>VZTH01004248.1:767704-876387 GCA_013397815.1 Aleadryas rufinucha | reverse complement strand
CGGGGCGGGGAGCGCGGGGCCGCCGCCGCCGGGCCCGGGGCGCCGGGCATTGTTCCGCCCGCCCGCCCGGCAGGAGCGGCCCAGGTGCCGCCGCCAAAGTTTAACCTCACTTCGAGGGGCCGCGGCCGGCGGGGCCGCCGCTCCCCTTCCCTCCCCGCGCCTCGCCTCGACTTCCACCCGGCGGCGAGGGGCGAGTCACTTGGGGGAAGGAGCTCGGGTGCTGTGTCCCTCCAGCCCTGCTGTGTCATTGCGGACCGGGGAACGGCTGCTCGCTGCCGAGTGAGAACCTGTGGGTGACGGAGTTGAGCGAGAAATGGGTCAGATCGCACCCTTTGGTGCGGATGTGTCTGCTGCTGGGAGAATCGGAAAGTAGGGAGGATGGGATGGAAAAAGGTTGCCATTAAGATAATGTTAGCGGAATGCATTGATCAGTGCTTTTGTCTGTGGGCACTGTCTTTATTTCTATTCATTTTTCTCGGCATGGGTTTGCTAAACTGAAGCCGATGAATTCTGCCGTATCTTTAGGTCTGTGACAGGCAGAGACTGATAAATGTGTAAGTTTCGTCGTAATTCGGTGATGGTTGCAAGGTGTGATCCGTGTGTGCTAGACTGTAAAACACATCCGTTTATATTTTATTGAAATCCGAGTAATTCTCTGAATGCACAGATAACTCCCAAACAGATTATAATCCTAGAGTAATGTAAAAAAGAAATGTTGGCATGTACTGGATTTGAGCCGTGTTTCTTCAACTAGTTTAACTATAGTTTGGTTTTGTTACAAATGTGTAAGACAACAGTAACACAATGAAGGAATGTAAACGAGCAATGCAATAAATCAATGCAATAACTATGTCACACCACATATTTGCATGACTGGAGCTCCAATTATCATGGGAAAGACAAGGTATTTTTTAAAAACTGTATTTTTAACTGTAGACACCGAGTTTTCAGCATTTGCCTCCTACACTTTTAGGTTTGTTACTGTTCAGTAAAATCTGTGCTATTGTTTTAATTAAAAGAGAGTATCGACGTCGGATCATTTAAACAGGGCCTGTACAGTTTAAGAGGATGGATACAAGGGCTTTATTTTTAAAACGGTAACTGGTGGTTTACATATTGTGATAGATGAACACAGAATTTCATCTCCTCTGAGTTTATGAATATTTAATTCTGTCGTGACTGCATGTTACTGTACATAGCTGAATGATTTTTGTGTGTGTGATTGTTTCTAGGATCCCTTCCCTTGCATTCTGCTACTTACTAAACTTAAAATTATTTTATTTCAAAAAATTAAGATGTAGAGCCAAGGTTGCCATTTACACATGACTTCGTTGTGCCACTGCCTCGAGCATTTTAAAACCCTGCCATCAGCAGAAATCCATGCTCAATAATTACTTTCTGATGTGCCACACAGTCTGTCTAATGTTTTACCAATCATGGACATGAGGAAGGCAAAGAAGGTGTGACTCAAGGTGAATGAACACCAAAGAAGGCCCGATTCTCTGTGGTGTGGCTAATTAATGTGTTAAGATGACTCAGGATTGCACTATTTTATTCTATATCTGCCAGCATTTTCTGGACGTGGAAACAAAAGTACTACCTTTTTTTTTGGTTTTTTTTTTGGTCCTATCTATAGTCATGCTAAAGTACTGTGATGTATTCCTCTTTTTAAAATCCACTATTAGCTTTTCCGAGCTTGCCAAGGTTGTTGCAATGACTAGCTTGTATTTTTGGGATGTGCTGTGATATTTCAAACCTCCTTAAATGTATGTATCTTTTCTGGATGCTGTCCCAGGACAACCAGTACTTCTTATTAGTGCAGAACTGTTTCAGATATCTGGTAAAGTACTGCCACTAGAAATATGATGAGAAGGGAAAAACCCATTAAACCATAGTAAAATCCAACACTCTTGTGGAAAAAACCCAAGTCAACTACACAACTAAACTCAGGCATTTCTGGAAACATCATCTAAGAACTTTCCAAATTGATTGAAATAACTGTACCATTGTTTATTTGGCCCTTATACAAACATCAGAGGCACACTGATACATCCTAAGTGGAAGTTGTAAAGGACATTAGAACCTGAGTTCCTGACATGTGTATAATTATGACTAACTAAATATTAACATATTGCAGTGTCTCATGATTTCACTATCAGATTTGCTTTTTGTGATCATGCTTCAATTATAAAAAAATCTTATATTTAATCATTGAGCTCAATTTCCAGTGGAGATAAAAAGAGTTTTACTTCCATCTAAACGGAGCTGGGTCAAATTTATGTTCTAATAAAGGTATTTTTTGTCACTGCCTCCAAAAGGAACATTGCTAAATTAACCAAAGCAAGTATTTTCCTAAGTGTATGGAATTTCAGTAGAAGATACTACTATAGCCTCACCTATATGGATATTGAAGGGTTTTTTCCTGCTGTATATTAGGTTTTTTTTATTATTTGTTATTGAACTTCAATAAAATTTTGAAATGTGTGTAACTTGAAATATATCCCACTGTCTTCAGCTGGGATACTAACATGCTGAAGTGTGTTCTTAAGTGCTTTGTTGGAGGAAGACCTAGTTTGCTTCTCATATATCTTTCTGTTGAAACCATCTCTGACTGATATATGAGAATGGAAATTATGAAGATTGACTTTATGATTTATTAAGTACTTGGTGCTCTAAAGCACAGGTGCCATTTGGGTGGGAGAAAATGAAGCACAAATAGTAGAGTGCAAGATTTAGAAAACTAATAGGCTGACTATATGGTTACTATTTTTTTCTCTGAAAGCAAAACACATCAGAAAATATTTTTCAACACTCCTACAATGTTTTCTGTTATTTTAGTTAAAAGCATATAGGTCTAACCCTATATACAGAAGCATGTTGACATTCTCCAGTATGGCAAAGTGAGTGAGTGGGGGAGAGAACAACCTGCAGTTCTGGCTGTTCATTCTTGGCTGGAGGTGCAGCTGATGCCTGTGACAGGTTGTGTGGGTGGATTGTCACACCATCTTGCCACTCCATGACTCGGTGCCAAGGGATGCAGGCCCTTAAATTGTACCAAGGATTCTTTCCAGCTTATCTTGGAATGATTGCATCTTTGCAAGGATCAGTGTACGGAGCACCTTGGGAGTAGAAGGCAGCTTTGCAATTCTTTTGCAGACTGGTGGCTATGGGTGAGGTTTATCACAGCTCACAGCTCAGGATGGGTAGAGTTTTCCCAGAGGTGGTACCTTGAGCCCTGAGTTAGGACTTTCAAGCCCTCAGCTACAGCCAGTCTATTATAGTGTTTCCATTTTCCAAAGCCCCCAAGTTCTCCAAAAGTTGGTCTGAGGTATGGATTTGGTAATGTCATGTTTCATACTGAGGAGGACTTCTGTATCTCTGTGGTATGCACAAATCATTTAGCACAAATGATCTACAAGCACACCCAGAGTTTTCACTTTATACCTACATTCCAGATATTAAACCATCTGTGAAATAACTCCAAAGTGAAGAACTTTCTGTGTATTTACATGGAAATGAGCACACTGATGTTATAGCAAAAGCAAGCTGAGTACATTGTATTCTGGTTCACAACCAATTTGCCAGTGTTTGATGCAAGAGTTCTGAGGTGTTTTGTGGCCTTATTTGTTGTTTCCTGGCATGCCCACCTGTGATAGTGCTATGTGAGAATGGCACCCAAGTGTGAGCTTCTAGAGGGGAAAAGCTGAGTGCTTTGGGAAAATGCACTTGGTATTAACTTGGGAATTCTGTTCTGCTGTACACGTGATCTGATGATCAGTCTCTGAAAGCCTTCTGCCAGCGTATTTACAAGAATACTGCTGTCAACAATAGCAGTAGTTTGTTCACTCATCCTTCACAAGCAGTAGGTCAGGAATAGTGTAAGACACTGCAGGGGAATTATTTTTTAATAGTTTCTCTTATGTATTTAGTTTTGTTTGATTTGGAAAGCCAAATGTTCCTGTGTGTTTACATTTAGAGAGAGAAGGCTCAAGAAATGCAGTTCATGCTTAAAGCAGGTGGTGGAGATTCTTTCAGGGGGTAGATCATTCCGATCTCAGATGAGATGTGCTTAGCTTACCTTATGCAGTTCCATTGTGAACAGAAGAGGAATTGTCAGCCACTGTCTTGTTTCCTGGAGATCTGACTGAGGTTTCTTTTGACAGATGATCTGGACCCATCCCGTTGAGCAATCAGAAATTAAGAACCAAAAGCTAGAACTGAAATCAGTAATGGATATGAGGAACCAGTATGGGGTGTGTGGGATGAAGAAAGCAGAAATAGACAACACTACTGGTTGCTGATGGTAGCAGCTTCTCTTGATAATAGTGTAAAATGCACCACCTTGTATTAGCTGGAGTTTCCAAGCCCTGAAGGCTTTTTGTCAAGTGTATCATGGGCTATGGTTCTGCCAAGATGTAATGCAGGCATGAATAGTCAAGGTCAGGCCGTTGTCTGCATAGATGGACAAATTCTTCCCCACACAGGCATGGCAGAAAATTATATTGTGGCTATTGCTATTCTGAGAGTTTGATGTCAGACAGAAGTTCCAGTGTATGCTTAAAGTGAGGACAGAGCTGGAGAATAATGTGTTGTTGTCTAAATCGTTGCTAAGAAGATTTCAGGAATCATTCCCCAGCCCAGCAACTTCAACTGTCTTTTTCAGGTCCACTCTTAAGAACCTGTTCTTCACTCTTAAGCTGTTCCTAACTGTGCTGTGGGCCATCGTGACACTGGTATTGATCTGCACAGTTCAATTTCTTCCTGATGAAGTGGTCTGAAAAATAGTCAGCACCCTTTTCTTCCGGAGTTCCCTGAGCCTGGTGGCTGCCTGGGTGGTGAGCCTGACCCAAAGCTGCACACCCAGGACATTCTGAGTCCCTCATCTTCAGGTATTTGTCCTGCACATTCCCAGATCACAGCTCTGGGGCAGGCTAACTCATGGCAATGTGGGGAGACTCCTGGACATGTGTTCCTGGAATGGCTGCCCAAAGCCACAGCACCTGGCAGGTACTTCTGGAAGGGAGGTTTTACTCCTTTGTATTGCTGCTGTGGGCAGCAAAGCTATTAACTGTGCCATTAACCTGTTTCGATGAGCAAGACCCAAGAGCCACCTGCTTTGAGGAGACCAAATAAAAAATTCAGATTAAAAAAAAATCAAAAAGAGGAAATTCACTATGAACTGAAAGCCTTGTTTTGCAGGCAGGTCTGCTTCTGCATTTCAATGCATTTCATGTACTCTGCCTCCCTCTTCTCTTGCTTTCTAGTGAGAGAATGAAACCTTAGATGAACCTAGGATTGTGCCTCTATTACAAAATTAAGCAGATGCAAAGACTAGAGGGAAAGAGAGAAACTGTTAGTGTCTGAAGGCAAGAATAACGAATTCATGTTTTATTAGATGTCAGAGACTCCAAAAGGGAGAAAAGATATTGGGAACTAGACCTCATCATTTTCATATCTCCAAAATTCCTTTTTGTCTCATATTCTGGAAATTCCTTTTACTGCATGACTAGGAGGTCAAGGGAGGTGATTCTCCCCATCTGCTCCACTCTTGTGCAGCCCACCTAGAGCACTGCATCCAGCTCTGGGACTCCAACATAAGGAGGACATGGAGCTGCTGGAGTGAGTCCAGAGGAGGCCATGAAGATGATCAGAGGGCCGAAGCACCTCTCTGATGGAGACAGGCTGAGATTGCTGGAGTTGTTCATCCTGGAGATGAGAAAGCTCTGGAGACTTTGCAGCAGCCTTCCAGTATCTAAAGAGGGCTTACAAGAGAACTGGAGAGGGACTTTTTACAAGGGCATGGAATGATAGGACAAGGGGAAGGGCTTTAAACTGGAGGAGATAATTCTTAGTTAGATATTAGGAATAAATACTTTATTGTGTGGGTGAGGAGGCACCTGGAACAGGTTGCCCAGAGAAGTTGTGGATGCCCCATGCCTGGTTGGATGGGGTTTTAAGTAACCCAGCATAGTGGAAAGTGTCCCTACCCATGGCAAGGGATTTGAAACTAGATGGTTTTTAAGGTCCCTTCCAACACAAACCATTTTAAGATTCTATGATTCTATGATATAGGAAAAAATCTTACCTTAAGTAGATGTCAACAGTAGGACAACATTATTCTTATACTAAATCCAAAACATAGCACTGTACCAGTTACTGAGAAGAAAATTAACTGTATCTCAGAATCTGGAATGTGGAGAATGTGGGTTTTATGTTAAAGCATGAAGTTGGAGAGTGAGGAATTTACTTCTGTGCTTTGCCTGTGTCTGTGCTAAAACAACACACATGATAGTGCATGTGAACAACTCTTTAAAATTTTACCCAATACTGAGATTTCTGCAAGAAGAATACACTATTCAAAATAGTTGTCCCCTCAAATAAACTGTATGAGAAATGTTTTGGTGAAGTTTAACAGTCTTACAGCTGTTTAAATTTTTTATCCAACTGATCAATAAGTGGATGTAGCTTGAAAATGTGATCATACTGACTGGTTCCTGGGGTAAACATAGAGATTGTAATAGAGAGTTTTCATGAAAAGTACTGCTTAGAGTTAATACAAAGTGAAATTAAGTGCATATGTAGTTGATTAGGTAGCAAATCCAGGGACATAAACAATGAACATCATGGGTGGGAGCTGAACAACGCTCTTGAGTCATCGGCAACACAACCACAAGTTTTGTATGCAGAAGACACAGAACTGACTCTCTGGCTAAAGGCAATTTTGTCTTGGCTGCAGAAGGGTTGTGAGGATTCCTACTTGGAGGAAGACGCAGCACTGAAAAGGGCTTTGTTATCTCCTCTTGAGCAGTTGGGACATTGCCTTGACTCAGATGTAGTGGTATGTGTTCATGCCTATGTGCTGAGACTGGAAAGCAGTCCTATTCAGGACTGCATATGACAGCTTGGAGCTTGGCCAGTGCATGGCATATCCTTCCCACTTAAGCAGAGCTGGTTCTCAAAAGCCCAGTATTCGCAGGAATTCCTGGCCAAGGGTTGAGTGCCAGCTTGTAACAAATCTGAGGCTTCAGACAATGGATAATCAATGAAGCTAGAGACGAACAATACCCATGTTGTTGCATGCTATTCCCAGTGTTTTCCTAGATGCTCGCAGTGTTTTTAGACCATCTCTATCTGTGGTAAAAACTTACTGTGTTGTGCAGAATTCTTACGGCACAGTAATTTTTACTAGACTGAGGTTTCAGTTTACTTAATTGCCTTGTGAGATAGTTACTGATGTGTGAAGTGGTTCAGTTTTTGTTTGGTTCCATATTTGGTTGTTCTCTGCCTGGCTGTAGCCATGCTGCTCATATAGTGACTGGGATTATTTCCCAGCACTCTGTGCTAGGTGGATTTCTGTACTGACTAGGTGCCAGTAGTAATTGTCTGGTAAGGGTATAAAAAGTTGCAGAGTCTCAGTAGAGTTATTGTTTTTTAACATCTTGTCTCTGAAAATACCCAACTAGTAAGGAAAATGGGACTACAGCTGTAAATGGGAAAAGTGACAACAGGACCACTGATAATAATTTCCATAAAAGTAGGGATCAGGTCAGGTTTTAGTGTGATGTTTAAATGTGTAGAAGAAAAAAAAACTGATCTGAAAGGCAATACAGATGTTAGTATTCTACAGTAGTTTCTTTCCTTCCTCACTGTCACCCTTTCTGCATGGCTCTCAGATTCTCCTCTGCCTATAACAAAAATTTCTGTTTTATTTCAGTTCCCCACATTGCATTCTGAGATACAGGGGCAATATTAATTGTTCCAGGAACTCTAGTAACCAATGCATCTTAACTGGGGTAAAACAAGACACAATTTGGTTCATAGTGTGGACAAGGACAGTCATGTATAAAATTTCTTAGACAGCCATGATTTACTAGAAAAAGAGTAATTCTTCCATGCCTAATGGCTTCTGCCATGTGTTTAAATACAGCTGTTATTTTCATTATACATTATATGAAGTGAAGACCAGTCTTGTTACAGAAGCAGAATAGAAATAGTTTCCTTGGCTGAAAAGCAAGTGTTGGGTGAATAAAAATAACAGACTCAAGCCACAAAGCTTGGTTAATACACTTACTGTTCCTGGGCTTTGGAGTTCATTCCATTGAACACCTTGTCCTATGGTTACAGAGTTTATTCTCTCCGAAAAGCTATTCTACACAAGTTGTTCAAAGTGATAATGTGATCAGCAAGTGCAAGGAAAATAAAGGCAATATTTCCCCCTTCAGTTCTAGACCATCTGCAAAGGATTCTTATGATTGATTGGAGAATGAAAATAAAATGCTGTGCAACCCATGCCTGTTCCGTCACCACAGAGTCTGTGTTAATTGATTTCAACAAGTGCCTCAAGCACCAGGGACACCTCTTTTTCGCTATTACCTAGTGATTGTTGTCTCACTGAGGTTATTACCGAATCTGTACTAATTTTTAGGTGGCCATAGCAGAAAATCTGGTTTTGGATCCAAACTAACATACTCAAGGTAAGTGTTTGTGGAAAGGGAGTTAAAGGACTAGTATCTACCAAAGATAATTTTTATGGCTATTATATTTAGTAGCAATTTTTCTGTTCAATATAGTATAGTGTAAATAAATAGGCATTGTGCTTTTCTGAGGATTCAAAAAGAGTACATTATTGCCTTGAGGTAGTTACTGTGTGAATCAGACACGACACAGGAAGGGTGACTACAAGTCTTCACAGATGGGCAGGTAAGCGTGATGTGTGGGGGTAAGTTGTAAATAACTTCTGCTCTTCACGTGAATTAAGAGTGAGAGGGAGTAACATGGAGGGGCAGAGAGGGAGTAGCTGGAGAGCTAATTGAAAGCAGCAACTTTTGAGTAGGGCTGGAAGAGAGAAGTGTGTAAGGTTCGTGTTTTGAGGCGAAGGAACTTTATGAAGTGTGCGCTGGGTCCATGTGGAGTTAAGGAAGCACACAGCAGAATTCCGCAGCATTCGCAAAACGCCCACTGAGGCTTCACAGACATTATACAGTGCCCTGGTTAGCCTTGTTAACTTTATTGAGTGTGCTTCGAGGACATGCAGACTTTCAAAGTATGTGAAAACCACTTTTAATAATTAATTGGCTTACTCTCTCCCACCTATTGTTTCATATCTAATAAAAGGCAACAGCAAGTCCTTGCCAAAGAAAACAGGTACAATAATATTTAGGTTAGTTGAGTTTGAGATTTGACAGGGTAAAAAGGATATCTATCCCCAAAGATCTTGGAACTTAAATAATCCTCATTTTTTGTCTGTCTTATTTCTCCCATGACTATCATAGGATGTGCTCTTAAACTAAATTTTCCCTGATCTAGTAAGTGGTTTCAGGAAGATCGGTCTGTTTTTAGAGTGCTTCTATATGAACTAACTTATAACTGGAAGAATGTTTCTACTTTACTGTGTCAGGGACATGCTGAAGTTTCCAAGTGATAAAATGACTTTTTTCCTTAAGCAGAGCAGCCATCATCCACATTGTCATCTACATCCCTGCTCACATGGTGTGGCTCAGGAAATGACACACCATTATCAGATGGCTGTTAAGATGGATGCAGGGAAATGGCAAGGTTGCTGGCATGACCTGAAAGACAGACATCCACGGATGTTTTGTAGTCATTTCGGTGCATGTAGTTAAAGGATGCCTGTTGTGCGCTTGGGGAAATTTTTGCTTCAGCAGAGAGCACTTAAGTTTGGAGGAGGTCATGAATATGTTTCCAAAGGGAGAAGGGAGGAGCAGCAAGCTTAGAGGGAAGGAAGGTCATGCAGGTTTTCAAGAGACCAAGAGGAGCAAGGCATCAACAAAGAGTCAGACTTCATCTGCCTCCCACAGTAGGGCGGTGGCCAATGCGGTGTCACCTGCTATTGTGGTCTTATGCAAAGCATTGCCTTGTTAGACCTTAAAATGGGATCCAAAGGTGCCACTTCTTGAACTTGTCAAGAGGACACACCCTGTGCAGAAGATAAATAATTGATGAATCAATTCAGAGAGAGGCCATGTGGAGGTTAGATCATCAGAAGTGATCAAGATCAGTGTGGCTCAGGCAATCTATGAGAAGGATTACACCGCAGGACTTTCATGAGGTAATCAGCCAGATCAACATAAAAACTGGGATCATCCTGTGCTGGGAAGCACTGCTCAGGGCAGGAAGAAGGCTCTGGGCTCTCTGGTCTGCTCTCTGCTGTGCATGCTCTGCCTGTTGCTAAGACTCAACAACTTTCTCTGTTAAGACAGTGTTTCACATGCTGCTGCACACAGAACAGTCGCTGAGGTCTTCCTAATTGAACGAGTGGTGCAGTCACACTTGTACTTAACTGCTGCTGTTTTAGAGTTAGACTTAGCTCCTCACAGCAGGTTATCTCTTTGGTCACACTATCCTATTGACTGTGGCATTATTCCCAGTAGCCAGAACTATCCATACTGCCCATGTTTGTCTGCAGGTTCAAGCAAAGCCCATGGAAAGGTGTCATCTGTAATGTCAGTCTATATTTCACAAGTGACTGTGCATGTTACCTGCGATCATATCATGATACCTCTTAGTCATACATCCACATCTGATGGTAGGAACTGGAAGAGACTAGAGACAGTAAAATCAGAAAACCATAGATAAAAAGTGCTTATGTATTATGTACTGTGTGTTGTTATTATTAAGAACTAGGAGCCGGAAGACACAGTGACACAACAGTTAAGAGGGGCCTAAAGCATTACTCTCTTATTTGCTGATAGAGGTGACTTGTTTCTCACCTACACAAAGGAAAATTATAGATGAATCTGTCATAGGTAGAACTTTTGCCATTTTTAAGACGCAGGTCAGAGCAGTTGCACCTGTTGACACACAGTTCTGTGGTATCAATAGTCTCAGCATGCAGTGTGGTCCTTGTTTTGTTGTACATCTGTGGCAGAGACTGTCACAGCTACCCAGAACACTGTGAGAAGTACAGAAGTTCAGCAGCCAGGGTCAGGACCTCTGAAAGGTGGTGTGGAGATCACTGCAGAGAATTTAAAAGGTGAGCTACCAAATGATAAGTACAGAAACGCACTGGGCACAAAGCTACTCTGTGCACAAGCAGAAGTGTATGTGTTGTGCGGAGTAAAGGCAGAAGAGGTTGAGTTCTTCTTCCAACCAACACTTGTGTTATAGGTGGCGCATAAAATAATGGGGGAAAAGCATACGTACAGCAGTGAGGCAAAAATAATAAAACTCCTATTTAAAAGCCAAAGCAATGTAAATTGCATAAATACAACAATGGGATCTAGTGATAAATTTTAAATGCTAAGTTACAGAAAAGAAGAATAAGGCAGTTCATCCTTTTCCCTCAGTTAGCAAGAATGAGGGAATGGGACCTGCTTGTATGGCAGGCCACTGCTTGATCTGTAGTATCTGGAGGCACATTCACCACAGGTAAAATACTCTTCCAATACTCCATCTGTCCAGCTGGTACTGGATGCCAATGCAATACTGGCCACAGAGAGGCACAAAGTCTTACCTCACTTCTGTAGTCTGTTACTATCCTCTTTTCTGACCTTCCAAACCGGTGCCAGGGTGTGCTGGTGGTGCTCCTGTGGACTTGGCAACAGAGAGCAGAGACCACACCCTTGCCATGAATACTCCTGTACTTCTCTGACAGCAGCTTTAACACTTTAGCATCAGCCCAGATCTATAAGGATCAAAAGATTAGTAAATTAATAAATTTAAAATGCACAGGGTTTGGAAAAGTGCTTCTAACATGCTAACAACATCTTTAAAGCTGAGATCTAATATTTTACTTCATAGTAGGCTAAAGACAAATTTTGTGTCCTACTAGCAAAGGAATTTCACCACGTTTTTCACAGGCATGTTATATTTTACTGACTTAAAATGATTTATGACCAAGTAAAACTTGTTATGAGTAGAAACTATGTAGGAGGGAGTGGAGAGGTACAGATTGTCAAAAAATAATCCAGAGGAAGGTGTATTAGTAGGTTCAGATGAGGTCAGATGTGCATTGTCAGTGCTCTATCAGCTTACAGAATTCTTACATTTACACACCTAGGAGAATGACATTCTGTAGTATCAATGGGAAATTGAAACTCACTTCTGTTCTTCAGAGCTGTAAGAGAACAGTTTTGAGCAGTATAATTTTGGGAGTAATTTTCACATTTGGAAAAAAAGGAAGGAACATGGGCAGGTCTCGTTTTGAAATAAATCTGAAGGTTTAAAGTTTACTAAAATAACAATTTTACTGAACATGCATAGTCCAAATCTTACTCTATTTCACACAAAACCCTCTAGAAAGTCACTTGATGAGATTTTGTTTGGGATTAGGAATTATCCTTCCTTGGAGCAGGAGAATGCTGTAAATCTTCCACTTCGTTCTTGTATGATTCCGTGCTGGAAAATGCTTTGATGCTTTTTAAAATGAAATGGCATCTACAGAGACTTTTCAGATGCACTCAAACTCCAAAAGTTGATATGAATTACCTGATGATTGTCTAAAATGAATGCAGCTATAAATAAAGTTACTCACTGCAGTCTCACATGCTTGCATGATCAGATCTTGGAATTCTGAGGTTTTGAGTGAGAAGTACCATCTTCCTTTATGTAATTAAACATTGCTGCTACAATGAAACCTGTACACTTACATGTTCGTGTAGCACTAAGGCTGATATTTCAACAGTATGAAATTGCATACCCTGCTGTATCAAAAACAGTCTTCAAGCTCAGGAACACCAGTGTGCTGGGGATGTGATACTTAATCTGAATCTATTTTTGGTAGTAAATAGTTGACATAAAGCGTTAGTGTAACAACTGAACAGTGGTTTGAAACACCTTAAAAAGGAAATATATTTTGAAGTTGAAACTGTTGGCTAACTTGCATTTTCCAAGGTTGATATATTTAAAGAGGTATTTCATTATAATACAATATTTCAAATTCTAAGTAGTCTTCTTTAGAAGGGATGTGTAACAATGTCAAATGTTGCAGTTGATAGTGTAGCCTTAGCCTGCACAACAGATTTATAAGAGCAGAATTCTTTGTCCTCTTTCTCTTGCTGGAGTGTCAGGTTGAAGAGTAACACATCTGTAATAGAGTCAGGTTGCTTTTTTATCAGCAGCTGATGGTGACACTCTTAAGAAAGGGCCAAATTCATACCTACAAATACATTTGTCAACAAAATATGAGCATGCGAGACAACAGTTCAGTCACATTTCACTTTCATTTTTTCTCTTTTGTGCTAGGGAGTAACTTTCAAGTCTCAGCTCTTTCAGCTGAGTGTCAGCCTTTTTATAATTTGCTGCAGCATGTCAACCCCCGTTAGAATTACCATATGTTAGCTGTTTACCATGTCGACCGAAAGCATGCGCATTGAGCTGCTCCCCTTTGCCCTACCTGTGTTGCTCCTGGTGACAGCCAGGTGAGTATTTTAGCTGACAATTCTGCCACCATCAGGAATGCCCCAGGTGTATTTGCTGTGGCTGTGCAGAGTCTGGGAAGGTCAGTCAGTCACAGAGTCAGGCAGCGGGAGGAATGAGGCTGGGTGGTGAATGTGCTTGGCAGGCTGGCTAGTGAGCAGGAAGACTTACAGGCCTAATCCCTTCCTTCCTCGTCTGCATATTTAGGCAACCGGGAGACAGTTACACTGTCAGCTGCGTGATCTCCATGGGAATTTGCTTCTGAGAAGTCCTGGCTACGGAAGCAGGAGAATCTGTTTATCCTAATGTCTGCCTGAGTTTTTGTCTAATGCCATCCCTATAGGATGTTATCACCCAGCAGATATTTGAAATACTGCAATAACCCTAATTTTCCCTGTCCTCACTGTCAAAAAGAAGAATGACAAAGGGCTTTACTCATGGCAAACCTTGTGTTAATAATGGTAATTTGCCAGTGTGTATCTGGTTTTGGACTGTATCCTGTGGTTGGTTCCTGACTCTGAACCGGAGCTTTTGCTGGCATTTTCCTGTGTCTGACATTCAATTTGGACCTGTACTGCAGAGGGAAACAGTAGTAAGCTAGTAGCAGAGTGCCAGATAGTAAGAGGATGACAAGTCTTTTCCAGTCTTGTGTGAATGCTATTGAATGAGCAGTCAGTGTGCTAGGGGCCAGTGAGCCAACAAATATGTTCAGCGTTCCCAGAAAATAGTCTTCAGAATAGTAGGAGGTGTGATTACGGAGGGGAAACATTTGAAAGCTATAGATAGTGGAGTTAGGCAGAAGAAGTGAGCTGGCAGGAAGGCGTTTTGAAGTGAAATGGGGCTCTGTGAAAGCCTTTCCCACAGCAGCTCTGCCCATCCAGCCTGCACAACCCCCTAGCGTGGAGCCGATGGGGGCAGGAGACTGCCAGCACATTTCCCTGTGGGAAAACAGGAAAGAAGGTTATAGGGAAGCGTCAAGGACCCACACACACACGGCATGGACACAAAGAAGTCTGAGCAAGCGACATCTCTGCAAGAACTGCAGCTGTAGCAGTGACTAGGATTGACTGTGTGTATTTCAGCTGCTTTCACCGATTCTCTGCATATGGTGAAAGTGAGTTCTCTAAAGCTGAATTGTCTGACAGTCCCTCCTTTTATACTTAGCTGTATTATTTAACCATTTTGAAAATTATTCAGTCGGGGATAACTCATGTTCTGAGATCATGATGGGTCTAGTCAGCTTTCCAGAGTGCAGCAATTACTGCGTGAATAGAGGTGAACGTGACGGACAGGCTGGGTGGCTGCTCTCTCTAACCTGAGCATGAGTTTTCTCATGTTTATGTGCACACTTCTTCTCTGTGATTAGCCTCAATGGAAATGCCATCGCCAGGGTCCTGCTGGCTGCAGCAACTTAGTAGGCAAAAAGGATGGGGTTAGGTGTTCTTCTGTTTTTTTCATTTTTCATTAAATAAGGCAAAATACACAATAAGTGAAGTCTGATCTGCATGGAAATTTGTATGCATGTATAATAGATCTGAATGTTAATGTGGGAAATTACTTTCTTTCAACTCAGTGGCCTGTATATTTGATTTTTAGAATTACTTGCTTCTTTGTAACTTTCAGTAAGTTTCTATTACAAAATAGGGCATCTAAGTTCCTTGAGAAATACTCAAGCACTTGTGGCCTAGTAGATAAGGATGTTGTTGCCTTCTATTGGAAAGTCTTTTTTATTAAAATCCATTGGCAGCTTTTCGATAAATTCCTCTTTTCTTCCTCTGTCAAATGTATTATTACAAGGATAACAATGAATGTTGTCATTAAGAAATACCATACATTTAATAGCCATAATTTAAAACTTTTTTTCCATAGGCCAATGTCTCTGTGTGTCTGTATGTGTAAAAGCCAGTTTTCATTGGATTTTGAATGCAGCTAAGTCTTGGAATGAACTAGCAAATATCCTTTGTTTAAACTTAACAATGATTGTATTTGATATTTTCAGAATTAATTTTTATAGCAGTTTTCATTATATCTCTGTTGTGTTCTGGGTACAGTAGAGCAGCTTACTTGCAGCTGAATTAAAATCTGTGGTTTAATAGCAGTTTGATTTGCAATAAACTATCTCCCACAAATGGAGGTGCTATCAAGGTAAAACATGTTAATTCTGTAACAAATCCCTGTGTTGCTGATGGAAAATATTTCGAAGAATTACTCCCTGCTATGTATGGAGGCTTCATGAATTTCAGGATAATGGAGATAACACTCTCTAAGGGGTCTGCTGAAATATACCCTTTCCTGAAGCACTGTCTGAATTCTTCTTGGAAGTATTTGTGGATCAGAAACTGGCTATGGCCTAACTACACTTTCATTTGCTCTGCTTTAACAAAAGGTGTAATTTTAAACTGACTTTAGGAATTTGGTGAAAAATCCTGTGTGGATACATTTAATTCAGTTAAACCTAGCTAATACAAATTTAATATGCATGGCTAATTTATAGATATAAGCTAAGCTAACAGAGTAAGTTTTTAACTGTTTACATAAATCAGTTTTTAAACAGACAAGGAAAAACTTTCATATAGCACAAGATTGAGAAGATTGGGACTGTTTACCTTGGAGAGGAAATGAATCAGAAGTGAGATGATAAAAGGTTACAGACAGTGAAGGTGTGGGCTTTACAGAGCAAGAAATTCTATTCTACCATCAGGGAAGAAGAAGGAGCATTCAGTGAAGGTTAAAAGTGGCAAAGTCAAAAGGAAGTCAGAAGAAATGCTCTGCCATGCTGGGAACTCGTTGCTGATGGAAGTTGAAATCGCTGGATAACTCTGAGGGCAAGAGTTTAACAGGGTACGCTTAGGGATGTGGTTTAAGGGTCAATTTGGCAGTGTTAACTGTTGGACTCCATGATCTTCGAAGTCTTTTCCAACCTAAATGTTTCTATGATTCTATCCAATTGCAATGGTAGAGATTAAAAAAAATAAAAAGAATGGTGGAAAAGGTAAATGCCTATTTGTTTGAAACAGCTATGTTATTGATGAGGTCAATTTTCCCCCATATGTAGCCACTCGTGCAGCCTCTTGGTTGCAGTATTGTGTCTGGGTAGATCTTCAGTAGCAATTTCTTGTTACTATACAGATTACCACAATTGTGCCCATTTCCTTCCAGAATCTCATCATGTCTGCTTATTCCTCAAAAGCTACAGCAGATTCTTTTGTGGTCTCATTAGGAATTTGAATCACTGCATTTCAGTGTTTCTAAAGAGCAAATGCCACAAATTTGTCTCTAAAGGTGACTGTCTCTGCCCCACACGTGGATAACAGCAAGTACCTTTGTCTGGTTACCAGAGTATGACCTAGGACAGACCTGGAAAACTTCCAGTGTTGCATAGTGCTTGGTTCTTGGGAATGGAAGTGCATCATAGGACAAGGTGGTTTGCTCATGGTTGTAGCTGCTAATCAAATGAACTGGGACGACAGAGCTCTCCAGAGGACTCCTGGCTAATATCACAGTCTAATGGAAGGGCCCCTGTAAATTGCCACAGAGGAGCAACACAGACAGAGCAGGAAAATGAAGATGACCTGTTCTCACCCGCTGCCACACCCTGGTGACTCTGGTCTCTTGGACATATCATGACACCTCTTGAACACATTTCCTAGAGCCTAAAGAGAACTGTATTTTGCTGAGCAAACAGAAGAGCCTGGAATCAGGCTTTTGAGTTGGATTTGTGGAGATCATGGGAAAGACTGCAGTGCAGAGTTAACCAGCATTTCTGGATTGGTCCCTGTTCAGCCTGGTGAGCTGTGTGCTATGTGGATGAGAGGTCTGGAAAGTGCATCTTTTTCACATGGGTTCCAGTCTTTTTGTTGCTTACTGCTCTGCAGCAGACACTGAGAGTGTTTCTGCTGCCTCTTAGCTCTCCTTAATCAGCAGCTGCTGCTTTTTATCTTTGGAAGCAGCCTAATCATCTCCCCTGGAAGTTAGCGAGGTTGTGCTGGGACCCAGATGCTACCTGAGTCTCCTGTGTCGCTGGTGCAGACTGAACATCATGGCAGCCCAAGAATGAGTGCGCTGTGCTATTTCTTTTGACTCACGTGCTCAGCTAACTCTGCCGGGTTTTTTGATCCACACACGAGTTCTCTCACTTTTTGCTGTTTATGATAGAATGAGGTCACAAGTTAAGTCTGAGGCCATTTAATCATTCACTTTATCACTTACCCTCATATTCCACCATCCTTAGTCATGCCTACAGTATCAGTAGACTTAATTGTACTATGGTGGAAGGACCTGACATGCAAATCTGCCATTGCTCGTTACTGTGGCCTGCTTTGTGCGCCAAGTCTTCTGACTGTCTCTCAAACTATGTACTCTACAGAGTCACAGGCTGGTGACAATGACCCAGTTAAAGTCTGAGAAGTTCCCTCTATTTTTCTACCCCCTTGGCTTTTTTTTTCTTTTTCTTTGTTTTGTTTGGGTTTTTTGTTTGTTATTATTCTGTTTTTCTTCATTAATGTAAGTGAGGGCTAGACACTGGACAAGAGAGAGTCAGTATTAACTTTTTTCCTACTACTTTCTTCTCCTCTCCATTTCTTCTAGTCCCTCTTTGTGGATCTCTGAGGATGCAGCTTCATCAGATCCAGCAGACTGGAGGGAGAGTTGATGGGTCAGTGGGGGAGGTGAGCTGGTTAAAAGAATTTTTCAAAAATATTTCATTAGAAGAATTTCAGATGTGATCTTATTTCAGTAACTCAGAGACAGGTTCTCACAGTCAGATATGGATTCATGGCAAGCTGAACAGGAGGGTGTTACGTGAAGATATTCGTTGCAGGAATGTTTGATACCCTTGCTCTTTGGCACTTGGTGTGGAGCCAAGACTTTCAGAACTGTGTAAGTCCCAGCAGTAAATGGTGCTTACCTCTTAGGTTCTCAGGAAAAAGCCTAGAGATTTCAAAAGGTTAGACAGCTCTGGAGAGGTAACAGAACCAAAGGTGTGAAAGTTCTGGTTTCACAATCCATGGCAGTTGGCTGCCAGGAGGGTGCTCAGCTCTCCTGGAGCCCTGGCCCTGGAAGTCATGACAGCTGCTTGGAGTAAATGACATGCTCCTCAGGCTCATGGCTACTGCTGACATCAATACCAGTTTCCCTCAGGCTCAGAGAAGTGGTGGGGATCACCTCCCTCCCAAAGCAGAAGCCTGCAGACTGTCCCAGCCATATGGTAGTGGCAGCTTTAAAAAATTTTAGTCCATTTGCTAAAATACTGCTTCCATCTAAAGGAAGATGAAAGCAAATAGAAAGTAATTCCTGGTGAACATGAACGGCTGTCTTCTGGCTGGCTCCAAAGGGGAGCCTGAGAACAGCTTGCCAGCTGCACTGGGGAGCAACTTCTCCCATTAAAGGGATACAGCAATGCATTTCTCTTCCCAGCTGGCATTCACTGCAGCTCATATTTATGACACTTCCCGGTGGAAGCAGAGCTCTCCAGAGGTCTCCTGGCTAATAACACAGGCTAATGGAAGGGCTCCTGCACTGAGTGATGCTGAGGATGGAAGCATGAGCCTTACAGCTTGCACTGAAAAGTCAGGCCCTGTAAGTAAAAGCTGTAATGATTCATTTCCTTCGTGGATGGGCTGTAGAGAGGCATGTGTAACATACAGTTACAGCTAGGATGATAGTAAAACCAATATAAAACAAAACCGTGCCATTAAAAGGAACACTAAAAAAATGTCAGTGAAGAAATAAAGCAAAGGTGATACATGGCTTATTCTACAACCAGAAGGTGTTTGTCAGTCTTTCTCATGGGAATATCAGGTTGTAATTCTGAGATAAGTAACATTAATACTAAAATAGAGTTTTGTGCCTGTATACAAATACTGGGTTTAGGAGGGTGGTAGTTTTAGAAAAGCTTTTTTCTTATGCTTACCTATAGTTCTTTTTGAAATATTGTTTGCATGCTAAAATATACTGCAAGTATGAGTCTATGTCTTGTATTTAGATCTAATGTTACAATGACTGTAAAATAACCCATTTAGAATAATATGCAATCGAACTCCATTAATATTGTGTTGTAGCCTAAAATTTCTGCTGTAGTGAGGTTATTTTTATGTAAATAGAGAAGTTTGGATTGTAAAGTAAAGAATTTCCATTCTGTATTCAGCAACATAACTATATTTCTTTTTGACACTTTTGCAAAACGTGTTACACAGGATTAGTAAAAAAATCACTCACTGGAGCTTTTATATTTAATTACACACGGCTGTGCTAACTGAAGGAGGCACTACTATGTTAGAAATACAATATTTTCTTTGTTTGGAGAGAGGGATGTTACCTGTGATTTGCTTACTTGTAGTTATTGGTTTTTACTGGGAATGCTAACATTTTGGAGCTGAAATTAATAAAGTTGAGACACATTAGGCAGAAAAAAACCCCCAAAAAACGTGCGTTCCTGTGAAAATCCTGTTGTAGGTCATAGTATAGCTATGTGTCATTCTTTAGCTACTGAAATGTAAAGTAGGTAATTGGAAAATGCCTAGGTTTTCTGACTCCCTAGGATACTAATAATCATACTTCTCGTACAAACACTGCATGTTGTGGTCTCACCAACTCAGCCTGCTGCTGATGTGATGCTAGTGCCATCAAATTTGAGGCCATACCAAAAGTAGTTAGGTGCTGTCACAGTAAATTTAATCCTCATCCATTAGGGAAACAGGCCAGGTGAAAGGTCACTTCCAGCATCAAAGTGGCCATTTAATGCTTTTATTTCCTCTAATTGGAAGTGATAATCAATGAGAATCATTTATAAAACTTGTCCAGAGTGGTGATTCTCTACTTAAAATGACATCTTCTGCCTGAGGCACTGTAGTTGCAATCAGGTTGATGCCATATGATCATAACGGGATTCAGAACTTAATGATGTGTATGTTTAACCTGTTTGCAGTACTTGGCAAACAGACCTAAGCAGGGTTTTTCTCTGATAGGAACTTCATTGTGTTTGACCTTTTGTCATCCAAGGATTTGACTAAAGTATTCCCTTCTCTGGAGTTAGGTGCGTGAGTGAAACATTTCATGGGCCTGCTTAACTATTCATTTGTGCTACAATAGCAATTAATGTTTGTGTAAGTAAACCCTCTATTTTAAAGGTCATTACTTTTCTTTACATGATACAGCTCAGAGACCCTGCTACTAAAATAATTGGGAGCTAGAGGTACTGATTTATGAGAGAGGGTTAAAAATACTAAAAATCTAAAGATTAGCTAAGTGGTGACTAGGAAAGGTTGTGATATAAATCTTCCTCTTGATGGTTTTGTTTGTATTGTATATTTGGCTGAGGGCTTTTGGCTTTTGTTTCAAGGAATCAAACTAGATGTTCTAGTCACCCTTTTTTGTCTTAAAGTCCATCCTACTTGCCTACTTCTTTAAAACTTGAGGAGGAAGATGGTTTTTCTTTTTCTGGAGAAATATTTTACCCTACAGACAAACCAACGGGGCCAGTTGTGCTGTAGACTTGAGGGTGTAAAGAACTGTTGGGTAGTGATGGAGCTCCAGTATGACAGCTGTGCCACTACATTGTTTTTCCAGGTCAGAGTGGAATCTGTGCCAGGCAGTGCTTGTTCCATGCAGAGGCTGCTTTGCAGTGGTGTCACATCACTGTGTTAAGAGATCTCTTTTTGCTCTGATGGAAAATATTCTGAGTCCTGGCTCTCCTTTACATCAGTTCCAACTCACCTATATGGGAGTCACTTTGGTTTTACAACTGTAACAGGGGTAGGCTGCATTTCATTAACTTTATGAAGATTATGCTGAGGTGAAAAAAGGTTTGTATGGCAGAAGCTTTTCTCACTGATGAGGTTGATTCAACAGTAATTCCTCATATGGATCTGTTTTGGATTTGGCTGCTTCAGTTGGCAGCACAATTAGTTCTGTAGCATCTGGAAAATGGCCGTGCATCATACATTACCATTATAAGAATACTTATTGCAGTATATTATTTATCTGTAGCAGTGCCCACTCTTTATTGGGGCTTTCCAAAATGTAGGAATATATTTACTCTGAAGTAATCACAACCTAAATAATCACTAACTTAAAATTTAGAAATTAACCATCATTGCCAACTAGATCTGTAGAGAATATTTGATGGCATGGCTTAGAGTACATCAATTAAGAACTGCTGATGAGAATCCAACACAGTAAGTAACAAATTAATGGGAGGGCAAGCAGTGGAGCTTATTGCAATATTGCAGTGTTATAAAGCTCCATTTCTAAATTAGGAGAGTGCGCATTACCAGACTTTCAACTTGTTACTGATCCAAAACTGAATGTTGCCCATTAAACACTATGGGACAGTGTCATCTTTGTGAGGAAACAATGTGATGAACTGTGCAGGAGAAAGCAATGTTTTCTTTGGCAATTAAAAAGTAGGTATCTGTTTGAACCTGCGCAGAAGCTGGAGTGAGAGGAAAGCAGAGGGAAACTGGTCAAAAGCAAAGGAGAATAAATGGAGCTGGACCTCAATGCAAATGGGGTGAGGACTTCCGTGCCTGGCTTCTATGCCACAGTAGTTAATAATTTTGCATCATATTTTCCTAAAAACTGATCAGCACTCTGAAGCGTGATAAACAAATTCACAAAGAAAATGGAGCTGAAGAATTCTGTTAAACAATATTCTGCAGTATACGGACTGCATCTAGCAAAGAGGAGTTCAAAGCATCACATGAAGCACATCTGTTGGATTTGTTTTAGTTTTCTGTTAGATATTTCTGTGAATGAGTGTAAGTTCACTTCCCCTTAAGACTTCTGTTGACTGGCAGAAACCATCTGGTTAGATATTTTTATGCCTGTTTAATTGATAATCAAGACTGAATCCTGTTGAGAAAATCTGACTTGCCTGTTAGTAAACTCTATTTTCTCAATAAACTCTAAAGTGTAGAGTACAGAGAGAAACACATTCCTGACCTGTAATAAAACTGACAACCTTTACCTTCTGCTGGTATCTGTAAGTACATCCTCTTTAATCATGGTCTAATTGAGGCTTTGGTATTACAAGAGAAGAGGAGACTGTAAGAGCCTGAAGGGACAGTTTATCTTAAAATGCCAAGAAAAATTCCTAGGCTTCCTGGCACACAGAGCAAAATGAGTTATGTTCACCTGTCGGGAAGGGAAATTCAGCAGTTATGGTAGACTTTGCAGTTCAAGTCATGAAACAGGATCCCAGTGATGAGTATGTCTTAGGACTGATGAATGATTTATGAATGACTTTTGCTTTTTAGCTTCTGGAGGAATCTTGTTTTCAAGACTTTTCTGATGCTCTGCCCACCACCTTTCTGTAAAGGGAAATTTGCAAGTATGACAAAATACCTTGATTACTACAACCGAAGGTTTAGGGAAAAAAACCCCTAAATACTGTAAAAGTAGGAATTTAATCATGAGAGTTAGCAGGAATGTGCCTAAGGCTTTTCTTCCTCCCTCCCCCCCCCCCCCCCGCACATGTGCATATCTCTAAAGGGTGTGTACAGTGGAAAACCTACTGCTCTCTCCTGTATGCCTTGTGTTCTTGTCATCTTCCCAGCCTGCTCCAAGTCTAACTGATGATAGCAGTAGTGCTTTCTACTGGATTAATACCACTCTCCAAATCTTGTTCATAGTATGTTGGGCAGTAATTAAATTCAGAATGAAAAGTAGGGGAAGGACAAGTTTTTTTTCTGCAGTGGACATGCCCCAGGAGTTGCAGATTGTGAGGTGTCAGGGATTTGAACACAACAGTGGCTGGTCATACCTGTCTATTGCTGTCATGCTAGTAAAGCAGTAACTTTTAGTTTGCAGACTCCCGGGCTTTTGTTGATAGCTTTTGCAGGTGGCCATTGCCTTCTCTCTACTACAGAAGGTAACTAAACCACGTAAAAGTCCATAAAGTTATCAGGGAGCCTGCATCTAACCTGGAAAAGTTGTAGGAATCTGAAAGAGGCAGAAGGATAGGTGGTGTGTAGCTGGGCAGTTGATAAACTTGACCCAGGAAATAGCCAAGTAATTAAAAGAAGGATCTATGATCTAGTCCATGGTCAGTGCAATTGTCCTGGAAATGCATCTCTACACAGATATATGCATGAGGAAATCCTTGCAACTGTAAGCAAAATCCAAATGATTCCCTATGTTATTTTGTTTGAGACAAGGGGTTCCTTTTACCTGCATGTGAACTACATGGCAGGTTTCCCTCTCCCTGACTGGGAGCTGCAATAAGTAATCACACAGTTTCTGGTTGTTCTGCTGCAATCACCAAAGTTTAGATTGCAGCTAAGCATTATCCTCGGAAGGCTTAATGTTGAAAGACAGGTATTTCCAACCGCTGCAGCATAAGCACCAACATTCCTGTTTGAAATGGATTATGTTTGTGCGTGTAAGAATTTTATTTATGGCTGTTGTCTGAAGTGTTGCATCTTCTGCTCTGTCTTCACAAACGTGGCATTTGTGTTTGTTTCAGGGCTGAGGGATGTATTTGTAAGGATGAGAATGGCTTCGGTTGGCTTTGGTTCTATGGAAGCTTTTGTAAAGCACAGCTAAGGTTTGAATTTAGAGTGTAGTAGCCCTGTGCAAAATGGGTGATTCTGCCCCCAGAGTGTAATTCAGTAATTCAGATTAGGTGGAAAACAGGGTCTTAGCACAGAGTAAAAAAAGCCCAGGTGAGAATTAATGTGGAATATCTATAACTTGCTCCTTTCCCAACTAGACAAACCCTAGAAAAATTTGCTCTTTAGCCATCAGGCAAACAGAGACTGTTTTTCCTTGGATTCCTCCTTATATTACAAACTCTTTGTAAATATTTCCTTTGGCTTTAAATGCAACATTTAATAATCTTAGTATTTTTTTTTAATGTAAATGGGCACTTTCTTATTGCTTAAATTGAACCAATCATGATGCTGGCTTGTTGCTTGCTTTGTATAGTGAATTTGGTATGAGACTTTTTCTTCGTTGTGGTTTCTTTCTTTAGTATTGGAATTTATTTTATTTTATTTTAAAGTCAGTGAGCATGGCGCAGAATATGTTCTCTTGAAACCCTGCTGGACTTGATGAGCAGTTTTTCGAGTTAATCCTCAAAGCTCTAGTGCCACTTTTCCCCCCGCCTTCATTATTTCAGTCCCAGTTTGGCCCACTGCATAACAAAAACAAGCTCGAAGGATGTTGTAAATTATATTGGCATGTGTGCTCCCTTGAGAGATAATGTGCTGCTTCATCCAAGTCCCAGGGTACCCTGACACCCATCTGCCAGGGAACTCCTCATCTGCCTAATGTGGGATTAGATGCTGTATGAAGCACTTGCTTTTTTTCCCTTTTAAATACATTTTCTGAATACTAAATATCCCTTTCTACACCCACATAGCTTACCTCTTTCATGTTGTTTTATAATAAGTATCCGTTATTAGCATAATAACTGCTCAAAGTGACATCTTACATTGTATTGTCAAAGATCCATGTATTAATATTTCCATAGTTCTGATGCTATGATACACTGTAGTACTGTAATTTTACCAGAGATTATTATTTTTATGTCAAAGATCTGCCTATTCCATTGACATACCATACAGTGACACCAAAGCTACTGATAGTGGGCTGTTGTGAATGTTCTGTAAAGCAATGTGTCAAAAAAAGTATGTAAAAGCATAGCAAACCTCAGAGTGCTTTGATTGCTTCTTGAATTGCTTGAAAAAGGAGAATGAGGAAATTCATTCATGCAACATTCCCCTGTTGTGTATGGATTTGTTTATTTTAAAATTGTTTAGGCCTGCCTTATATCCTTTCTTCTAAGCAATGTGTGTTGGCAAAGGCCAGCACACCGCTCTTAACTGTATTTTATTACTTATCAAAAAGCCTTTGTGCAAAGATTAACTGTGTTTGCTGTCTATTTGCTATTATTGCCCCCCCCCACTGTTCAGTAAGTACCCCAAGCAGTTTTTGATAAGATGACAGAAAGGTTGTCTGGTTTCATTGTTGCTCCTCTCAGAATCTCTTGTATCCTCTGGCAAAATGTTATCTTGTACTTTGTTACAGTAATTGTCCTCAGTGATTCAAAACAGGTATTCTTTTGTCTCCTGCCCTAACTATGCACGTATGGGAGAGCGTTTGTTCTCTTTCACCAGCTCTGCTGCTGCTAACAAAAGCCACGCTGGATCAGAAGTGCAGCTGTCTTTACACCCAGTATCAATAGATTGTCCTCCTCCTCCTGCATGATGATAAGCGGAGGGGGGGCGGCGAATGAGCAAAATCATTTTGACTCTTTCCTTGCTCTCTAGTCTACAGACTTCCCTGTCTGCTGCAAGGCATGTTTCAGTGAGTGGTTAGGGATGATAACAGTGGTACTCGAGCATCTGTGGGCTATTTGTGAGGTGTCCTTCTTGAGCTGCCCGAGTTCTCAGGCGACGTCTATAAAATAATTTAAAAAATACTTGAGGTGAAGATTTTCTTTGACAATAGTGTGCTTACAAGGTAGGTAGAACTGCTAAATTCATACTCTCTGTTTACACATAAAATTTTGAATCTAAGGGAAGTTTTTCATCAAGCTACTCCTTTTTTTACCGTTGACAGCTTCTTGAAAATGATCTGAATGTGTTTCAATGTATAATGAATGCTGAATCAGTGGAGAATGCTGTTGTAGCCCTCTGCTTCTTTTGGGGTAGCAGAAAACAGGGTTTGGGAGAGGAGTTTCTTCTGTGTTTTTTTTTTTTTATTTTATGGGAAACTTGGAAGAAAGGATTTTACAGATACCATTTGTAGGTAACAGATGATCTAATCCCAAAGTAACCCCACTTCATCTTGAGGTTTTCTAAAGCAACTCAAAGATTTGAAGTTCCAGATGGGAAGGGGAGAGAAGAAAGAAGGAAACAGTGCTTTTTGAAACCCCACCACTGGATATCCCAGAGACTTGGTCTTGGTTGTGTTTGGCATTGACCCAGATCTTGACGCTGTGCAAAACCATCTCTCACTCTGCTTTGGGAATGCTCCCAAAAGAGCTATAGGTTCTCCTGGGATGCTCTGTTACCCTGAAGCTTTTCTGTCATGAAAACCATAATGCTAATAGTCATAAAGCCAGAAAGATAGTGAGAGTAGCTTGGAAGGGTTCTCATTTTGGCTCCCATGATTGTTCTGTATAAAGTGATGCAAGCCCAGTTAGAAATGCTGAAGAAAAATCTGCCTCAGAAGAGCTTTCAACTTAATGATTGCGCCTGTCTCCTCAGAAATGAAAGCACTGGGTTAGTGTTACTTCCCTACCTAAGAGCTTAAAATGAGGACTCTGTTTGTTGTAAGTACTAACACCCCATAAACATGTGATTGCCACTGTAGAAATAACTTGTGAAGAGTGTATTTCAAGGTCTTTTAGTATTTGAGTGGGTGTTGGTTGTTTCACCGAACCATAGTTATTTGCCAAATACTACTTGAATTTCTCATGAGCAATATTAAGATCACAGTGAATACAAAAGGCATGCAGTAAAACCAATGTCCCTGTCCTCTAAGCAGACTTTGACCCAGCCCTGATTGCAGTCTTTGCTAAAAGAGAAGAAAATTTGAAATGGTGTTTTGGTGCACTGCAGCACCTATACAAGAGTTTGTCTTTCCATCCTCTGATCCACCAGGGATGGCAGGTTCTTTTTTAAGGAGTACATGATTCAGAGAAATGAAACCTTAAATAAAAGAGCGGAATCAGTACATTCTGTACTTACTGGAATGTATTTAGGGCTTGTTCAATTAAATTATTTACAGCTTTAGATATTTGGGTGTGATTTCCATCTGTATGGTGTTATTCATTTCAAAGGGTCGATGAAAAGTACAATATTTTCTGTACTTATTTCCATTTGACTAATGAGACTTCTTGTGATATTTAGCTGTGCAACAATACACTACAAGATAGGAAGAGACTGTGTTCATGAAGATCTGGAGGGACCCCCCAGACTGGCAGTTTCTCTAATATGCCTATTGGTCCTTTCATTCCTCTGATGAGAACATAATGTGCATTTATGATGAAAATTATAACTTCTGTACATCTGCAGTAACTCTAGCAAACTGCCCTGTTGAGAGTGCCTTGTTCCACAGAATTAAAATGTAAATGAGATCATTTATTTCTAATAGAATAGGCGTTGTGCACCATAATTCTCACAGTACCTGGCTGAACTCTTTCTTATACAGACACAACTCTTAACTGATTTCTGCAGAAAGCTTACTGGAACCTCATGGAGGAGGACCATGCGTGGAAGTGTTCTTGTCCTGACTTACCTCTTATTATCTCTTATTATCTTCTCAATACTGACTCACTAATTAATTTCAAAGACAAACACCTTAATATTTTGTTTCCCTGTTCAATTATAAATTCAAAGGGGTAGGCTGGACCAGTGGTAGGTAGGCTAGGACTGTGATACTGATGCTGGTTGTGTTTATTAAGATGACATCATGGTGTCAATTTATATTTTGCCTTTAACATTCTAAAGTGGTTGGAAACAGTGCGGTACTGTGTTCTGTTAATGTAAATCTGAGTGGCTTCAGGGGAACTGCTACCCTCTTTCTCATCTCTTTAGATAACCGATTTATTTGTTTGGGATTCTGGACTTGGAAATGATTTTGTTTATGTGCTTTAAGCTCATGGGAAGCAGTGACAAACATTGCTGATGTCTCAGTAACTCTGCAGATCTGATTATCTGGAGTAATTGCATTATGTGACCTCTCAACTTTTCAAATCTTGAATGTTGTTACCTGTTTTAAGACAGTCTCTAAGAGCAGCTCTGAAAGGAGGCTGAATTGTCCCCAAGTGAAGCTCTGTAAGAATTTGAGGAAGGGGAAAATCCTGGTTTTCTTTTCTGCTAAATGTTTCTATGTCCGTCTTCATTATACTAGCTAAAATGAGAATGAGTTAAAAAGCAAACTCCTTCCAGCCAGCTTTGTGAAACACTGTATTTGGTGTGCTGCTTAAGACTATACCAGAACAAGCTAGAAAGCTGTGGAGACCAGCTAGTCCCAGGTTTACTGAAAAATACAGTTTAATGAGAATTTTTGCTTTAATAATAAATAAGGCTCTTCTCCTTGAGTCACAGACTAATCAAGTGGCATTTCCAATAGTACTGCTCCTTTGGGCTTCTGATGAGTAGGAGCTTCAGTTAATGTGAAAGGGTGTGTGTGCTGCATCCTCAGATACTTGACTGCTGCGAAGTACAGAAGTGGGATGTCTGGCTTTTGGCAGTATTAATCACCTGTGCTTGAAGGCCATTTGTGCATGGATTAATGAAGTAAGAGCCAGGGCAGAATTGGATCATGAAAATACTTAGATCTAATTATCTATTTATTAATTCATGCTATTACTGACTATTACAAGACTTGATTACACATATTGGCAGCTAGGATCAGAATCTAAACTTGCTGGGGGTACAGGGAAGAGGAACAGTATGGAGGAATGAAGCTAAGTTTTCCTCTTGAGATTGTTGCTTAGAAAAAATGAGTAATGTTGAAAGCTACCTCTAGTGAGTTACTGCTGTCTCCCCTGCTCCTGCCCCCTTGGAAGCATCAGAATTGTCACAGCCAGTTCCCAGCTGGCTCTCGGTGCAACTCTGGAACAACAATGTTAGAGAGCTTTTTGCTAATATTTAACACACTGTTTTTTCAATAGCTTATTATAGCTAATATTTAATATTTTATTAAAACCAATTTTATTTTAAGAAAAAAGTGCTATGACAGGCTGTAAACCCATGTCTTTTCAACTGTTCTTTCAGAATTTTTCCTATCTCATTAGCTCCTAATGATTCTTATGCAAAACTTGAAGGGAAAATAACCCCAACTAAGTTAATTCACTGCCTTATCCCTTGTAGGTTAGATACATGGGGGGTGGTTTTTTGCCTCCTCCCCTGCCCCGGTTTTCTACTCACAATCTGTTCAGAGTAATTGTGCCCATGCCCTTCTAGAATTTGGGCTGAAGGAAGCCTGAGCAGGATGGCAGCAACACTTCTGCAAATGCTTGCTCACACCTGAACATGCTTTTTGGTCTTTGGGAAGGACCAAGGTAAAACGGGAAAGCACTGGTCTCTGTCTCGTAAGTTCCCATGCTGTTCCCTGTGAAGCTGTGAGGACTAAGCCCAAGGCAGTCTAATGCTGTTTGCATGGGAACATGGCTGTAATGGTTTTCAACAGTTTCAGATGCTGGCTCATGGCAGTAGACAGCTCTTTTCCAGCCGGAATCCAAGCCCCTTTTTCTTCCTGTGTACTCCTATATAGTCAGCACATCTTCCGTATGTGCCCCACCTTGCAGGTGTTTTCAGTTTTGCACAATCCTTTTACTTGACCTGCTCCATATTTTGAACCTTTTCCCTCCTCTGGTAAATACTAGTTATATTGAATTTGGAGTAAACTCCTTGCCTCAACACTGTCTGTATCTCAGGCTGAAATCCCGAGCTTGCTGCTTTTAAAACAGAGCCTCTAACATGGCTTGCTTAAGGTGAAGATGATTTTCCAGCTCGGTGTTTACATTTTTCTGCCTTTTTCTTTTTTGGCTAGGTTTTTGTTTGTTTGTTTGTTTGTTTTCTCAGTTCCTCGAGGTGTTGATCTTGAGTAACTTGCAGCTGCATAAAACATGCCGCATTACAATATGGATCATTTGTGTCAATAAACTTCAGCAGCTGGCTAATAGATGAGAAAGGGGTGGAAATCTTTGGAGTGGTCTGTGTAATTTCAAGAGACAGCAGCACAGAATCACTTCCAGCAGTCCTTTGCCAGAGCAGTGCTGTGTGTTTTAGAGGCAGGGTACCTGCAGCCCTACAAATCCTCACAGCGCTGGGCACTGCTGAGTAGCCTGGCATCATCACATAAGCAATGCCCTCAGCCCCTCAGCCCTGAGTGAGCCAGAAGGTGGGAGTGAAACTTGGTGGTGGCTGCTCAGTGTGTCCTTAGCAGAAAGGACGAGGAAATGGAAAGGCCTGGGACTGGAAGAGGTAATCCCAGCACGAGGGTCACAAGCGGCAGTTTAGACAAGGAGCCTGATCTTTGTTGACCTGGACTTTTGTAATGATCCGTGACAGCCAAGTGAGCCTGTTTTGTGCCCCTACTGCTGTAAAATAGCAGGATAAAAGACACACACCAGAAATTCTCTGTCTTTCCACTGGCAGCATTTTTCTGTCTGTTTTACGGTGGTACATGACTGCAAAGCACTCGAAAAATTGACTTTACTACATATCATTATAAATGTCTCCTGTCTCTCCCCAGGTTGTAGAAGTGGGAAGAAGAAGAGGACATAAATTTGGACTTTTTTGTCCCTCAGAAACCCTAAAAGATCAATGTTTTTTACTGTTTATATTTAGCCCAAGAAAAATTCTCACACTCTTGTTGATTATTTTAAAAACCTTTCTGATTTTCAGTACCAATCAGTAGAGAACTTGCAGCTATTTTTAATAATTGTTTTATTGTAGTTTGTTCCTTTGTGGGAACTGAATGCCACATTTCAAGATTTCTGTCTGAACTTCTGCCTAGCTTAAACATGGGTTCAGTTGTTAGTATTCAGTATATTGAAGAATTCAGTTTGTACTCCTTTGCCTATCTCTTAATTAATACTTGCCCAAAATTTTCATATTTTGTCACTTGCTATGTGGAGATGTCAGACAGTGAGTTTCAAGAAGGCAGTAACAACTGGATTTGTGTGTTTAAGACCTGATGTCTTGGTGGTTTCTGTGTAGTGATTTAGAATATTATACTAGAGACTTTCTTTTTGCTGGTTCTGAACTTCCATTTTAAAGGTGGGAATCACAAGTAGTGTCTTCTAGTCCTGTCTTCTAGTCCTGTCTTCAGTGGAATTTTGCATGCTGAAGGCACTCCCTTAGTTCCTGCTGGGGCTGAGCTGGGATTTCTGGACCCTCCTGAGAAGCAGGCTGCTCCTCCTTCCTTATTTAAAAAAAGACATGGTAGAAGAAGAAGTGTGTATTATGATGATTTCAGGAGAAAATATATAATATCTCAAATAACCTCAGTGCTGTTTATATTCCTCAAACCCTAGGCATGAACTAGCAGTGGGAGGCAGGCACTCCTTGGATCTCCTGTAGAGGGTTAGGTGCTGGCTGGCTGATCCTCTCTGCTCTGGCTTTCCAGTAATGTTCCTGGACATCAGTTTCATGCTCCATGTGTGTCAGAAACAATCCGAGGAAAACGGTTTGTCCTTGTGGCAGAAAGCATTTTCGAGAGGCTCTTCACTGCATAGGCCCTCACACTTATGTTTTGACAGTATCTCTTCTCACACTGTCATGTTCTCAAGTCTTTCTCGCTTGAAGACTCTTATGTAAGGAGTACGGAACTGAAATAAATGCTGAGGGCCAAACAGGTCCCAACTTGATCAGTCACAGAAACACGTTGTCTTGCTTGTCTGAGAATGGCCTTTTTTGCTTCCCTGGCTAAATAAATGATGCGTCTTCCTCCGATGGGGATACAAGGTTGAATATGTCCACACCTTTTGTAAGTATACTGTCTGGCAGTGCTGGCTGGCAGCAAGAAAAGGCCCTTGGCATATCATCTTCGATGGTGAAGTGTCCGGGACACAGAGAAGCAGGAAGAGGGATTATTTTACAAAGGTACAAGCTATTCTGACCCTCTTGGGCCTGGGTGACTTCCCACCGCACTTTCCTTGGGGATGTGGTGAAGTGCCATAGTCTAGTCAGTCACATGCTTCTGCTTGGATATCTGAACCTCCAGGCATGAATAACTTACTGGAATTAATCTTCAACTGTTGTCATACAGTATTCAAATATTAGTGTGGCTTATCAGAGCGAGGTAGGGCAGCCATGGTGGTCTTGCAAAATAGCGCATCTCACAAGTGACATTTCCTAACATGAGTCAATGTTTGTTCTTCTGTAAAAGGCATTCTAACATTTTTCTTCAAAGTGCCGGGCTAAATGGCTTGTGCTGGCCCAACCCCTGCACAAAAAAAGTGCATCTGTGCTGAACAGCAAATATGAAGAAGCAGTATTTGAAGGGGGAAGGAGTAGTAGTGGAAACACAAGAAGATCCCCTGGAGGTGATGAAACTTCTGAGATGCTGCAAGTCTAGCTCCTTTGCTTTGTCAGCCATGCGACCAGTATAGCACTGGGAAGGATCTGAATGAAGTGATCCTTCCAGGAAACAAATGACCTGGTAGTTCTCAGAGTGGCAGGTGGGACAGGCTGCATGCCAGATTTATTGTGTGCTTTGAACTGGAAAGTTTTGTGTAAGTTCATGAACTATGGCAGTGATCAAGTTTTTTTTTCAGCCTTTTTACTGAAAGGCAAGTGTCACCAAAAGCTAAATAATCATGGATCTGGGGTTTTTTTGGGGTTGCCAGAGAGGAGGCTTGTGCTGTAGGAGATTATGTCTTCTCTTCCAGATCACCTCCTGGGTTGCATAGGGAGTTGGGGCAAATACTCTTCTCTCATGGGGCTCTCTTTTTCCCATCTGTAGTGATGCTTACAGATTTTATTTAGCAAAATTTCTCTGAGTAACTGACAGAAAGGGGCATGCAAGACTTGAAATCACCATGTTTTAAATAAATTCATGAAAAAATCCCAGAACAATACTGTCTGTGCTTGTTCATGAGAAGGAGTGCTGTCCTAAATCAACGAGGCTGCTCAGATCGGATTTTACCGTAGTGTGAAAGTTATCCTCTTGTATGATATTAGGATTAAAACACTCTTTGAGGGCAAGGAGGCTGTACTCTTCCATATGGCCATAACTATTTTTCAAGCATGGAAAATATCCCTTTTCTTGCCTCCTCCACAGTATAAGTGCAATGACAAGGTGCACATTTCAAAACACAATTTCCTAACTCTCATTGAGCTTCAAGAGATAGAGGTGTGTAGATAAGTACAGGCTGTGGCACCACAGGAATGGGTTCAGCTATAGGTAACAGAATCAAGTCTTTTAAAATACATCTTCATGAACAGACCAGGGGATATGAGAGGTGCAGGGGAAGAAGTTGCTCCCTGCCAACTCACTTTTTGCAAACCCCGGATTCATGACAGGGTGTGAAATGTGCACCTCTGTGAGTTGTTGGACAGACCAGAGCTCTTCCTGTCCACCACATCAAGCAGGGCCACTAGTGCAGTAACTGGTGACCACCAATCATCTTTCCCACAGGCTGGCATGAAGCAGCACCAATCCCCTTTATGATTCACTTCACAGATATTTGACAGAAATCCCACTTTTTGGCTCAGCCACAAAAATTACCCTGATCAAGGATCTTCCTCTGGTCTGTCTCTGCTTGGACCTTGGTATTTTCTACCATATTGGTTTGTTCCTACTGAACCTCAGGCCTGGACTCCTTTCCAAAGGTACTTCAGCCAATTGGTATCCCTTGGACATAGGCTCAGCATTTCTTCTGCATCCAAGATCATCAGAGCTGAGACTCACACCCACATTACCACACTTCCTTGCCATGTTTTTTTAGCCAGATTTCAGTGCCAAACTTGTGAATGATCTCAGTTTCCATGACTTTCAGATCCCATTTCTCATCTGTTCTAATTTCAGTGTCTCCAGGCCAGTCATTAGGGGTTTAGGAAGAGACATTTCCCTACCTACATACTTTGTCCCTGTCTATTTCTCCGTAAATGTTGCAAACCTGACACTTCTGTCCCTACTATGTTTGTTCTGAAAACTTTCTCTTCCATGTTCACTAGAGCAAATGGGGTGTTGGCTGGAGAAACACTGATAGGGGAAGAGGGTATCCGTGCTTTTATATAGAATGGCATTCAGCACACTGGAATTGCAGTTTCAGGGAAAGTCCTGCTCAGCTGCAGCCTGGAGCAAACCTGCTGGCATGGGAGCCATGAGGGAATGGCTGAAATTGCCTAAGCAGCTTATCGGCTAAAGCAGCTAAAAATTGAGTGTATCTTTATTGACTGTTTTTAACTGGTGTTTTTCTTTTCCATTCTCTTTGAGGACTTCAACCTTGTCCAAATTCAGGTAGGTTTTTGTTTAGACACATGCCTGACACAAACAGTAAATTTTTGATGTGTCATACTTATTGTCAGACCCAAAGCAGGGACATAGTAGCGAGTCTTTATTGGAAAAGAGCTTTCCCCATCCACACCTTTCCCTGTAAACTCTTTCTCAAAACTGCCTACAATATTATGTCCAGAAACCTTTTCCTCCCTCCCAGATCAGGCTGCAGCACATACTTAATGCATTTCAACCCCAGTTTCCCACCCAAGGGGGTCAAACCTTTGCAGATTTATTGGTTATTGAAAATGAAATCTTATGTGGGGAAATATCAAGTAACCTTGGTAACAAGCAGAGCTGTGCCCCACAGCACTGTGAGCTGACACCCCCGCCCCCCAACCTCCCTCCTGTGCTTTTTCTTGCTGCTTTATTTAGCTCAAGGTTTCTTATGATTGAGCTGGTTCCTGTTCTCAGCTGAAGTCAGTGACAAACTTCTTGCTGGCTTTGGGGCTGGAGTGTTCATTGCTTGATAAAATGGGAACACACTCAAGGGATCAGTCCGAGGGTCACAGAGCCCAGCTGGCTGAGGCCACTGCAGGATATTGTGCTGCTGAAAATTACAGAACAGAGTCGGGTGTGCTGGTCTGTTTTGTTTTAACTTCATAAACATCAGTCCATTTTAAATAGTGTGCTTTTTTACCTTTTTTTTTTTTTTTAAACTTTGAAAAGAGAGCTATTGCTGGAGGTGTTGTAAGCAGGAAGAAGATAAGTTGTTTGATGCTGCACATGACACAAAGCTTGGGGTAATGAAGGAATGGGTATGTTTCAGGTCAGCATAAGTTCAGGCATTGAGGTCTAAATAGCTTCTGGAATGGCACAATTATCATTGTGTGAGAGAAGATTTTGGTTGCTAGACCCATTTATCTATGATCTATGTGCCTTTTGAAATCACAGGGCTTTATTTACCATAACAGAAATTTCGATATAAACGTAAATATATTTTTTAACATAGTGAGAATTTGGTAGCAACCAGATACTATGATAACATTATCTTAAAGTGTGAAGGTGTGGAAACACTGCAAACCAAGGTAAAGAGACTACAGCGATGCTTTAACGTGTAAATCTTTTCTGTGGCAATTTCCTTGTGGTGTTGAAGTGGGATAGAACCATATGGCATTCTTTCCACGAGACAAGACATTTTTTAAGCTAGTAAGAGTTACCCTGCATTTGCCATAAGCCAGAGAAAAACATACATGTGACTGGATGATGTGAATCAACAGATGTGCAGCAACTATTTGTAAGTCTAAGCCCTTACTAAAGTCACATGCCATGTCACTGGCTACTGGCCATGGGCTGATATGGAGGGTTTTGATGAATACAGTCAAAGATGAATACAGTAATTCATTGAATGTACAAAAATATGGTGAGTTGGGGTACTTCAAGATACAGACTAGGTGGGCCTTTTGTCATATTTAACTGTTGATATAATTCTACCTCGGCAAAGAAAAAGGGAGAAGTATACCTATAAAGCTAGACTCTAGGCTTCTTTTCTGATGATGGTTTGTGCCATGTGAAGTCATCGTAAGATAAAATTGAAGCACTTTCAATACCACATTGATTAGCAGAGGAATGAAAGAGGTGATGGGGGCTGTTATTGATTAACACAGCAGAATAAAGGAGGATTTAAACATACAGAATAGTTAACAGAAGAAAATATACTTGTATAAACAATGATGAAAGACGTGTGGTGCAGGGCAGAAGGTAGGAGTTGGAATTGCATGGCTGCAGAGACAGCTGATCATGAAGAAAAGCTGGAGGAGAATGCTGTTGGCATTCCTGAGTGATTATCAGGTTTGGTCTTGTTTTTAAAATGTGCTTTCAAAATAAGCTTTTAGCAATGCCACAGGATTATCTTATTGCTGTCATTTGTATGCACTATTCAGCTGCAGCTTTCTATATGCGCTGGAAATGTGGGCTGGGACTAGGGCTGGCACATGGGAGATTCCAGCAGCATTTAAAAGGAGAGGAGACTAGAGAACTGAGTGACTGCTATGGCTGAGAAGAAGGAAAATGTATCATAACCTTTGGGAAGTATTCCCGATGGGGAGAAAAACTTTTCCCTGTGTATTGGTATCTGCCCAGCTTGAGGCTGGAAGAGAGGTGAGGGTACCGCTGGTATGTAACTGCGGGTGTTTCTTTGAGAAATTTCTGGAAAATTTAAGGGATGTGCCAGGTTTATTTAGAAAAAAGGACATGAGTAATGTGGGAGGAGCCATGCAACACAAAAGATTTTTCCAAAAGTCCATAATTTTGATTACTGAGTGCCTGTCCTGAAATCCTACTAGGAGCAATATTTTGTATTGGGTAAGGAAGTGTGTCAAAGTTTTTTGGGGAGAAAAGATATTCTTACACTACTGTAAAGGTAAATCAGTAAAAATACACGACATAGCAGAATTTCTAAGTTAAATCAATAACTCTACACACTAAAGTAGTGCTTTGTAAGCTAAAACTGCTCCACACATCATACTAATCCATTGAAAGTGTTGAGAGTTTAGGAGATTGGTTATACCGTCTGCAATATCAGTAAAATACAGTATTAGGTTACATATGACTGCTAGGGCAGGCGTCAGTAAATAAGTATGAGATATTAAAAATTTGATACTTCTAAGTCATTCTTTGATAGCAGAGTGTGTGTATCGGCATGTTGCATTTACCTTTCAGTGTATGTGAACCGGGTGAAAATCAGTCCTTTGGTAGAGCTAACAGGCTGCTTTAAGCATCTACCAGTGTGTGGATGAACCTGAAGATTAGTGCTGTAATAGGAACTGGAGTTGGAGGGCTGACATTAGTTTTCAGAGGTCTCTGGGGTGCCTCACCTGCAGCTAGAGGCTGCATTTGACCATTAATTTTTAAATGGTGAATGAACTGGGCTGAATCCACTCCTCGCTCCCTGCTGCACTGGGTCTTACAGAAACGACGTGTGCTGCAGGAGGTGCATCCTGGCTGGGATGGCAGGGACTGACTACTCTGTTCCCACAGTGTTTGTCCTTGAAAAGGGAAGACTGGTTACCTTGGGGAAATCTAGAGGGTCTGTGTAATGAATAAGTGCATCCTTTAATTGCAGTGTTGACCAGTCTCTGGAGTAGTCTCCTCTGAAGAGAAAGTACCAGCTGCTTCTGTGCTTTAAGGTTGCAATGAGCAGAACTCTGCTGGAGAAGAGAGAATCAGAATAATACCAGTATCTATTTTCTTCAAGGGTTTTTTTTTTTTTTCACTCTTCATTGCTTAGGAGCAATTATTTACTGCTTCTGGTGTAGTAAAGGGCAATGCAGGGCCTGAGCAGACACCTTTCCATCCATGGCACTGCTCTGTGAGGACCACCAGCCACTTCAGAGGTGGTGTGTGCCAGGGACCTGTACTTATTGTCGTGAAAGTCCTGTTCCTAAAGAAGCTTCATATTGTAGCACAGCAGTCGCCTGGTGTGTTGTCCTAGCAGTCCTGGAGTTGTGCTTAGCTAAGGTTGGATTGCTGTCTGAAAGTTGCAGTTCTTTTGGTTTTGTACTTCACCATACCTGTTGTGCTTTGCTTGCTGATTTAGGGCAGTCAGCTTTATCCAAATCATTGGAATTAAAATTCTAATACTGTGTTTTTGTTCTTAAAGTGTATGCACGCAGTAGGAATTGCCTCTTTTATTGTTCTCAATGGTACTCACCAGCTCAAGTCCCTGAAGGGTTACTGGCATTATATTTGAGCCAATTATTTTTATTTAGAAAATTGTACTCACTCATCTAGTGTAATATTAAGTTACCAGTCTTGATGTTTTTCTCTTCCTCTAGCCTACATTTTCTGAGCTAGAACTGGGAACATATGCATCACATTCCTTTTTATTTGGTGGGCCTCAGAGTCTAAATTGGGACTTCTGAACTGCTCTTGAACACTGAGAAGCCATATGTGGCATTGCGTTGCTTGAACGACATTCAAAACCAGAGGGTTTGTGTGAGCATGGAACGTGCACCATTGTTCAACCTATGCATGTGTATGAGAAGGCTGAGAATGGGAGAGAAGAGCTGCAGCTTTTCTAAAATACAAAAGAACAGGAAAAAAGTCTTTCCAGATGGACTATACAGGAAAAAAATCTCCAGAGCTGGTGTCTCCTACTACGTACCTTGCTTACTGGTCCTGGAAGGAATGGGGCACTTGCAGCCCATAACTGGGTCTGCAACTGGCCTTCCTGTTAGCAGTTCTCTGTGATTCAAGAAAGCACAGTGAGAAAAGTCCTCTTCGAGGCAAGCGACACATTCCCCACAGATGGGGTAACTCCTGTGGCTGGGGAGGAGTTATTCCAGGGTGTAGGTAATGCATGCTGTCATTTTAGGAAGAAGCTAAAAGCTTGGTGTGTGAAGGATGAGGGTTACTTAAAAGAAGGGTTGGACAGTAGATTTTGGACAGAAGATTTTTGAGCTTTAGGATATTTGTGCTTCTGTTACAATCACATAAACAATTTTTCTAAGTTTTGTTTGTTTGCTTTTGTTATTTATACCTCTTCAAAAACTTTCAATGAAATCAAGCTGCCATGGGGTAAGGGGCAAAGTCCTTAATTATTAATAATAATTTCAGTTTAGTAAATAGAAATGAGGGGAAAGCTGGCCAACTTTTAGAGAAGGGATGGAAAGACCAGTGAGGTCATGCTGTTGAGTCTGGTGCTGTTCAGCACAGTCCTGAAAGAGGTGGAGAATGAGGCAAAAAAGCCTCCTGATGATACCAGATCAGACAGGATAGCTGAGGTGTGGATGTGCTATGGGACTGCAGAACAGCCTCACCACAGAGAGTGACCAAAGGACGACATGGCAGTTGAAATTCAATGCTGATGAACATAGAATAGTGCAGAGGAGGATATACAATTCTAAATTTAAATACACAGTGATGGAATCTAAATTACCATTTGGAAAGAAACTTTGGTTTATAAGAATTGTATAAAAATGTTTCCTGAATGTGCAGTAGGAATGAGAAAAAGAAAAAAAATTAGAACTGAATACTGGGATTGATTGGTAAAGAAATTGTGAACGAAAAGAAAGGTCTTTATGCTACCGCATAAATGCATGGCACATTTGGATATTGTATCCTTTCTCCCTCATTTTAGAAAGGATGCAGAAGAAGGGGAGGTGATACAGGAAATATTGATAAAAATGTGGAGTGACTCCCATATGGAAAACAACACTTGGGCATCTATTGAGCAGGAAGGAGCAAAGGTCTGTGAACTCTCAAGTGGCATGGAGAAAGCAAATAGAAAATATCCATTCACTCTCCCATGCCACGGGAGCCAAGCAGCCTCAAGAGAATGGTTAGGTGACAGTTTTAAAGCTAGCAAAAAGGACTTCCTGTAGCTATGAAATTGCCCTGGGATATTGTAGATGCCAAGAGTTCCCATGCCGACAGGGGTGTTTGGACATACCCCTTAAAGAAAACTCTCCCAAAGGCTATTGTGCACAAAAATGCAGTTCTGGTTCAGGGAATCACCTCACCAGAGATTTCTGGGAGCTGGGGAGGCTCAGAGGTTGGGAGAGTGGGACTGGGGAAGGGGCTGGGGCTATTTGCACTTGCCTGAGGAGGAAAAAGTGAAAGTCGTGAGTGTGATAGGATGCTTGACTTCCTCAGTCTCTGAGCCAATCCCATCTGTCTCTTCCCATGTAATTACACCCACCCTGTGTCAGGGTATTGTTTAAATACATAACAAACAAGCTCCTGCCCTTAAAAATCAATCTGAGCTTTTGTGGAAGGATTTCAGTGAGTGTTCTTGCAGAAGAGAATGGCAGAAGAATTTTAAAAAAGAGAGGTCTGAGATGGGCAAAACGAGGTTCTGGGTGAAGTCCTAATTTGCAAAGATATTTAATAATTTTGAAGAGTCTTTCTGTCTTAATAGCTGTATACATAGTACATTAGTGTGTCACCCACACGTGAATAACAGTGATGTTGATGTCTGGCAGTAATCTCCAAATTGTGAACATCTTTATATCCAGGCACTTGCTGTAGCTTTTCAGAGAGACTGAAATGCAGCTGACCTGAATAAAACCTGTGTACTGAAACACCTGATTTTCTTTTCTTTGAGGGTATTGTGATGTGTGCAGTGTATGTGCTAAATACGTTGCTTTCTAGTTGGCTCTCCACGTAATGTTGGATTGCAACAGACTGCTCTCTGTCACACCTGATGACTAAACCTGTCTCACCCACGCCATGGGAAAGTACTGGTGCATTGAGCCTTCTTAGAATCAAGCTTTAGGTTGTCCTCAGATTTCAAATCTCCTGTGCACTTTTTTTAATATGGCCTCTAACTCAAGAGATACAAGCACAAATGGATTCCAGGCAACAATTAATCAGATAAGTATTTATTTATTTAACTCAACCTATAGAATTATACTGGCAATACTTTTTTTGGAGTTAGACTTTCACTGAGCAAAAGACTGTCTTTTAAACACTTTTCTCTCTTTTTCAGGCATCTGCACTGAAGCATTCTGGATTTCATTGGGCATGGTAAGAAACTCTCACTTAATTACAGAAAAAAGAGTCATTTAAGAGGTGGCTGCTTTGTTTACTTCCTGATATGTTCAAAGTGGAAATACAGCTGAGGAAACTAGATTAATTTGATTGATGTTGTGCATTTTAAAACAGGATGGAGACACAACTAAAGGAAACATACATTTCAACTGTGTAGTACAGCGTTTACTACCACAATACCAAGAAGTGGATCAGAACTGGCTGTAAGCTGGGCATGAGGGTTCATCAGAAATTGCAGGATGTCTGTCTGCATGATGGAGGGAATTTTTTTTAAACAATCAAAAATAAACTCCTTTTAAATGGCCCTAGGTGAGCATGCAGTTGCATACTTGATGCTGTAAATGTTGTCTAGGAGATCCACAGTTGCCAGAGTATGGGCAGGAAGCAAAGCAAAACCAGGTGATTGGGGAGGATGCACTGTGCTGTGAGGGGAAAAGCTTGTTACTGAAATATGAAGTACTTGAACCTAATTGAGAGGAAGGCTTTAGTCTTGCTGGCATAGCTGTGTCAGGTAGGGATTTATTATTGTTTTATCATCATTGCTATGCTAGCAAAAGCCCTAGAAGTATGCAATTAGACCAGGGGAAAAAAAAGGGAAGGATTTTCTTCTTGGACAACTCATTTTGCTCATGGAAATGTTGTCAAACTATACTTGCAAATGGCCTTTTTGTAAGTGTAAATTGTCTATGCTTGTATAACTGTACCAACACACCATTACTAGAGTCTACAAGGACTTATTGAAAAGAAATCATCTGTACGAAGCTAAAGACAACAAATAATCCTTAGTATAGGTTGACTAATTCATACAACTAGATGTGCTATATAAAGGGCAAATCCAGTGATATCCCAAGTTTTTTGGGATTGTTTTTTGGTTGGGTTTGGGGTTTTTTTAGCCATTCCTCTCGACATGTGGTCATTTTTTTTCCCTAAAATTCAAGCTGAAGAAAATTCAAGACAGCATCATGCAGATGTTTTGACCTCCTTGGGCATTCATTGCCTCTGAGGGACTAGGCAGTACTGGTGGGGCTCAAGACAGCGAGTCCCAGAAAGCCTCGCTTGCAGACCGTGAGAAGTACGGCTTTCTTGGGCAGCACTGAGGGAGTCTCTCTTTGAAGACTCCCTCCCACGTATGTATACTGGGCTTGAAGCCAAGCCTCTCTTCTGTAAAGAAACCTTGCTAAAATTTCTCATTTCATGCCCCTTTATGGAGAGAGAGGGAGTGTGAGGGGGAGAGAGAAGGAGGTACGTGCCAAGAGTATTGAGAGAGCAGAGCAGAGTAGACTCTTCATTTTGTGTGTTTGGGGACAGCGGGGCAGCAAGGAAGGGGAAGGCTTTATATTAATTAGTACCATATTTGCTATCCCTTCCTTCCACCTCAAAAGTGATAAATTGTCTTCCTTCTCCTCTCTAAACCACATCTATGTTTTTTCAGACAACAGTTTTTGTTTGAGTCCTTTGAACTAGCAGAGACACTTGAAATAAATGCACTTATAAATGTGCCTCCTGCCAGCCTCTGTCTAGTCTGCGTATGGACACTTAAAAGAGTTGAAGAATATGTCTTACGTATCTTAGAAAAATGCAAAGTTCACAGTGGTGGCACCTGAAATGGCTTTATTCTTGCCTCCCTCTTAGAGCACAGTGGAATTGCTAGTGTATTATTTGATAAACAATCACCAATTAGTTGTTCTAATCCTCACTAATTCAGCAACTGCTCTCCAGGGCCTCCAGGCAGCTTGTATGCCAGTTCATGTGCTCGCCCCAGGTAGCTCTGAACTGAAGGAGTTTCCTTAATTGCTTTTGCTGTAATGTCTGTTTTAAAGGTTTTACTGCTCCTGTTGATGAGCTGGGTGGTGTATTACAAATGCGTGTTTGCTGTCTTACCTTTCCCCAGCGTGCTGTTAACAACACGAGTGACATAAACCATAATGCTGCGTGCTGGGTAGAAACACCCACTTTGTGCACCAAATGGAGGGTGGTCTTGCTGATTGGAGGCTGACGGGTGTGATGCTGCTTCACTTCCTCCATCTTTTATAGGTTTGGGTACTGCTGGGTGTCTCCACGGACAACCCTGCTGCCCCTGCTGTACACCTAGATCACAGATAAATCAGGTATCAGTCATCTGCTGATCACAGAATGGTGCAGGACCGGAAGATGAATTAGTTACCCTTGATGTTAAAGATTCTTCCAAATTCTAATGAGTAACAAACTGAGGATGGGAGAAGTGTCTCTCTGCTAACACTTGTTCCTTATTCTTTTGTCTTACAGGTGCCTGTTACTGATTACAAAATCTGCTGCTGAAGCAACTTCTAGAGGTGGTGGAAGACCTATGGTTGTGGATCCTTTGCACATATAATTGTTATTGTGTGTGTCTGTTTGACCATGGTAGGATATTTAATGTATCATAGAAACAAGTTTTGTATCTCCAGTTTCAGGGTCCCTCTCACCATAGATCCTTCCTTTCAAACATATTTTCCCCTTGTTTGAGCCTTTAAAAAAAGAAGAAAAAAATACCCCAAACCTTGAAAAATTGTAACTCTCTATGAAAAATACACATTATTGTCATTGGGGGAAAAGGGGAACTTTACTGTGTCCACTGTTGTTGTAAGTGAAATGTGGTGTACAGCATGTTAAGTAACTGCTTAGTCAAATGTCAGTGTGAATTCAGAAATCCTCAGTAGAGGAAAGAAATAAATATTTTTATTTTCTCTAAAAGCTTCCCTGTAAAATTCTTCTAAAGATTTTCTTCATGAGACAACACAAAAGAAGCATTTGGGTTCCATTTCACTTCTCAGTCTGATGGCAGGTTTGTTGGGACTTTTGGCCAAGTGCTCTGAAGCTATTGTAAGCCTCCGCAGAGATGAAGCCCACGTTGTTAACCAGGGATATGCCTCATCTGTGATGAGCAGGAGATTTGAGTATTAGATGTGTCTGTTTTAAGTGACACTTACCCCTTCAAAGAAATTGCAGGCAACGGATGTGAAACTCTGCTCACAGTACCTGGGCAGAAAGTTGGGCAAAGCCATTCAGCTAAAGTTGCTCAGCTAGACTCCTTTCCTTTCCTTTCCTTTCCTATGCAAACCAAACCAAACCAAACCAAACCTTACCAAACCTTACCTTACCAAACCTTACCTTACCAAACCTTACCTTACCAAACCTTACCTTACCAAACCTTACCTTACCAAACCTTACCTTACCAAACCTTACCTTACCAAACCTTACCTTACCAAACCTTACCTTACCAAACCTTACCTTACCAAACCTTACCTTACCAAACCTTACCTTACCAAACCTTACCTTACCAAACCTTACCTTACCAAACCTTACCTTACCAAACCTTACCTTACCAAACCTTACCTTACCAAACCTTACCTTACCAAACCTTACCTTACCAAACCTTACCTTACCAAACCTTACCTTACCAAACCTTACCTTACCAAACCTTACCTTACCAAACCTTACCTTACCAAACCTTACCTTACCAAACCTTACCTTACCAAACCTTACCTTACCAAACCTTACCTTACCAAACCTTACCAAACCTTCCCTTCCATCATTTTTTTCACATTACCCTGTCTATGCTTCATCATTTTCATTCTGATCCGTAATTTTTTTTTTAAGTCCTAATTTTTAAACATACTTGCTTTTTTAAAAAATTCTCCAATTGGGTTCTTTGGCCTCCACTTACATAATCCTCCAGACTTGTGTTAAAGATTGTAGAGAAAAGCTGATACCACAGCATAGTATTTGCAGTATGGTGCAACTGTAACCAGACTAAATAGAAAGGCATTATTCACAAGGAGGTGAGGTTATATTTGCTGCTGCTAAGCTCTTAGCTGTTCAGTTTTAACACTGGATGCCTGGGTTTCTTTTTCTGGACTGCCTGTTTACTCTTGTATATTTTTATAGAGTGAAAGGGTGGTGGGGAAAATGAGGGTGTTATGTGCAGTAAAGTTATAAATAACATTGGCTCTCAGGTTATTTGCATTATATCTACTTGCCTGAATGCGTAAAGTTAAACAAAAAAGTCTTTAAAAAGACCAAAAAAAAGGGCAGAACAATGTCATGGATGAGGTCTGAAGGCAATGCTACAGAATGTATTTATTGGGGAGTATTCCCTACCTAGCTAATAAGCCAGACAGAAAATTGCTTACTCCTACCACAGCCTCAAACAGATCAAACAGAATATTAAAGCCTTAGAGATGCTGATGTAAGGAAGAAGGAGGGTTACTCAGCACCCACCACACTAAACTGACAGGCAAATGGGGAGCATGCTGGGAACAGAGCTATATTCCCAGCCCAGAGACAGTGATCCCAGGGTGGATGACATGATGAAATGCAGCTGTCATGGAGCAGGGGAAGCACACACATAGGGTTTTTTGTTGTTGTCTTTTTGCTCTGTGTGCTGTAGACTTGAGGGCAAATAGACATGAAGTGCCCACTTTTGGGCTGTGTTTCAGTCGCTGTGGTGGCATTTGGTTCAATAATGAGACACTGATAATGTTGCAGACTCCTGAACAGACAAGGTGTGGGACAGGGATCCAAGAGAGAGTGGCTGCAGTTTCTTCACTGACCCGTGTGGATGTTACTCAGAACAAAGATGCCAAGGTTTAGTCTTGCAGTGCTGAAACTGGAAAGGAGGCAGGCTCTTAATTTCAGGCAAGGCAGGACTGAGCCCTGAGGAAGCAGTGCTGTCATTGTGAGGGCTGTGTGAAAGATTTCAGAATATGTCTATGCCTGTGAGTTTTTCAGTGCTGGAATTTAATTTCTAAAGTGTAATAACACCAGTGCATCCTTGTAATTTTATTGCATTTTTTATTACGGATATCATTTACAATTACCCTGCTGTCATATTGGCCTCTGGTATGGTTTCAGCAGTCTCTGTCTCTCCATTTAAGATGATTAAAGTGAAGTTGGACCACATCATACATGCAATGTTTTCTTTATTCCTTTGTTTCCTTTTCCCAAAATGCTGGTTGAGTCAGTGGAATTCTTCTGGCTTACTCTTTCCTAGTGTTCATCCTCAAAAGTATACAGCATCCAGTTGACCTTTTCTTGGAGCAGAAGGATTAAAAAAATCATCCTTGATAGAGCTGCTTCCTTGATGCAGCAGAGATCATGAAAGACGTTGTATCCTACTAATTTTTCCTGTCCTTCTTGGATTGCTTATTTGCGTCCCATATCAAAATCTCGAATTCCTGCATGGCAGATGAGCCTTTGGAGCTGAGAATTCAAATTCTGGAGGGCTTTGAGGCAAGAAGAACCCTTGACAGGCTTCTGGAATAGCAGGGCATGTTCTGGTTTCCAGAAATCATGCAGAAACACCTGTGAATCTGCATGGGTGCCTGGCAAATCTGCAAAGGAGAGCAGTGCAATATTGAAGATAGCAAAGCACTGTGAGCAGAAATGGTGTGGCCAAGGGCTGGGATTCAAGCACAAACTGCTGAGTGCTCCAGCAGCAAACCTCTGCAAGACCGATTGGTCCCATATGCCAGAGGACTTTGATTTGTGGCTGGATTTTGCAGTGATTTGAGGCTTGTGTCTCCTATAAATTCTACTGGAAACAGGGCTTCAGCTGTGAATCAGTTACAGGCATAGTTAGTTAATTCAGTGATATATTTAAGTAACACTTTACATCTGGACTTGGCGTAATGAGTAATTGGAAACAAAATGCTATGAGTGACAGAACTCTGGACAAAAACACTACAAAAACTCCAATATCATGGAGTAACAGCCAAAATACTGTTGTGACTGAAAGCTGGGGAGGAGAGGAAAAGCAGAGGGTTAGGCTAATCTGTTGGGGTAGAAGGAGACCAAAGTTGGGCTTTGGACATCTGCAAATTAACAAAGATTTCTGTTCTTAACCTATTTATTGAGAGAGAGCTGGAGCCACCATGTTGCAAAATCTGTAGTGGAAATATGTAGTCTGTTCAGGAGGAGCAAGAACTATTAATTCTAAAGTTTTCCACTAAGTGGGCAGAACAGTGCTGGATAAGGATCAGTGGTGAATAAAGGAAGACTGAGTGTGAACAGTGAGTCCTGACAGTTCCAGAAGAGTCGGGTATGAGAGATCAGTGGGGACCCTTGCTCGAATTACAACAGTCAAAACCCAACTGTGATATTGGGTTGCACATCATTCGAGGCTCCTAAGGAGTTGAGTAACTGAGAGGATATTGTACAGCCTTTTGTATAAAGCTGTGCCTGTGGTCTCAGCTAGAACACAGTGCACAATTTTGGCCTCCCGAGCTCAAAAGGGACATGATTGAAATAGGGGGATTGGAAAAAGATTGACGAGAACATTCAAGAGCCTGAGAAAAGTTCTGCCAGAAGAAGGACCAAAAATTTAGCCTTAGGAGATAGAAAAGAGGGGAAACGATACAAGTATGGAGGACACTGCTTTTGCTGGAGGTGAGAGGTCAGGAAATTAGTCTCTCTTCTCATCCCGTAGCATAGGCCCACAGGGATTCAGGATGAAACCCTGCAGTGGTTCAGAAAGATAGTAATTATGACTAATTTGGGAGGTGATATTAACAGTTCAGTCTTAATGTCATGAACTCAACTTTAAGATTTTAGGAGGGGTAAAGGATAGGTGACAACCATTGTCCTACAAAAGCCTAACTCCCAACAAATGTGCCTTGTCAGAGGGTTTGTTACTTAGTTTCTTCGTGCACCAGTTTTCAAACTGTTATTTGAATTTTTCGTGATTAATTCCTCTTCTGAAATCCTGTTTACATTCTATAAGGGAAGTTAATAACACAGTGTACTGTGCTCATTTAAAAAAAAAATCTTTGATAGAGATGTCTAGGGCTTGTGCTGATACAGTGTAATTCAGCCACTGTGCAACTTTAAAATCTATTTTAATACATGTAGTATCTCATTAGTCTAGTTTGTATGCTTTGGAAAAAACCAGTGGCCTAAAGCCACTTACTCAGGTGTACATGAAACGAATGTGTGTGTATGGGTATGTGCAGGCACAAATGAATTTATAATGAAGTGTGATAGGGGATCGCTCAATAGGATGCCAACAAGAATTACACGGTGTGATTTTTTTTTTGGTGGCTTTCATGACTTCCTTCTTTCAGGGTTGTATGCAGATGGCTCTTTCACAGTAGGTCCTAGTTCCTTTCACAGTGTCAGAAAGTTGCCTTTTGCTTTGAGAGATTGTTCCTTGAAGCAGAGTCGTCATTTTTAACTTCCTTTCACTTTCCCAAATACTCTGCTGCTGCTCAGAGTCCACACGTTCCTTGTGCCATAGCAGCATATGAGTTAAATTTTCCTGAAGGTATGATGCAGCTCTAACGTAATGTGTCTCTTGATGATAAACTTGCTGGTGAGCATAGAATTCATGGCCTTAGATATTTTTGCACTTCTTGGAGCACAGAAATTAATCTAAACATCTGTGTGCTCTTTGTATTGATTTGAAGCATATGGAGACACTGAACAGCTGATCTCCAAAATGATCTGTTATACAAAGCCATCCCTTTGTTTAGCTTGCCTTGAACAACTCTCAAGAAATTAGGTATTTTTTAAAAATAAGATGAATAAGTATTCTGAAGCCTGAGTCTTCCCTCTGACAGCAAGATTTTTCTTTTTTTTTTTCTTAAAGAAACACGAATAAATTGGTTAGATTTTTTAATATAAATATTGTTAAGGGCTCTCTCAGGCTTATAAAGAGAAAAGTGTTTATTTTAGAATGGTATATTTTTCCAGATAGAGATCAAGTACTAAATTATTAATTTTTCCCCTTTTTCCATTTTATTATAGCTTTCATTTCTAGGTGGCTGGAATGATTAATGAGATGTGCTGGGCTAATGCCTTGTGTTTGGGTACACAAATGATAGAAGCAGTTTCCTGCAAAGCTTTTAGTGTTGGTGCAAGATTGGAAGATATTTTGAAGGCAGTGGATTGGCCATGGCACTTCCACTTCCCTCAGTTTAGCCATAAATCAATTGTGAATGATTCTCCCACAGTAATTTTTCATACAGTTTGAACCTGGGTAATGAACATCCCGGACTTGGAGTGAAATTGTGATTTTTCTAGATCTTGTTGAAGACATGATCAAGATTTATGAAGGGTGACAATGTAAACCCATTACATTTGCCTCCCTCTCATTTGCTTCTCCACCTCATTCTTCCCTCCCTCCCTCTCTTCCTCTCTTCCTTCCTCTCTTCTTCTCTTCCTCTCTTCTTCCCCTCCTCCCTTCCTTCCTTCCCTGATTCTGCCAACCCAAGGAGCTTTAAAATGTCCATTAGAGCACAGCTGTTGCATAACAGTGGCTCTTATTGCATGAACAGTCATTTATCTGTGACAGATAGAGGAAACAGCAATAACCTAGATGGATATGAGATGGTTCAGATCAAGTAACAGGAGGATGTGAGCAGCTTCCTCAGTTCTGAACTCTTTTTTCCCTCTGAATCTATTGCATTCTCTTTTAATGTTGCTTGATATGAAAGTACAGTTCTGCTTAAAAAGGAACCTTGCAGAAATTACGCTGTCTCTTCCTCACTTTCTGTTTCAAATGCTCAAAAAAAGTTTGAAAGCAAAAAGATGCTTTTTTGTTTGTTTGTTTTCCTGGCAGTCCCCAAATCTTCTCTAACTCTGAAGCTCAAGGTAGAGTAATTTCTTCCTTCTCTCCTTTCGCTCTCCATCTTTGCCGTTTACTGATTTGAAGGTGCCAGAACTGAGTAGCCTCACTAATGCCTTGCTAATGGTGCCCTTTGCACCAGCGTGGCAAACCTCCGTGATAATCCCATTGGAATACTGCATTTATGTACTGTGGAATAATCTGCAATATTATGTTTCTGTGTTGCTTGGTTGATAGCTGTAGTGTTGAGTCGCAGTTTATTAGCCCTGAAGTAGAGGTCCTTTCCTTGAGAAGGACCAGCTAGGTCTCTCAGAGGCATTTGGCAAGTCATGTGTCAATAAGCACTTTTGTTTTGCAGCCAATGATAAATACACACACATGCAAACTCATTTGGCTGCAGTCTGCCTGAAATAAAGTTGCAGATTGCATCTGGCCCTTGGGCCAGGAATTCCTTGTTCCTGTATTAGACAGTATCTAATAGTAGTTGAAAGAGAATTTTTAGAAATCATTTTGCAAGCGACTCTGGAGAGACAATGAATGTAAATCCTTGCAGACTGACAAAGACTGCAGTCAGAATACTGAGTGAAACTCAAAGTGCAACATAGCGGTTCCTCCCTCATCACAGGCTTCAAAGATTTAGTATTCAAAAGAATGTGGGAAATTGGGTCATTTCTGTACAGTTTAGAAGAGATCTGAGGTTACCAACTTTCTTGCTTTAGTCGTGTAGAAACTCAGAGTCTGGATTAGCAGGAATCCTGAACAGGATTTTCCTCTGCATTTAACATGAAAATCTAATAAATGTCATTTAACTCAGTGAGTGAAATTCTGTCACCATTGAAATGGATGTCAAAATTTCCATTGGCTTTTGTGGGAATAGGATATCACCCTATAAGCATAAAACCAAAGTAAAATCTCTAGGTTTTTGATGCAGTTATTTCTGTCAGGACATACTTGTAAGACTTTTTGAATATGTTGTTTTAAGAAAAGCAATTTAGTTTTCTTAGTCAGAAGTAATTTTTCTGCCTTTTAGAAATGGCTAAAAGTTACTTTTCATGAAGAGCATTGTTTAGAGTGACACCTTAAAAGATCTGAAGGTAACAAGGAGGTGGTGTTAATGACCATAAAATAAAAACATATTCACTATCCTTCCTTCAGGAAGTTTGAATTTCTATTGCTTGTCCCCCCCGCCCTTGTTTGTGGTGAGAGTTTATGTGATGATTTTATAGTCGCTGAATAGTTTTCAGAGTTTATGGGGTAATATTTTATAACTACATTCTGTAAGCAGTGGTGTCTTTTGGAATGGCCATGAAATGTTATATATGAGATTTCAAAATGACAGGGTCTTGGCATAGGTTTTTGCAGGGAGAAAAAATGACTTTGTACTGGTTTAGAGGATGTCTCATGTCAGGGATGGCCCCAGAGCTGCCTGGCTTTGTTGGCTGAGGGGTCTGTTTCATCAGGTGGGAATTAGTAAATGTAAGAAGTGCCAGAAACAGGTTTAGTGTGAAAGTCCAGGTAGTATCTCCAGCACAAGGAAGTAGCAGATGTCTCAATGAGCTTATGAAGATACCATTCTGTTATACTTTCCTAGGTTTGGGACCCTCCTAAGCCAAAAAGTACAGTAATGGAGGAGGGCTGAGGAGGGGAAGCAACATCTGGTTTCTCTTTTTCTGTGACAAGGCTCTGAAAGAAAGCTTCCTTTATCTATTTTTTCACAACACCTGTGTCTCAGTAATTGCCCTGCTAGAAACTAGAACAACCTGACACTCTTTTTATACAGAGCATGAAAGTAGTTAATATGTAAGTTATATGCAAGAAGCTCTGACTGGGAGGAAGCTGAAGGAAAAGCAGGAAGTTAAAGAGGGCGTAAGATAAAAGGGATACATGGCTTTTTACTGTATTTTATTCTTAATTACTCTTTCAGATACTTCTCCCTTCCAGCATCTCAAAATGCAAGCTAAATCTATTTTACCCTGTGTGAATGCCCACTAAATTTGATGTACATTTCTTTTCTATATACACCTGTTTCTCCAAACAACCCCAGGTCAACATTTTGTGTTAGTGTAGAATTTGCCCAAGAAAATAAAGTAAGCTTTGGCAAGGAAAAAATAGGAATTTAATGGTATAATAGGAGTGTAAGTTTAAAGGCATAAATTGATGGTTCACATAAAGATTATAAGACATTTTGGTTGCAGGCTGTTAACCATGCTACCAATACATTAGAGAAGCCTAGCTTGCAGTTGTCAGCATTCCAGAGTTTCACCCACTAAGTCATTAATTTGTTCTCATGTCTGGAAGATTTAGCATGCCACTGTAGTTTCCTGCATAATCATTTTATTATGTTAAAAAAAAATGTAGTTCAAATGGGTTCTGATAATAGAATCCCCAAATACATGAAACTCTTATTTCTTCTGTTGAATGCCAAAATCAATTATAGTTGTGTTTGTATGTTCAGCTGGTTTAAAGGCAAAAAATTACATGCAGATTTGAAAGCCCAATGAAAAATCAAAGTGAAAAATATCATACATTGAAAAATACAAGCACCTTGTTTTCTATGCATGTCTGAAACTGAACATAAAAGAAAGTATTGCTGATTGTCATATTAAGATGGACCCTGCTGTATTATCTCATGAAATATATTTTTCCAGTTTTCAGGAGGAACAGATGAAGATATTTGAACACCTCAGATAGACTTCTTAGAGGTTGGCTTGAAGTTATTGAACGTATGGTGTTTTTGGGTAAACACAGAGCCACTAAAAAGATATTTGAAATTTTTTACAATATATACGCCAATCAAATTCCCACCAGGATCTGACACTGTTGCATGAAGCTAAATCATGTAACCACTGCTAAACCAGATCTTAAAAAGGAAGCAACTAGCCAGAGCTAAGTCTCTGGGTTCCTTCTACAGTCAAGGAGTTAAGGAGGTAAATTCATTGCACTTAATTTAGAAGCCTGTGTTGGAATTAAATGAATCTTCAGCTGCCTGAAGATTCTGATTATGATGAGAATTAGCTGGCTAGCCTAGGATATATGCTTGAACTCTGAAATAAAGTGAGCTAGGTGAGATGAATCCTATCCCAAAGATATTACTTTCCTGCAGTATGGTCTGGGTGGAATTGTAGTCAAAGCAGCATTTGTGATGATTGACAATTGTGACCCAGTGTGAACTGCGAAGAAAAATTTTCAGGACAAGTGGGAAAAATATAGGACAGGGAGTGGATTCTGATGGTTTTCCAGGGAGCCGCGCAATTGAAGCATCTGAAAACTGCTGAAGAAGTTTGTGTGTTGGAACTGCTAGACAGCAATTAAGCCCAGCAGCACGGGCTGTTTGTTGTCGAGACTGAAGCGTATGAGTTGGGTACACCCTGTTCTAGAGGGAGTTCATGGGCTGGCTGTTTTGCTTTTGTTGAAAAAAAAATCCCAAGATGAAGAAAATACCCAGAGTTTGTGCTTTCTGAGGATTTGGAGGAACTGGGAATTCTACTCAAAGTGGTTTAAGTAGAATTCACAGACTGGTCTGTGCTATGAGGCTGCGTTGGCAGAGGTGGCTGACATTAGTCCTATTAAAGAGGTCTTCTCACCAACTGCAGTGGCAGCAGATTTAGGCCTGTGTTGAAGTTCACTGTTGACAGAAATTATGAAAACAGTAATGGATGTTCTCTGTCCGGAGTGTTCAGGAAGTCATGATTTGGGGAGGAGAAGGAAACCCAAAATATTATCAATATTTAGCATATCTTGCCCTTTTCCCCCTTCAAAACTAGCTGTTTGTAGTAATGACCTACACGTAGGAGTTCTTCAGATAGAGGGATGAATACCTGTGGGTTTTAAAACCTTCTCTTATCATCAGGCTTACAGAAAACAAATTCTCATTTAAGACAATTCCTATGCTCTGCATCCACACAGGCACAAGGGCAATGTATCCGATTATTTTTCTATGCCCCTCTCTTTCAAGTCTTCAGAATTTGATGCATGTCAGCACTTTGGAGAGGATTTATGAGAGAGGAAGAACCTGAGGAAAAAAATAGTTGATATGCCTCAGATTATGAAGAGTGTCTAAAAAGTATTTCCATAATGTACATAATGTAAAATATTGTTTCTTTTCATTTATCACCTTCCTTGAAAAAACAATAATCCAATCAGGACTAATAGTTGGGGTTTTTTTTTATGTCACTGGTTTGGCAAGCTAACACACTGCCTAATTCCTTGTTTCTTTCTGGGGTGACTGAGAAAATGGCAAAAAGCCAAGCTCAGAAGGAACCAATCTCAACAAGTGTGTTAGACCCTCTCAACTGGACTTTGGACTAGAATACAGCAGAGATTACTTTTGTGTTGCTGATGGATGATTTCTTAGTAATAGCTCATAGACAGATTTATTTCTGGCCTGTCTAGAATATTTGACATTGTGAATAACGCATTGCAGCTGATATGCCTTGAAGATCTTGCGAAGATGTAAGCAAATCATATGGATTGTATCCAGCTGCAGTGACTGAACTGTAATGCATAACTACAACTCTTCTCCTGGTATTCTTTGTACAGAGTGTGCAAAATGCTATCCTCACTCCTGTCTTGGTATGAACACTAAGAGAAAATTAACTGTCCCTTAGCACGTATAAGCATCTGTCCTTTGCATTCAACTCAGAAAATACAAAACTTCTGACTATTCCTGTAACTAAGTTGGAAAAAAAAATACTTAACCGAAAAGCTTTGGGCTATAACAAGACTCTGGCAAAATAAAAGGAGAGAGGAAAAGCTAATATTTTGAAAACTAGATAATACATAACATCATCAGCTGCCCATGAAACTATTCCAAATGCCATGTACTCTTCAAAAGGGATCTTCACTTTTTTTCTTTAGATCATGGATGATCAAGTAGTGGTGACTTCCAAAAAGTTTCCTGCCTCCTCTTAGCAGATGTTCCATGGACAAATAATATTTTGATAGTGTTCCAACATATCTTTAGCTCAGGTTATATTCTGTTTTCAAATTGAAAATCTGGACTCCAGAATGTCAAACTACCTTTTTAAGTTTTCTTGGTAAAGTTTGGCCATCACTATTGTGCTCTTCTCACCTTTTTGTTTTCTCCTAAGTATGGAATTAGGTGGTAAATCAAGCTTTAAAGGGTTTAAGGGGAGGAATCTTTCATTCTTTTTGTTACCAAAACCTACCATGGCATCAAACATTCACTCATGGGGAGAAAGGGATTTAAAGACAAAATACTCAGATGTCCAACTCCCCGTTTCATAATTGTCTCTTAGAGATCAGGCTTATTTTAAATCATGTTAAAAGTGATTTGAATAATCTACCTGTCCTTAACAGCAATTTGCCTAGGAAGAGGCCAAAGTTGTCCTTAGCCAAGGAACAGAGGAAGAGAGACTCATTAAACTGCATATGTGGGCTGATATGCAGATTTATCGTCCAGGTGATGAACATTATTTGGGCCAATATATTGCCCAGACTCTGGGTGGCATCACTTTGTTATCCTATGCGGGCTGTAAGGCTTATTCTCCTGTGCTCATCCTTCTCTTTCTGAACTAGGTGCTTAGCTGCATGCAATTTATTGTCTTCAGAGGAAAAAATCTAGATAACAATATCTAGATAGGTCATAACAATGTTTATAACAGTATCTGGCTAGGGTAAAATCCCCCAAACATCAAAAAAAATCCTATTGGCTTCATCAGAACTAAGGTTGCACGTGAAATTGCAATTTTATCCCATTGATCACTCTTTTTCCATTCCTTCATAACATTTCAGAAGATTATATACTCCAAGGAACTTTCTGTTACCTGTTGCCTAAATGCATTTTTCACAGTAAAGATCAGAAGATCATATAAAGGTGTAGTTGTAGTTTACAATGATAATTTATTAGTGCTATCATTCATATTATATTTCCTTGCCATACCCTTATGGCATGGAGTGATGCTATCAAAGCATAACAGATTCAACTAAGCAAACATTTTGAATACATTTGGGTAATTTTAAAAGCTAACTGCGTGGTTGTACTGTGAATCTTAAGTGAGTCTGAGACTGAAACCCTTGCCTGAGATAATGAAAGGGGCTTGCCTTCCTCCCTCTCCTCCGCCCAGTTTTGGCCCCTGTAGTTTAGTGTTTGGTCTGGTATAAAAAGACAAATGTTGAAGAGCATGAAAAACCAATAAACTAAGTTATATTAATTCTAAACTGTAATGGAATGAAAGCAAACAAGGGATGGTTCAAAATTGTGTTGATTTTGTGAATGGGTTTAACTGGAAGGTAGCTTATTTTTTTTCCCTTCTGGCATGATTCACTGTAAAAAAAGAAGGGATTTACTAGGGGACTAAAATGAGATGTCCCTCATGTAGCAGTGTAGCAGCTATATTTTTTTTCACTCTTGCATGATCTTTGCCCTACATTGTCCCTCTTGTTGCAACGTAGATTTCCCAGGAGCAATGTGCGAAGTTTCCCTCCTCTTGCACAAAACCTAAGCCTTTTTTCAATAATCTTGAGGTTTTACCCAGTGATATATAAGGAATGATTTCTATTACCACCAAATCCTCGAAGAGAGCTATTGTGAAAAACTGTTCAAAGCCCAGGGTGAGCTTTTCAAAGGTATGTGCTTTTACAGGGAGTTGGATTCGTATCATCTCATGATGTGTCTTTGAAACTGTCCCCCACATGACTAAGACCATGTGTGAGACTGTGTGCCTAATTTGTGAGTAGTCATAATGATGGTACAGTAATAGGCATGCAACTGAGCCTGCGTTTTGTTCATAACTCCAAGTGCCTTTAGCTGAATTTTCAAAGAGCCTGAATTCTCACATCTCCTACTACTTCAGTGGAGCTGTAGGTGCTCTGGGACTGAAAATCAAGCTACTGACATACTGAAAAATTAAAGCTGAGGTATGAATGAGTCAATCAAATATCTGCTGTTCATTCGTAAGTCAGACTTAGGAACTGAGTCTTTCTGAGTTTAATGGAGGCTGCTGCCTTCGTCTTTCAGGAGATTTTCAGTTCAAGAATTCCTTCTTTTTGTCACCTCACCACCCAAACTTTAGCTTTACAAAAGTGGTATTTTCTATTCACAGGCCACTGTCCCATTTTATTTATTGGTTTGGGTATCTGGTAACTACAGAGCTTGGTTGATGTGCTATTTTTTTTTTTCTGTATGTCTACGTGCAACACTTTTGATTAAGGGTTTTTTTGGATGCTCTGTTTACTGAGCCATGATCAATCACATCCTCAAGGCTGATATTCACTTTTAATACATAGAAACAAAAATGAATAAAACTTTGTATCATATATTGTGCATATTAATACATGTTCACACTTACGCATATGAATAACTCCATTAACTTATTTGGCATACTGGTATGTATGGTTAAACAGGTATTTTCATGCTTGCAGGGAAAGGCATTTTCTTTGTTTTTTTTTTTTCTTCAGTTCCAACCTTTCTAAATCATGTTATACTTCAAAAACATCATGATGTTGGCTGAAAAAAAATGGGGCTTTAAAAAAAATGTGCATTCTTTTTACTTACCTTCTGGTTTTTGATCTTTTATCTTCAGCTTGGAGATGTTTTCAAAACTCCTCTTTTCAACAATGAAGGCTAAGAGCATCTGGGTTTTTATTTTAAAGGAAAAATGAAATCCTTACATAAACATATCATTGAAAGAGATGGGCTTTAAAAAACCCACCAAATCAAAAGACACAAAATAAAATTATGAGCCAGGGGTAGAGGAGCCTTAGAGAGTGCAACCTATAAACATAAAAGAGTATCTTTTTATCAGTTCAAAGCTTAGAGGCACTGAATTAAAGACCCTTGAAAGCATGTGAGTTTTTGAGACAATGGAGTTCCAGGAGTCTCTGCCTTGCAATGCTTAATTTAGACCCACTGTCGAACAAGTCTGAACTTCACTTGGCCAAGAAGTTAATGTCTGGATTCTTGCAGGCACTAAAGGGTTATTGATGAATAGATGGAGGAATTCTGTGTTGCTTGGTTATATATGTTGGCATTTTTCATTGCAATAGCTGTAGCTGTTTGCAACACTGTCTGTAACCACCTCACTCAAGGATGAATTTTCCTGCCCTGCCATTGCCTTTGATTGTTGTAAAGCACCCATTGACTGTGAAGAAAACAGCAGTGCTTAAGCATAGTCTATTCAAGTATATTCAAAATATGTTATTTTTAGCATTATTGTTAATATGAAATGTTCCACCAACCAGCTGGAATTATGCAAATCCTAGCACATGCGTTCCTCACTAATCTGCACTCTTGGATGTACTCTTTACATTCATTTCATTTTATGAATGTCTTTCCAGCACACTTCTCTACAATAGGAGATTGAAAAGCCTGCAATTTTCTTCTTGCCTGATTCTCCCATTGGGTTTTGTTAGTATTCGAAAAAATAAATTGATGTCTTTTTTTNTTTTTTTTTTTTTTTTTTTTTTTTTTTTTTAGTCCAGATTGAGGAGAAAATCAACCTGCCAGCACAGATGAGTGGGGAGGAAAGGGAAGGCTCACAAACTGCAAAATTGGAGTTCTTTAAGTGGTTCTTTGGTGACTCACTGTTTGCAGGGGAGACACAAATTAGGGCAGTCATGGAAGGAGCTCTGAAAGTCTGAGAAGTTTTTCAATAATATGACTTCAAGCCAAAAGGCTCATAACCTCTGTCACCTTCACTCGTATAATCACCAAAATATCATGAGTTTTGGGACAATTTCTAGATGGGAAGGCAAGGAAGAAGTGATGGGTCTGTGGTATTGGCCTGTTTTACTTGTGCCATGTTTGTGGATCAGGAGGATGTAGCCATGGCCTTTGCCATCCTCATCATCCCAGCATCCTTGCTGTAGAGATAATGCGCAGCCTCTGTTACACATTTCTCTGTCCTGCCTGGGGCTCTTGGCCTGTTTTACGAAGCTTGTGTGTGTCCTGGTCCTCATGTGCCTTTGCATCCCTGTTGATCTATAGCAGCAGGCCTTCAGTGCCTTCTGGCATTGTCATAAGCACAGCTGTGGGAAGGGTTTCCATGGGGCCCTGGTCCACCTGCTGCTGGAACAGTTATCAGTTCCTTCCACTCTAACAGATTTCCTGGGGAGCTGGAGGATTTGTCCCAGAGGTGAGCAGCCTTGTTCCCTGGTTTCAATTCCCATGGTTAAATGACATTCTAAATCTCTGTTAAATCTTCACCTTGTAAGTTGTCAGTTTTAAAGCTTTCTTAGAAAACTCATTCAATTCTGAAAACTTATTTACACCTCTAGTTCACCTTGTCTTCCTACAAAGGTCTTTTCAAAGCTGGTAACTTCAATAATTTGTTGTGTCTCTGCGTTTTTGCTGAACTTGTGATTTCCAAATTGAATTGGTACAAGGTTTATTTGCTGCTGCTGTTTTAGTTTTCCGCAATGGAAGATAAAACACACAGCAAGATAGGAATTTTCAGCCTTTTTTCTGACTAAAATAATAAACCAGCTCCAATTGCCTCTAATCAAAAGCTGGTGATGCATTTCATATTAGCCCTTCTGGGGCTAATATTAGCCCACCCTATGTGCTTGCAGACTGCCTAGCACCTCTGGGTCCCACACACAAATTCTGATGGATACTGGGATTTTTCATTGCAAGATTCTTACCTTGCCTGAGGTCATGTCTTTTGTTAAGCAAGAAGGGACATTCAGAGTTGTCACTGTGCACAAGAGGTTTCTTACTTCTCTCACAAAAACAAACTTGCAGTTTTGGTGGCTTACACCAAACCACAAATGTGGTCTTCCGTATTGACCTAGAGCTCCAAGGAGTGATAGGGGTTTATTTCTTAATTGCTTCAGTCAGTCCTGCTTCCCAACTACTAGTTTATTCTACTTCTTTCAATCCATTTAGGACCTGATCCTGATCTGTGATTACTGTTTTCTTAAACAAATGGAATCTTCATTGAGCTACTGTTCAAAGAAGGCAAAAAGTAAGTGAAGGTCACTCTGTTAACTAGTTTGAAAACTTCCCTAAAACTGACCTTTATTTTGCTAGTTCAGTATTTATCAGTCTTTTGTAAACATGATGTATGGGCAACTCAGTCTTACCTAATTCAAATGAGATTATTTAGTTGAGACTTACTGATAAGTTGACAAGAGCATATCTGAATGCTGATTTTAAGTATTCTGGCAATGGAACTGTTTCCTCTGTTGTAATGGTTAACCATAACTCTGAACCCCATACATAGGCTAATAATGTAATACCATGATTGCTTTACAACCACAACTAATTTTTTTATTCATTCTTTCTACCCAGGAGTTTGCATTGTAAAACAATCTGTCCTCTTAATTAGATATGGTTCCTGGTTTCCTAATGTTTTGATAAAGTTGCAAAATGTTGTTCAGAATTATGGGTGTCCACATGACCTCTGTTTCATACTGAATAGCTCTTGATTTAAGTGATGTTGCTGTGAATAGCTTTCAGACTTTCCTAGACCCAGAGTTTAAGTAATTATGCCATAATTAGGAGTATCATATGAGCATAATTAGGTGTATCAAACTCCAGATGAGTTGTGTGAAACAAAAAGGTGTATCAGATGATTTCTGAACTGTAGGAACTTAAGCATTTCAAACATAGTAAAGGGAATGAAAGGATGGCAGTTGAGTTTAGATAGATTTCTAAAACACTTCTGTCTCCGTTAGGTCAATCTTCTGCTTTGGATCCCTTCATCAGATTCTGTAGAAAAGAAGTAATTTTTTGCCTGTATCCATTTAATGGCTGGTACCGTGGAGTCCACATCATTGATTAGAGCTTCTGTGTGGTATTGCTGTGCGAATGATAAATACCTCACACAAGGCATGGACAAGATTTATTGGGAATAGTGTAAAACTGGCAGCAGTACCTCTTTGCTGGCACTGATGTAATGTTATATATTGTTTTTCACAAAGACATCTTGTGATAGCTGTTTTAAATAATTTTAATAAACAACTCAAAAATCTGGAAGATTAATACTTTAGCATTAACTGATCAGGGCTTTAACTTCTCACTCAACTGGTATGGGATTTCTGTTTTTTCTGAGTGCATTCCAGGGGTAGTGATTTCCTCTGCAGGGTTTATATCGTCCTTGCAGTAAGGTAAATGCTGAGTGGCCAAAAACATATACTTTTCAAAACAGGAGTACAGCTTTCCCAGCGTAAGGCAAGATTCAGCAAGATTCCTGCCTGGTATAATCTTTCTATATGGAGAAAATTTCTCCATGCAGGAAAAGCTTTTTTCATAAGAATCTGTTCCACAGAGTATAATTTTTTTTTATTGAGCGGGTGAAATAGGGGCATAGCTCTTCTAGGAAACTTTCTAATTCAAGGACCTGAGTTGCCACAGGTTAATCATGTATGATAAAAGAATATTTCCTATTGTCTTATTCCATCTGTAAAATGTAAGTAGTCTTAAAAAGAAGCAACAGCACCCAGGACTCTTTAGAAGTCAAGACAGATTCAGCAAATCTGACAGTAGGACTGGAGAGATGAAATACGTTTCTAAAACATGTTTTACTGATGGCAAGAGATTTTCAGAAAGTGAGGAGAGGTGGCTAAGAGTAAAATGATGGAAAGAAAAAGAGAGGAGGAAAGAGGGAGATTGAGGAGGGATCCTCTGAAACATCCCACATTTCACTTTGCATAGTGTGCACACATCCCTTTTCCTGATCCTCTTTGCAGTGTCTGGACTCTGAAGCAGAGGAGACTTCCTAAAAAAGAAAGCAATGGCTCCACCCTTACACACAGGCGGCAGCCTATAGGATCTAAGGGGCCGAGTGACTTCTGCACCCCTCTGGCCTGCACACCTTCCCCAAAGAGCTAGCCCATGCTCCAGGCCCAGGTCTTGTGCTGGTAGGGAGCTGGAGGGCACTGGGTGACTTGGGGCTCCAGGCCTCTCCCCTGCATGCAGCCTTTCTAAGGACTTACTCTTTTCCCACACCCTTTTTGTTGCTGCTGTTGTACGTAGCACGAGTATCAAAGGCTTTAGATGCCTTTAAAATGCAATTCAAATACTCTAAAAGAAAGTCTGGTACAGTCATGGATTAGAATTTAAATCCATTTCAATAGACAAGACTCCAGGCAATTACCAATTCGGTTTCAATACGAAGCAAATGGATGCTGAGACATTTAGAGGCAGTGAAGGAAAGCAATACCATTTTGCCATGGGGTCAAGTAGAAATAAAACTGTTTGCCTCTGTCTTAAGAAATGTTGACAGATTTCAACACCCCTAGGGAAGGAGTGGTAGACGATGGATATAGCAGAAAGAAACTTGTCTTAAGCAATAAGTTAGAGCCCACCAAAAAGTGGTTGCCTAGTGATGGTGCTTTGTGAGATCCAACAAAATTATGCTGGGAACTTTAGAAGTGAATTGATGCAGTCTCCAAAGAGAGGAGGTTTTCAGTTGCAAGCAGCTTTTTACAATGTGTCTATCTGTGACTGGACTGAGGTTCGGAGATGGAGGGACAACTTCATACCATCAGATACTCATCCAAATCCAGACAGCACCAGAAGACGTGAATAACTTTGTTTTTAAGTGGATCTGCTTTTCTCTAGAAGGTTGTTTTGACACTCATGTTTTTGATGGAGCCCTAGTCCCTAGCATTTGTTATCATCCCTTACCTGTACAATTTATTCTATCTTTTCATTGCCACAGCTGTGCTTGTTGGCACCAGTTTTTATTTAGAAAGTGGGAAAATGGCAGGGTCCATGGCTCAACCCGCTCCTTCTGTTCCTTTATTCCCCCACGTGGAAGCAGAGACAAAATTAAATTGCAGAGCATCAGAATTGCTGAAGAGCAAAGTGCTAAGGCAAGATTATAATTGATACAGAACAAAGTTACCGTATGGTGGAGTGATGTTATGGCAAATATTTTTGCAGCCTTTCTAAAAGTGGGAGCATAACTTTGCAAACAACTAGGAAGTGCCTACAAATTGCCTGATGTGAATTGCTTTTCTTCATTTAGCAATTTTTGAGGAGAACAGAATGGTTTTGCTGGATTTTAGCAGTTAATTTGATATAATGCAATCGATGTAAATCATGTAGTTAGCTTGATTTATGTCATTTGTACCAGCAAAAATTTGTTTATAAACCAAGCCCAAAGTGTCTTTCTTAACACCAAAAGTACTTTTCTGACAACTGCTGCTGTGAAGTAGAATACATATTGCCAGGCAAACAACATTTCAATTGTATTTTTGATTTCTTTATGGGTTGGGGTAGGGAAAAGACTTGAATTATTAATTACAGAACTGTGACATTTTGTGGTAATTTCTCAGCAGATTTGGGAATTTCATTTTCAGAAAAAAAAAGCTACTATGTTCAAAAGACATTTGGAGAAATAGAATGGTGTTTTCTCACTAATGTATTTCCAGTAAACATGGAGATTTAATGATTTTCAGAGATCTATAATTGTATGCTGACAGTTCTTTCACTGAGGGAAGACCACTCTACTGAGGAACAATTGTCCCACATGTGGATGATTCAGAAGTCCTTTTGCAAGGGATTTTGTGGCTTCTGTGGGCATTTATTATGGCATTTTAAAATATCATGTACCAGTCTTAAGGCAGTGACATTCACTGGATGGTTCTTCTCTCTCAGGATTCTCTTCCATTGAATCTGTAGGAATTTCTCTGGGATGAATGAAATTACGCTGATATAAAACTGCTGTAAGAGGAAAACCAGATTAAATGCATGCAGTTATTTTTACATTATGCCTCTCTATTGTCATCAGCAAAGGCACACTGTATATTTAAATGTTTTAAGTGTTGAATGAAAAGAATGGCTGTTTGTTTTGATCCAGAATACTTTGAATGACACATCTAGTAGGTGTTAGTTCAAGAATCTCTGAAAGCCAGTGTATGAACAAACAGCTTAGGGTTCCTGCTCCATACTGCAGGAACATACGTATATAGGTCTTTTGAGGGGCTCCAATAGCAACAACATGCAGTATGCTCCCAGTCACACCTCTCCTTTCCGTATGCACAAAGCTGCCATATGTTTCTTCAGTTTCTCTGTCAGCTTCACTGTTCTTGTTCCTGTTAAATGCAGAGCCTGGAAGCTAGATGCGATTTGCCTCTGGAGCAGGGCAGAAGTAGTAAATGTGACCCTCTGGGAGGGAAACTCATTATGTGAAAAGGCTGCCCAGTAGCATAAATCAGCCCCCACGGAGTTTGGGAGGAGTGTTTCACACTCTTGAATCTCTGCCAATGCTAGTTAAACTGAGAGTCAGTTATAGGCATGTTACATACATGCTCTTCCTAAAGAAATGGTTTGGGTTTTTTTCCCAAGATTACTGTGTCCCTTCCCATTGAATAGACCAAATCCCGTTCCACTATACAGACAAATTGAGTAATTTGGTTTCATGCATTCTTGAGACACTGTCTTCTTGCTGTGCTGTCTCAGCACCATTCTCTGGGGAGCTGTCACAAAACTCCAGCTATTGCAAGTTAGGAAACCAAAGTTGCTGGCAGGGCTAGTTCCTAGGGTTGTTACTGTCCCCAAAATCTGACTCCATCCAAAATCCTGATGATGCAGTTCATTTGGCTCAGGGCAAACACACACTTTGTTATACATAACACAGACATGATTACATTTTCCATTTGGTAAAGTCATAGCGTAGCTCCAAGTCCACTAAAAATAGAGATGTGATTCAAGTTGCATACAGGATGGAAGGATTTCAAATGGCTCCATTACACATAGAGCAAGCATAGTGAAATTAATAGGAAAAAGCTGGTTTGGGGACAAGGGCTGCACTCCCTTTTTCTAAGTAAATATGTAGTCGCGAAGCTGTGCAAATCAAGAGTTCCACTGTTGCAAGTAGAAAGAGTCTGATTTACTTAAGAATGCACGCTGTTGCAGGCCTTACCCTCCTGAAATGACAGAGCAAAGAAACAATTTTTCTTAACTCACTGACCCATTTGTTTATCTGCTGAGTTGCCAAATACGCATTTACAACAGATGTTTGCATGCACAGTGTGTCTCTCTACTGCAGGCTTCTGCATCTTTTCTTAGGAGAGACTGAGGCTATTTTAATTGCTAGTTTTGCACTCTGTCCCATTACCCAAAGCAGCCTCACTGACCTCTGCAAAAGCCAATGTACAATTTAATAGCAGTTATTACTCTTCAGGCTAGGAGCATGTGAATAGAGTGTTATTCTTGTCTCTTGGTGCAAGGGTCCAATATGTCAAATAGCATTTAATGGATAAATAGGAACTGCATCTGTCAGACCAGGATATCAAAGCCTTTTAAAATGATGCCAACATTAGTTTTACAGGGAGAAATACTGGGGGAGAGACATCATAGTTTGTTCAAAACTGCAAAACAAGGCCTGAAGAAGAACTGTGAGTGGCAAGTCCCAGGCTCATTAAAAAAGAAGAGATGCTCCTTAAAAGACACTCCTGGTTTGTATGGTCAGGATTTAGGGCAGTAGACTCTTGGGTCTCTGAAATTCCAAATCCCACTTGGGCATCTGTCTGGGCTATTTGTGTGATCTCAGCTGAGTGAGTCATTCTGGCTCTCACACCTCTAAAATGAGGATATTAGCTATTCCCTAGTCTAGAGGTCTGAGGAGGTTAAGTTCAGGTAGGAAAGGAAAAGGAGATGTCTAGGTCTTGTTATGGATATGAAGCTAGAATACAGGTTTGGTGGGCTATTTGTACCTGAAAAAACATGGAATCATAGAATTATTTGGGTCGGAAGATACCTTAAAGATCTTCTTGTTCCAACCCCCTTGCCGTGGGTGGAGACATCTTCAGCTAGATCATGTTGCTCAAAGCCCCATCAAACTTGGCCTTAAACACTTCCAGGGATGGAGCATCTACAACTTCTCTAGGCATGGTTTCAGAGCATTTCTAGACATTCTGTTTCAGTGTCTCACCACCCTCATAGTGAACAACTGCTTTCCAATCTAAACATACGCTCAGGTTAAAGCCATCACCGCTTGTCTTACTGCTACATGCCCTTGTAAAAAATCCCTCTCCAGATCTCTTGTAGGGCCCCTGTAGGTACTGCAAAGTGCTCTAAGGTCTCCCTTGGAGCATTCTCTTCTCCAGGCTGAAATGTAGTTTTTACTTTCTGCATAAAGCTTTGGAAGTTTTAGAATGAACTGGACAGAGATTTTGAATTTTCAGGATGAGAGGACATAGCCTCCAGTTGTATCAGGGAGATTCAGGTAGACATCAGAAGGAATTTCTTCATGGAAAGAGTTGTTAAACATTGGCATGAAGTGCTCAGGGAGGTGGTAGAGAGTCACCATCCCTGGATGTGTTTAAGCAATGACTGGATGTGGCACTTGGTCTAGTTGTGTGCCATGGTCTGGTTGACAAGGTAGTGATCAGTCAAAGGTTGGACTAGATGATTTCAGAGGTCTGCCCAATCTTAATGATTCTGTGATTTTCTAAGGACTGAGAGGAAGATTCCCTCATCCTCTCACTGTCTCCAGTGTGTTGGTCTGCATTACTGTTGTCATCTCCCTTTAGGAACTGCAGATCCTGGTGAGGGAAATGATATGCTTAAAGTAAAATGCACCTTAGATAAAGAGTAGCTTGTAAAACACCATATTTATATAGAGGTAATTACTGTATCCTATGATTAAGAGCAAACATTATGCTCTCTGCATAATAAATATTTTAAAATTTGGTATGTATTTCTATAGTACCAAATATTGGAGTTTTCAGAAAGATATAGTCCTGTGCTAAGATTTTGACACATCAGAATAATATTCATAGATGCTGCTGTTCATAAGCATTCAAGTATAATCAGTGTGCTTTTAGAGGTGTTATGTATGTTAATTTCTTCACTCAGTTCTCAGTAGTTTTGGTGTTGAAATAAAACAATAAGAAAAGCAAAAATGTAAATATTCCAATTTAGATCTCCGTAATTTATTTCCTCACTGATGCACATGAATAAAAAGTATATTAACAGAAAAAGAAAAAAAAAAGCCTTAAAACATAGAGCAGTGTTCTGCAGCACACACAAGGTTTCTCACTGGAACTTTAATGAGGTTTATTGGTTTCTAATTTATGCCAAGGCTCAGGTTATGACCATGCCTGACTCCTTGCTGTTCCTGTGGCCCAGCAGTGCCTCACTCTGCCCGTGTAATTATCCATTTTTTTCTATCCTATTCATGCTTGTGGCAACTTCGCTCCTGAGAGCCTCTGATCTACCTGGAATGCAATGCCTTGTTCTTTCAGTCTCACCTGCTTGCACAGAGGATTTCCTGAGCATGAAAGGCTGACACAGCAGACACCACCAGACATCCCAACACACTTATAAAACACAGACTGGTGTCAAACTAATCAATTTCCTCAGAGAATATACCTGGGTGTTAGTTGGTTGAGCACAAGGACACCAACAGGAGAGTGTTACTGTGGGGAGTCACACCAGTTTGAAACTGGACTTAAATGGATGCTAAAAGTTTGGTGGTTTGCAGGGCTGCATTTCTTCATTCTCAAAGAACCTGCAGGAAAGCTCTGTCTGTCTGCTCTGCTGCCACAGAACCTTTGCCTTACTCTGTGCTGCCTTTGAATTGTTTGTTGACTTACAGGGACATTGCAAAATCCAGATTAAAACAAACACCAAGTTTGCTCCATTTTATCTTGTCATTTCCTGTTGCTAGCAGTAGATAATGATGGAATAGTTTGTTACTATGTTTGAGCTCTGCAGTATTGTGAATTTTCCTAATCTAGTTTAGCCCATAGGTCATTCATGGGAAAAGAACAAGAAATTTTCCAATAACTCTCTCGTTTCTCTTTTAAAGAATGTTGAACCTGGTTCTCTGCTTGAGAGCAATTAGTATTGAGGCTGTTAATAATAAATTGCTGATACCCCAGAATCCTCTTAATTGCTGTGCTGATCAATGACACGCCTGCTTAATTGGGATGATTGGCAGGCAACTAATCCTGTGCAATGCATTTCAATGACTCTAAACAATATATTAATGGCCTACCTCTGTTTAAATGACACATATTCTGTTGTCTTCTGCTGCTGTAAGCTTTTCATAAGAGCTATAGAGAGAGAGATGGAAGCTTGAGAGGAGACATGTCCTACTTATGCACCCCCCTGCTTTCTTGCTGTTGTTCTCCCACTTCTACATCACTCAACTTTATCCTGAATATTTAATACAAAATTATTGCATGTACTTTAAGCACAATTCACAAACCACAGTGAAGTATTTTCCCTCGTCCCTGATACCCAGAAGAACCACTTAATTGGTTGTTTTCTGTTTACATTGGGTTCTTTGTGCTAACCGGGGTGTGCTGTTACATGTAGCTTCTCACTTTGTTTTCTAATGGTATAAAAATGTGTAATTGGACAAGCCAAGGTCTTAACTATTAGAAAAGAATACTAATCAGGTATATTAATATTCTCTTGTTATTAGGGGAGCTCATTTAAAAAATGTCAGTGTTTTAATGATAAAAGAGAAAGTTGTCTAAAAAAAAAAGTAAAAATGCATTTCATTTTAATTAGCTCTAATTAGAAGATTAATAGATTTTAAGGACTGAAGGAGTTATTGTGATCTTTACGGCTAGCTCCACAGGACATAGTGACATAAAAGAAAACAGATCCAGCCTCTGATGGTGCATCAGTGTGCATGCAGCAGATACCTACTGCTTCCTGGCCATTTAAACCCACTCTTCAAGAGGGAGGATGTGATTTTCACCTCTTAAGTAAGATATCTAAACCAGTTGAAATTGACTTCATCGTAAAGACACCTAGACTAAACAGAGCCACAGACTAAAAAGGGGATTCAGAATGACTAGGTCAGTATGGTGGATATCTAGCTATAGATTAGATGAATCCCACTGTATGCCATATATCTCACAAACAGTGAAATAAGGAGTGCTTCAACAACCACTGCCATAGCTTGAAGATGTCTGAAGTTACTTACAGAGTATTTTGTCCCTGAGACTCCCCATGCTGCGGTTCTCTCTACTGGTAGTGGCCAGGGCTGCTTTTGTCTGACCAAACATTTTTGTACTGAGACAGTGGAAAGCCTTCAGTGAAGGAAAGCTCCCTGAGTGTGCCGGTCTCATGCCTGCTGCTGTGGGTCCTTTGAAGGGAAGCTGAGTGACTTGGTGATGTGGGAGTATGTGCTGGTAGCTCCTCTGCTTGGGTAAACAGGAACTGGGATTATATGGCTCACATTTATTCAGGTAAGAGGCAGCTCCTTGGCTTTTACTTTACATCTAAGCCATGTGCTCCTAAACCTCTTGTTGTGCACCACTCTGTAGGTTTTGCTGACTTCTCCTTGACACAGGCTAGTACAATCAGGTCCTTCACAGAATCATAGAATAGTTTGGGTTGAAAGGGACCTTTCAAGGTCAACTTGTTCAAATCCCCTGCAATGAGTAGGGACATATTCAACTACATCAGGTTGCTCAGGGTCCTGCCTAACCTGACCTTGGATGTTTCCAGGGATGAAGCATCCACCATACCTCTGGGAAAATTCTTCCCTATATCTAGTTCACCAAGAAGCAGAAATGGCCATTATCTTTTTAACTCACTGGAGGAAGAAAGGGAGCTATTTTCCATACAAATACATAATGATCAGGAACAATTTAATTGTTTTTTTCAGTAGGAAAAATGGAGTCAGTTGCTGTCCCAGTCGGGGTTCATTCAAACCTCAGTGCCCTGCATTCAAAAAGACTTCCTTAACCCCAAGGCTGCTGTAATTGAAAATTCATCCCTGCTTTTCTTACTCTCTAGTGTTACAAACCCTGAACCACACCATAGTTGTGTTTGTGTGAGAGAGGAAAGGTGGCCTTTCTGTTTCCCCTGCCATCCCTCCAGCTCAGCAGGGAAACCTCTCTCTGGTTCTCACTGTTCTCGTGAGTTCACAGGAAGGACAGTGTCAGTGTCGCATCCTTCTTCATAGCGTTGCCCAGTTACGTGCTCTAGAAGTATGATGAGGGTATGGATTGTTTTGGACCGCCTCTTTGAAGTGTTGTCCTAGTTCCAGCCAGGACAGGGTTAATTTTTGCAGTAGCCAGGAGGGGGCATGGCTATGACACAGAAGTTATTCTATATATCACCTCATGTCATTGCTGGGGACAGGGACTCTCTTCCACGTCACTGTAGCATGGCAGAGGGAGCAGTTGGGTATTTTGCCTCTTTCCTTTACCCTCTGTTATTAGTATTCTTGCTGCAACTGTTTGTTTTCTTATCGCATTGCTGTTTCCAGTAAATTGTTCTTATCTCAGCCTGTGATCTTCAACTTTTGTGCCTCCAGTTCTCCTGTCTATCCCGCTGAGGGAGAGGCGAGCGAGTAAGCAGCAAATGGTTTGGACACTCAGTGGGAGCACTAATTTGGGGAGTATCATTCCTAAATCATGACGTGTATATTTTTTAACTTGAACAGAGATCCCATACATAAATCTGGTGTTTGGATTCAGCCTGGCAGAAGGAAGGGATATCAGGTTTAGGATTGGAAGATCTTCATAGGAAGTCTTCATGTCTTTGGGTTTTTTTGGTCTCATCCTCAGTCTAATACTCCATCATGATTTTTGATAAACTTACAGCTAAATTATCTGTGCCACACTTCCAGGTTTCACCTACCTAACTCTGTCTTTTCTGTATAGCAATGAATTTGACATAACCTAATTGGACTCAATCAAATTTCTGCTTTTAGATATCTATGCTGCCTATTTACTGATGTACTATGTTAACTACATAAAGCAGTGATCAAATGACTATTTAGCTTTGCTTTGGTAAGTCACAGATCACATACCTTACACCTTCAGCTTTACAGTAACAGATAATAGCTCTGGTATATATTGTTAATAAATACAATTTTAAAAATTTGCAAATAGAAAAAAATGGGTTGATTCTTTATTAGGGTTGTTCATTTCTGTGCATCCCTTTCATAGACATTTTATGTACCTATTTGTTTCTGTTTATCCTCTTACTGATGCATTTCTTGAAATGTGTTATAGTGCAGTTTGTGATGAACAGGCAAATGCATTGTTTTCACAGCACTTACATACATGTAAAATAAGATTTTTTTATGCTACAGATTAAACCTCTGGAGAATTATAAAGACAGACTTTAAGATTTCTACCTTTGCTACACAGCTTTGCAGCCCTCAGTCTTATTATTGTCTTTATATGTATAATCACTACCCCAGGGACAAGCTTCCTTCCAACTAAGAGTGTGTAGTTGCTGAATCTGTATTTTTAAAGAAATCTTTCTTTTCCTGACAGGTACTCCAGAGAGCAAAGAGAAAAGGACAAGTGCTTTCTCATATGTTGTTTTTGGTGATAAGGGCAGGAGGCTGAGTAGGCTGGAGTATTAATGTGCTCTTTTAGGGGAACAGAGGGGAAAAGGGAATAGTGATAGGTAAGAGGAATAAAAGAAACCCCAGAAGGATATTGTGTAGATTTATAGAAGATAGGACAAAAGGAACAGATATGACGATGAGTTTGCTGTGACACTGCAGGGAAGTTGATAGTGGGAGTCAATGGTGGTTTGCTTGGGAGAAGCACTGGGGCACAATGAGTGCTGGGATCCAGGAGCAGTCATGGCTTCTTGGGGTGTTAGGGCAGGACATGGCAGCTAGGACTCATCCCACCTGCCCTGGTCAGGAGCAGGGCAGTCAGGGCTCAGTGGGAGCAGTCCCAGCCCTGGTCATTGGGCTTCTCCTTAGGGACAGGGAAGGCACAAGGCTGAGACAGATGGGCCATTCCCTGGGGTGTACGTGCCACATCCATAGGACAGCAGAGCAGTCTGTGTGAAAATGAGTCTGTCTTTGCCTATCCGTCCTGGTGAGCATGACAGCAGGAAAGGTGCAGCGTGAACATTGGCCAAAAGCTGTGCTCCATCAGGGGCTGCATGGGAACTGCAGAGCGAGCTGCTCCTGAGGGGGACATTGGCCACTTCTGGGACAGAAGGGCACTGAGACAAATTTCTATGCCATAGAGGAATAGGGTGGTCAGCTACAAAGTTTTTGATTCAGCTCTTGTTCTCTGTGATGTTGCAGTCCCAAAAGCAGCCATTTCTTTTGCTTGAACTGCTACTCTGTATGTACAACAATAGGCTGCGTGGGCTGGGTGTGAGTAGTGAGTGTAAGCCACCAGGATTGGAATTCATGTGCAACAGAAGATAGTCCTAGTAGGAAAGACAAGTGAGGGTGTGGGGGGAGGAAGAATGGGGGCCTGTGGACTCCTTGCATGTGTGTATGTGTATGCATAGTGTCTACCTAGTGCACAGGGAGGGCAATCTCCAGCCATATCTTTCAAAATTCTTCTTTCTGAGGAGTGGGACAGTGCTTCAAGCAGACTTTTGATGGCTGTCTTCATGAATAATGCTAATTGTGTCATAATACAAAAAGTTTAAAACTTTAGCTTTTGTACAGTATGAAATGGATGAACACTGCATCAGAAACATCTGTCAGGTTAAAGAATAAAGGCTTAATTAGCATTTTTGTGTGGTGCAGAAAAATTCATGCTGGGACATCAAAATTTTTCTTCTCAAATGTATGGGAAAAACACATTTTCTGGTCTTTCTTGTTGTTCTCAGGCTGGAGGGAGGGAGAAAACAGAATTGTACCATGTTAGCACCAGTGAAAGTCTGCAGGGTGCAATACAGTATGTGCATCTTCAAAGTGCTTTAGAAATAGGAATTAACACACTGATGTTGCACTGGGATTCTGTGGCAAAGATAATGCTGCAGTCCTGTCAGGAGTTCAAGGGTGTGATTTACAAAAGCACTTAAATGACTTTGTAGCACAAATTCAATTCAATGACACTTAGGATTCTGTTGCCTAAACCCTGTGTTGAGTTGGCACTGAAATAAAGATAGCAGCAAAAAAAGGAAGAGAAAAAGACCTCTCTGAATGATCTGAATTCTGGAAAATCTGTCTCACTGTCACATTGCAAATTCCATGTGGTTTAGTTATTATAGAATTGCATGTATGGCTATAGAGAAAGTAGATGCCTATTCAGTCTGGCAAATGAAGTGTATTGCCAAAGACAATGGTTGGAAGGAACAGCTATCAGTAGGAGGAGGATCTCAAGCAATTCAGAACAGAAGTCAGTGTAGGTATTTATTCTCCTGGTCTGCTTTTAGCTTTCAGCCATCTCTGACTCAGTGTGCTGAAGCTGACTGCCTCCTTTCATTGACTAGGCAGGGAACTCCAGTCCTTCACTTTGGTCTGTTGAATCATTCCTAAGCTAGATACCTAACACGGGCATGCATATATGATGTGAAAACCTGACAGAATGTATATTTTTATCAGCAAGGCTGTGTTACAAAATTGGAACAAATAGATGGAAATCCCTAAAAGAAGGCTGGATGCTTGAAAAAACCGAAGTCTTCCAGAAACCATTAGCTTTATGAAAGGATCCCTGAGTGAAGTCCTATGGCTCATGTCATGCAAATATTAGAGTCATAGCAGAAGGACGAAATGGTCCCCTTGGCCTTAAAATGAATAAGAAAATCATTTTAAGTTGCTCTCAGGTCTCTTATGCTCCTTATGTTACATGCTGGGCTGTAGGGTCTAAGGAGCAGAATGTAGCATATTTGTGCTGTGTCTTGTCTCCACTGTGGCAGAGAAGTTTAAGAAAATATAAATAATCAAGAATTTATTAACCCCTTGGTCTCAGTTTTATTTTCCCTCCCCTTTATGTACTGTAGACACACACAACATTTTAATTGAATCAATTATAAGTATGATGGGCTAGTTAATAGGATTTATATGCTTTGTATATACTTCATAAATTCTGAAGCACTATAATGCATTAGAGTTATAGATAAACTATATGAAGAAGCCGGTGAATTGAATAATAGAAAGAATAATAGGAAAACAGTAATTGAAAAACCTATAAAGTCCATTAATGTGTGCCCTTCCTTTATTAATTTGTAATAATAACGTAGTGCCTAAATCAATCAAGGATATTACAACAATAGCTGTCTTAAAATGTTCTCTTCTGAAGAGATTTCTTGCAATTTTATTCTAATTCCACATACTGAGTGAATTAAGGATGGAGTCAGTCAGATATTTTTCTGCGTTACACCAAGGTGATTTTGAGTGGAGCCATATTAGTGTAATTGATAGCAGAATTTAGCCCTGAACTCTTACTTCCCATGCGAGGAAGGAGAGGGTAGAGACACTCCTCAGATTTGCCCGTAGTTTGTTAATTTGAGACTTGCGCAGAATGAAACCCTGAGCCCAAGTACCTCTGTACCCACAGCAGCATCCATAATGCATAAGCTATTAAGTGTTGTGAAGAGTGCTCTGCTTGTTGGATAGCTGCAGAATAACATGGCTAACAGATGTTGTGCTTCTAAAGCAGTTGAACTCCTGAGTGTGTTTTTATCTTCTGATCTGCAGTGTACTGTGGCTCCCTCACTGGTGCGTACACAAGGCAGACAGATTAGCGTTAATTAGAGATAGGCTTTGCTCATTTTTCTTTGCCAGTTTCAGTTTTTGGGAAAGAAAATGTTTCTCTCCTTTGCAATTTAAAATAACAGCATTTTAGAATATACGTATGGGGGAGGGGGGGATTAGGCATTAATCAGTGATGCTTATGCTTAAATTGGCTGGTGCAGGTCTGGAAGTCAACTGTCAAAGTCCCAGAGTGGATGAAGGCTGGCAGGGAGGATGGGGAGGGAAGGGCCAGGCTTGGTGCTGACTGTAGTACAGGAGTCCCAAGAGGAAAGCCAGAAGAGCCAAGGAGACGTGCCATTTTGCAGCATGGCTTCGTGAGGAGAAGCATTAGCTGATTATTCCTTCTAGGACATTGCTGAGCTTTATTAAAGCATTTTGCATTGCTGCTTATAATGAGAAAGGAAAGGGAGCTCTCTCCACCTTCTGACCCCCCTCCCTCCAGCACCAGTGCAAGGGAGGATTTATTGCTTCATTAGCAGCATGATCACGCTTCACAATGAGTATTAAAGTATTGGCTTACTGAGTTATTTAGGGAATGAGTCTTCCCCCAGCTATTCCTCTCTCCCACTGCCGTTGCACCCCCACTTTATTTCATGTGCTTTTGCCATTTACCCATCATGATCAAAATATCACTGTTTCCCTTTCAGTAGTGATAGGACACTGGCAATAGAATAAATATTTTTGGGTTGACAGTATGTTGCAGAATTGTAATGTGGGCTGGGTAAATTGAAATCAAAGCAAAACCAGATTCTACTCATTCTTCAGATTCCCAGGCAGACTGAGACATCTTTTGCAGTTCATTGATCTTTTAGCGTGGGCTTAGAGATCATTCCCAGACAAGGGGTGTAAGTTCCCAGATGGAGAAGGCTATGCTCTCTGCTCCAGTTGTATTTTTTTTTTCATCTCCACAACTCTGTATTTCCTGTTATGACAATATGGTGGGGCTTCCACAGTGCCTGCATTTACCTATTCCCCTTTTTAATGGCCCCTATACAGTGGTATTTTATCAAATGGCATAGTTAACTCTATCTAATGTGTCCCTGAATGTATCAGTGATAGAAAAGAACTTCTGCTTTTGCAAAGCATTTTTTGTGGTAGGCTTGTGAGTGTTGCTTTCTTCTCTCATTAATTTCAATTATGTTCTGTTAGATTACCACAACAGCTGTCCAGCAGTGAGGCTCTGTAGGCCACCATGCCTTGGCACTTCAAGTTGTGGTTATGTTTAGAAAAGTGAACTCTTATTCAGCCTGTCTGCTGCTTGTGTGCTTTGAGTCATATTTGCTTACTTTACTGACACAAACACATTTTTATTACCACTACCATCACAGTGCCAATATACCTCCAAGCTGTAGGATGACCTGTAATCTGCTCTGTCTCATGTAGCCTCAACAACATTGTCAGCAATGCTTTAATTGTAGATGATATTTTGGCCCTGATGCTTGGAACAGATGCAGCTTGGCCTCCATCCACAAAAAAAAATTTGTGACAATGTATTTGTTTCTTTATCTGTTAGGAGGCAAATCACTACTTGGTACTTGTTGGTTTTGTCACAAGTGATCAGTCTTTGATACTACCAGAGCAGCAGTCAGAGAAGAGAGGGTTCAAATAACTTCTTTGGTAAACCTCAGGGGTATTCAGCAGGTGCATATGCTCACTCTCTGAAGTCTCTTCAGATGCAATGTCCTCGTTGGACTCATTGCATTTGTATGAACTCAATATTCTGAGCTGTCTACCTGTTTCCCTGTTTTTTCCCTTGGACTTGTAAGACTGGTCTGCACGCAGAATGTTACTATCAAAGGGTACGATGCTTGTTTTGGCTCTGTAGTTGATACTTGTTTTGGTTCTGTAGTAATGAATGGGTTTATTTTTAACTTTTATCCAGGCTAATTTGACAGTGCTATTGCAGTTTAACAAATTAACACTTTAATTTGTCATTCCTATCATCTCTTAGGGGAGGGGTTCTGAAGGGTACTGTAGTTACAGTGGCAGCAGGCACCGCTGTCACTGGCAGCAACATTTCCTGACTCCTTGTAATTTTGAAATGGGGAAAGCATCAGTACTGATATGTTTTTCAGGGTATGGGGACACCTGCACTCATGCCAGGATGCTTCCTTGCTGTGGTGGAAGGAATAGCCAGGGCAGTGCAGAACCTTTCTGCTGCTAATACTCATACTGAAGATGAGTACTGTTCTTGTCTTTATTTCCGTAATTCACCACTGGTGATACTGTGGCTGCCTCTCCCTTTGATTTTTAAGACTTCCTTTATGCATCCAAGTCTCTACACCTAGTTGTGCCAAACGTCCTTTGATATCCCTGAAGCAAAGGGGTGTGGCACAATGTGCGTGCACCCTGCTAAACTCTCTTGCCTCTCAAAACCTGGGGACCCAATTCAAGCATCCTGTGGGAAACATGGGACTAGGGACTAACTAACATAGGGCCTTTATTTTAGCAGCACAGATGTGGTCCTTGAGTCCAAATAATATTCCTGTCTCAAGTATGTTGACCCGTGTCTGGCATATATTGACACCGCCCTTGCTCCGAACACTAAAGAGAAAACTTCAGGGCCAACACGGGTGTTGCTGGTGGTCTTTATTGTGTTCCTTCACTGAGTCTTGATGATGTCTGTCCGACACGTGTCCCCATTTCTTTTCCACGGCATTGTATCTCTAAGTCCAGTGCTTTTCGGAAGGTCCAGAAAGTCCTCTAAAACCCGTGTACGCAAATAGAAAATCCAAGAGTGAGTTTTTCCACTCCTCTCTTCCTTTTCCCCACCAAAGCTGTCTCCAAGGGGAAGGCATCCAAATCCCTCTGTATCCTCTTGAGAAATGGTGAAAGTATCTAATGGGACATGCTGGAGAGGCCTGGTCTGGTGGTCATGGCACAGAGGTGTCGAGTCCTGTTCCATGTAGATACACATGTGATTGAGCTTGTAGGTGCTGTCTGCTGCTTTGTCTGCTCCAGGGGGACAGATACAGGCAGGGCCCTGGCAAAATGCTGGTCCTTAGGCTACATTTGCCCACCCACTCATCACTTTTTTAATGTCAAAACTGTGCAAGATGGTGGGTTTGGGGCTGGCATGGTTTGCCATGGGACAGCAGATGAGCTCGGCCTGGGCTAAGGGCTGGGAGGCTCTGTGGGAGCCTGTAGGATGCATGTAATCAAAACACATGGGATTATCATGCAATCATATTTTTTGTTGTTTCTGTGGTTGAGAACACTTGGCTTTGATTTAGCTAGGCCCCAGGCACAAGCTTATCATTAATAATCAGGAAACTCTTTTACTCTTTGTGTTTAGTTAAAAGGAAATTTTTTCACTATTCACCACATAACCACATCCTTTAGCGTCACAGTTTTATTTTCTGGCAATCCAAAACTTTGAGAGGTTAATGGCTCAGAGCTCAGGCATTGGATGGGATAAATACTCAATTTTTAGTGTCAATGGTTGTCATAGATACTCATAATTAATATTAATGTCTAGAACAGACCTCAGAATAACTTGAACATAAAGGATGCTGTGAGATTTTGGCAAATCAGAAAGTAAGTACCTGTTGCAGGAATGAAAATAAATCAATTTCAACACATTGTCACTGACAATGTTTATTTAATTGTCTTTGTTCCATAACCTTATTTCATGGATTTTCAGTTTCTGACATTTTTTCCTCACAGTGTAAATGGTATATTGGGATTAAGGCTTTAACTCTAAGACAAGGCTTTCCAGTTTCTACATTACCTCACTTGACAGTTACTATACATTAGGTTTCACATTACAGCTCTTTAATTTCCACAGTCTCCTAACTTGATCCTCTTACAGAAGAGGGTTTTCCAGAGTGTTGCAGCTACATCCAGCTCTGCTTTCGTTTCTGCCTTTAACAAACATTTGACAAACTAAGGCATGAATGGTACAGGAAGAACCACTTGTTAAAGGCAATTGCAATCGTGTCCTTGGAACACATCTTCCTAAATGCCAGTTTATTTTGTAGTTTGCTAGTTCTCAGCAAACATTTCTGAAAAATATTTCTGAAGTATGTTAGGGTACTAATCTGTCAATATGTGGTAGATTTTGTCTGACCTTTGACAAATTACAGTTTGGGATATGTAAATTTCTTTTCATTGGCACTCTGTGGTAAGGATCATGACTTCTCAAAATTTTCTAGGCGGAGCACCTGAGGTAATTTACTTCTCACTGGAGAAAGCAGGACTCAGAGTTTTCATAGGGACTTTAAGTGGTTTGTCAAGTTTTGTGTTGGCCAGAGATCAGTGGCAAACCTGTTTTGATGTAAGGTGAACCTCAGCTTTTTCACAGCAGTTGAGGTTTGTCTGCACAGCTCAATGCCATTCCCTCAGTATCTTTCCTCTCTTATGTCCATGTGAGAAGATGACAGAGTTATCAGCAATGCCTCCAGGTAAGAGGCTCTTTGGGCAATATAAAACTTTATTATTCCCAAGAGCTCTGATAGGAAAGGAAAGAAATAGGAGTGCTGTTCTGGGTGAAGGACTTTGATTTTCCGTCCTAAGCATTCAGTAGGAAGTCTGACTCCAGATTTGCCACTTAGTTAACACACATGTTAACCCCATTGCAGAAAACTACCCCTGATTCTCCAGAAAGAAAATTATATAATCAGATCAGTTTTTTCATTAATATGAAACTACTCTCTTTTTGTGAAGTTCAGCAAACTGCAATCCAGTGATGCACTTCTGTAGACAGACAAATTTATGTTCTCCTTTTTCTTTCTTCCTTTTAAGTGCCTTAAGAGCATGGATTAATGTTTGGTTTTTTTGGTTTTTTTTGGTTTTTTTTTCCACATAGAAACAATCCACAGTGGTTTTTTTACATAGAAACAATCCACAGAACCAGTCTGGTTCTTGCAATTTTTGTACCCTTTCCTGAGTTGTTCTCCGATTACTACAATGTAATTTCATTTGCTTTTATTACTTACTTCTTTTTGCTTGTACTGTCAGATTAATTATGAAATACTTCCATTGTAGGAGGTATTTAAACTTTCCTTCTTTAGATCCATACCAGATAATCAGGGCAATTTGATTAAAATGGGAGGCTGACTTTTGATTCTTGTTTCTTTTTTTTACAATGAGGGAAGAAAGTTCAGGTCATCTTTCAACCACACATAAGACTAGTCAAAAAACAATATGATAATCCTGACTCCAGTGGTCTTCATCTCAGTAGGAGCTTAATTCTGTTTATCTATGTGTACTTTCTATTTAAAATATGAATTGAAACAGTGCAATTAAAAAAAATTACAACATTTCACACAAAATGCAGAGACAGTTATGCTGAAGGATCTGTAGAGACATAAATCTTCTGCCAGTACAGCAGAAATAAAATGTGTCCATAGTTCCCATTAAGAAAAGAGAATGAAAAGTGAGACAGCAAAATGTGCAGAGGACATAGCACTATTTTGATGTGAGATTTTTAGAGGGTACTTAAAAATTCTAGTTGGGTGATCAACATAGCAGACAAGAATTTTTTGTCCTGAAAAATGTAGATTAAGGCATGGTCAAAGGTAGATTGCTTCTTTCTAAGCACTTGGGAAGCAGAACTGGACAGCACTGCAGGGAGTTCTGCATCCAGAAATGGTCAAAAGGCAAACAAAAGACTTGCTTCAGTAGCTTTCTTACTGTCCCTGGAACTTGGATGGTTTTTTCTCAAGCTGTATTGAAGCTTTTGGATTTTACATTCTCATGAAACGGAAGTTATTTTAAAGGACAATAAGTTCCTGCAGGTAATAACTAGACTGATTCTTTTCATATTCCTTTATTTTCTTCAACACATCACCAAAGCAGCTAATAGATGCCTGAAAATATGACTGACTTCTGCCTCTGAATTCCTGTGCATTTCAAAAATAATTTCTTTGTTATTAATTTTAATTGTGCATGGTTCTATATAACCAAGACATATGATAGTAATAAGAAATACAAGTCAGCTTTTCAGAATTATGTTCATGTATTCATTTTAGTTATAGTACAATTCAGAAGAGGACTGCTGGGATGCTGTTTCTCTTCAGTTTCTATTTGGGTAAGATCTGCTGGCCTACCAATACAAGCTGAATGTCTGCCTTCACAGAAAAGGGCAGAGGACTGTTGGGATTGTTGGAGTGCGGTATCAGATGCTGTCAGATGAAGGGACATTTTCCTAATTTCCATCTATTGACAGAAGAGAGTGACCAAAGCAGTATGGCCAGCAGGGCAAGGGAGAGGATTCTGCCCCTCTACTCCACTCTCATGAGACCCCACCTGGAGCACTGCATCCAGCTCTGGGGCTCCCAGCTTAAGAAGAATGTGGACCTGCTGGGGTGAGTCCAGAGGAGGCCCACTAAGGTGATCAGAGGGCTGGAGCATCTCTCCTAGAAAGATGGACTGAGGGCGTTGGGGTTGTTCATCCAGGAGGAGAGGAGGCTTTGGAGAGACCTTAGAGCACCTTCCAGTACCTAAAGGGGCTGGAGAGGGACTTTTTACAAGGGCATGTGGTGATAGGATGAGGAAAAGTGGATTTAAACTGAAAGAGGGTAGGTTTAGATGAGATATTAGGAAGAAATTCTTTACTGTAAAGGTGGTGAGGCTTGAAACAGGTTGCCCGGACAAGCTGTGGATGCCCCATCCATGGAAGTGTTCAGGGTCAGGTTGGATGGGGCTTTGAGCAGCATGGTGTAGTGGAAGGTGTTCCTACCCATGGCAGGAGGGTTGGAACCAGGTGATATTTAAGGTTCCTTCCAACTCAAACCATTCTATGAGGCTATGATTTTACAACACTGGAGTAATTACCTGATAAATAGGATTTCTTGTATTTCCCATTTTCAGGATTTTTTGAGACTATTTCAGTGCTCCAAGAGTGACTGACCCTATGTTGCCAGTGCAGCATGTGCCTACCCATGTTCAGCAAGCAGTTGAGTGCATTCTTAAGTTAAAATACATGAATAAAGTTAAGTATGTGCTTCAGTGCTTTATAAGAAGTTATGGCTGCCTCAATCTTGGCCAGTAAACACTAGTTTTCTGACATCTGGGCAAGCTGCAAAGGCCTGTCCAGCTGGGAGTTGCCATCTCTCCTTTCTGCTGTGATTCAGAGGTGTCTGCAAGAGGTCAGTGTGGCTGAGGGACTGCAGATTGCCACTTCTCTAGCAATGCCTGCATTTTCTGCATTATACCTGGCACAGACAATCAAATAAATGCAAACCAGAGAAGCAAAATAAATCAGACAGAAGCCTCAGAGGTAAATGAAGAACCTTTGTTTTCCATTTAAAACGGCTGGAAGCAGTAGTCTGTATGCCAGACCTTGGATCACTTGAAAATGACTTATTCCCAGCATAATTTGCCACCTACATTAGACTGAATGAAAATCCATCAGCAAAAGGCTTCCAGATAGAGACTCTGCAACACTTGGATTTAGTTCCAAATTTCAAAGGTCATTTAGAAAATCCAGGTCAGGATACAGAGTTGAATTTCAAATGTCCCTGAAGTTCATGTTTGCTCAGACCTAAGCCCAAAAATCTGAACCAACATGATAATGCAGATTTAAAATCTGAGCTTGTAGGTTTATGCAGAATTATTTATATAAACCCTTGGTTACTTTTTTTCTCTATGGTATTATTTACCACACACAAGGGCATGTAAAATAACTATTTAATAATTATGAACTGCTAAAACCCCTCATTATGCATTGAAAATGTGTGAGTGCAAATTCTCTAAACGATGTGGAAGTTGGACTGTTGGGAACATTCAGCTCGTACATTACCAAAGTGTAGGCTACTCTCTAGTACATTTGTCTGATATACAAGAGAATTTCATCTCGGCTTGGATGAGATGCAGAAGTGTAGGCTCTGTGGAATATGAAGTGGGCTTGGTGGAACAGAGGGAAATTCATGTTATGTTCAATGTGCCTAGTAAATAATGAGATATTAAATTATAATGTGTTCCAGGAGTTTTCAACTGTATTTTCTCTTTAATCATTTCATTACTCACAGTCCTTTGTTTTTGACCTGTGTCTTTCATTAGAATTTTCAGACTCGAGTATGTTTGTGGGGAGCTCTGGGACCCTGTGGCACCTTTGCTGCATTAATCGTTCGAATAAAAAGGAGATTTGTCCATAGCAGAATCACTTTTTGTTTCCTTGATGCCATGATGCTTTTTTTGCTTTTTATATATACCCCTTTATATACTCTTTTATATAGCTTCTATGTATTCTTAAGGGCCTTTTAGCCCACATGCTACTAATTCTTCAGGTTTGATAAATAGCATAGACCCAATATTCTGTTAAGCCAGGAGACCAAACATCTCAGAAGCCTTAGACACCAAGGTCTTCTCTGGAACACATTTTGTAAACTAAGATACAGGGGGGAAGGTTCCTCGGAGAGGGGGGTTCGCTCAGCCTCTCATTGGGGAATCTTTGATAGATATGTTAATTGGTAAAGACTATAATGTTATACCCGAACTATTGTGGGTGTGCATTTCAGGGGGTGCTCACAGGGGTGCATTTTCGGTGTGCATTTCAGTGTGCATTTGGATGTGCATTCCAGCGTGTTCCACCTGGACAGGGTGCACCAAGGATCCTTAAAATAAATACCGAGGTAAAATCCCTTTTTCCCTTCTAACTGTGTTTGGCTCTTGATTTCAAGACCAAGAAAAGGCATCATCCTGAGCTACAGATTTCTGCTATGGGCATGAGCTCTTGGGCAAGCCCATGAAGACAGGCTTCACCTGCAGCAGCCACCCTGTGTAGCCGAAGCTCCCTTGGACCGTATCCCACTTCCATGGCCCCGTACTTTGAGTGAGCAGATGTGAGGCCTTTTTCAGAGAGACTGGCAGCAGAAGTGATGTAGTGTGACTGCAGGGGTGGGAGCAATGGAAAGGACTCTTGTAGCCTTACATGAGCAAGCAGTATCCCGCTCAGTGTTCCTGTCCCTTGGCATTGCTGCCTGAGCATCAGACCAGCAAAGCAGGATTGGTGCTTTCCAACAGATGGGCCTGAGCATAGTCTGAGCCAGGGGAAACATATATGTGAATCACTTGTGGATGTTAAGGGCAGGATTCCCATTTGATGTTCTCAGCATTGTAGCAGGTATTAGGGTCCAAACATTTAAACAGTGGAAGTGACTTGAGCCTATTAAAAATGTATGCTGGCTAAGTAAATTCCTCTAAGTGAGAAGGGGGAGCTTCTGCAGGTACGCTCACCAAGCAGCAGAGGATTTAGGGATGTGCACTCTGGTTTATACCAGTGAGTTGAAGAAGTCCTGGCACGTGAATTTGTGACCAGATTTGCCACAGGAAAGCAAATAGGCTTCTCATGCATGGCCTTAGTGAAACCCAGTAACAGATTTTTCAGGTATTTCCCTTTGATTACCAGGTGTTAAAGTGTCTATTACAGGAAAGCAAAGAAAGTGCTTTAATTATGTTTCCGTAAACAAGGTCCTGGTTTCTTGGACTGAAGGCTCGGGGAGCACTACAGTGTGACAATTGGTATGGGCTGGTGTACTGGGTGTTTTGTTTGACCTTGTGCTGTTTAGAGGAGCCTAAAGGTGATTGATCCCTGGTCGCTCATAATTTTCTTATGTTTCTTTGAAAATCTCCTCTTTAATGTTTGCTATAAAATAAAACCTGTTGACATTGGCTATGTTTATGGTACCAGTCTGCAAGAGCTCTCCTTTCTGTGCTTCACAGTCTGGGCACACAAAGAATTTATCCAAATATGGTGCATACTGAGTAACCTGCCAGATTATTTGTGAGAACACTTACTGGAGGCACAGTTATTTCACTTCCACGGATGTGCTGCTTTTTTTTTAAATTAATGTGAATGAATGGACCAGCATATAGGTACAGTTGTCAAGGACACAACTGGAACAATTTAATCAAGTGTAAATAAAAAGCCAGAAAATCTTTGCAGTCTTGTATTTCAGTGCAGGTCAAGGGTTGCCTCCAAATAAACTTCTATAATGGCAGTGAGAGTACAGTAAGGTTGCAAAGATCCCACTCCAAAACTGGAAATTTTGGACTATGTGCTGGCTGAATTCTGTGATACATAGTGGTGTTGTCTTTAACCACAATACATAGGCACACATACCCTGCCATTAGGAAAATGTGCCCACAGCAGACACTCAGAAAAATGTAACTGTGCTTATGACTTATGTAGGATCAATAAAATTCATTGTTGTGCAGTCCAAATGGCTCCCTTTAGTGCAGCTCTCTTTACAGCAGCTTTGAACAATAAAGCCCTTGTTGGAGTGTTCTGAGAAATTATAATGAATTTTCAAAGATGCTCATATTTAGTTACATATATATATGTATATATGTATATGTATATATTTATACATATATGTATATATAACTAAATTGAAGCATTTGATAAATAATAGAAAGCCAGCACAGGAAATATTAAACTTTAATTTGGTTGCTGTTATGCAGGGTGTTGTCAAATAAATATGCACTTTTATTTCAGAAGATCAGTATTGCTTTGCTTTGGTGAGAAAATATGCAGTACTGATCTGAAAAGTAACTTGACACTTGAAAATATAACCTAGAAGTAGCAAAAGGAGTAAAAGAAAATGTGTTGGCTTGCCAACCTCTTAGCTGAACACCTGACTCAAAGATGCCCTACATTTAAAACATTTATTTTTTTAAATGCAGATTCATGGATTTATTTATAACATGATTATCTCCATGTCTTCCTCCACATTTTGTTCCTTTTGTGAACAACTGCTAACTATGCTGTTGCGTACTATAATCTGGCTTGAATCTTTCATAAAAACCTAATTGTATGAAGTCATCTGGGAGCAGTGATGCCTTCAGAGAGGCAGTGGTATCAATCTTCTTGGGGTAAAGACTCCTCTGTTTGGCACAGGTTCTTTAGTGCATTGGTCGTTCCCTCTGCACCCCAAATCAGCAAGCTGGTGTCAGACAGAGTGTGCCGTGTTCAACCTGGGTAGATGGCCTGTATTGTCCAGATTCAGTGTCCTGCTTGCATGATGCTGAATCTTTTGCAGAGAACAGAGAGGGGGTTTCCCAAAGAACTGATGCTGATGGATGGGCTGGACAAGTGTCAGTACCTTTGCCTTGGCACACCAAACACAGTGTGTGCTGGACCATGAGTACTAAGAGGCTGTGTTTCAGTCACCCTTGCCCTCAGTTCAGTTGTTTGGATGACAAATTCTCTCTGAACACTGCATGCTGTAATACTCCATCCTATTTCAGAAGTCAAATTTGTATGTGCTTATATCTAAATACAAATGAATACAAATAATAGGTGAATATTTTCATTTGATATTCTGTTCAGTGGAAGAATCAGTCAATTGATTAACCTATTATTCAGTCCATTATTCAGGGTTGTATCACCATGAAGTCATAATTATTTAGGAAACCTTGATTAATTTTAAATCTGTTCTTGGCTTTAGGCCATCAATTAAACTATATAAAAAGAAGCAGTTAGTCACTTTACCTTTTAAGAATTTTTATTTAAGTTCCCACAAAGATCTGTTTCTGTTTTGAAAAGACTATAGCCATGTGCCTTGTGTTTGTCTCTCTTAAGTCTATTATTTCACCTACTTTTTCCATTTAATTCCATAAAATTGCTGAAAGCTGTGAGTACTCAGCACCTTCCCAAACCAGGCTACTTCGGTTTCATCGCCTAAGCATGCATTCAGGCATTCTCTTTAGGTAGACGTGTTTTGATATGCTGGGCAGTGGTTTCTGGCAGGAATGTTAATCTTTACAAGTGCCACCACTGAGATTTCAGTCTTTGAGGGCTACCCCTTGCCGTAATGAAAGAGCCTGTGTTTCAATGATCCTATCATCTCTGCTGGCTGGAGTTTTAACTCCTGGTAGGGCCACTTAAGTCTAACAGGTCAAAGAGGCCAGATGAAATGAATTTCACTGTTTTGCTAGACTGGCAGGTGATTGATAGTTCTATAACTTATACTCATTAGCAAAATAAAGTCAAGCATCAAAAGCACACTAAGGTAGTCACACAAGCAAGGTAATGCACTCGGCAATTTTTGCAACTCTCTCCATGAGTCGCTGGGAAAGCCAGGTCTCTTGTACTTACCTTCAGACTTTTCTGAAGGTAAGTATGTATAAGAATTTCTAGAGCATTTAGAACGATAGTTGCAATAATGAAAGTTGATGGCGGCAATGAAAGAAATGGACAAATGCAAGCCCTAAATCCTCGTAGTGAGCAAACATCACTGCTGACAAAAAGCATTTTAAAAATGAGGAAATCCGTAATATATCCAAGGGTGCAAGATAGTTACTATTCAGTGAGCATAACATTAATGCAGAAACAGCACCATCACTCATAGGCTAAGAGCCAGTTATGACTGTGGAGCTACTCATCCACGTGCTCCGACTGACAACATTGCTAGGCCAGGATCTCTGCAATAATGGCAATAACAAAAGTTGAGGCAGTCAAAATATACTGGGGAATGCAATGAGCAAGCACCATCCCTGTATTTTAGATCAGCATGAGCAAAAAATAATAATCAGTGCCCAGTGTCAGAGTTCAGTGTGGGTGGAAGTCATTGTTAAATCTGGCTGTCTACAAGTCATAGGAGTCATCCAAATAGAGTTACTGGGGATTGCTTCGATTGCTTTAGCTTCTACTAAAAGGAAATTTGGGTCAGCTCTTGAAGACATGAGCTGGTGTAGATGAGCTGATGCTAGAAGTCACCAGATTTTTTGTTTGGTGAGAACAAATTCATTAAAAAAGCACACCCTTTTATTATGATGATGCAAAAACTTGAGAATGAGGCTGTGGGATGTTTTAACTTTTTTTCTCAGGGGCAGGAAACCTGCTCTACTCCTCCTGAAACTGGAGTAACTGCAGTTGAAATATGGTTTTGGGAGACGGGCTTAAGAGTAGACAGACTGAATAGACCCCAGAGGAGAGTAACAGGAAAAGAAGATTAGAAAACATGCTTATGGAAATCAGGTGAAGGAGCTGATTTGTCTAATTTAGCAAAAAGAGGCCTGAGGGGAAACTTCATCTTCCAAAACATATATGAACGATGAGAAGGAACAGTGAGCAATTGTTGAGGCACTGGGACACTCATTCAGGGCTCCTCATTAGAGGTTTTGAAAAAAGTGGTTAAAGCAAACTCTGCCAGGGATAGTCTACAACTACTTGATCCCAGCTTATAATGCAAAGAGTGGGGCCAAAATAGCCTTGCAATTTTTTTCCAAGTCTTCTTTTTTTACAGTCTTAAAAAGCATAAGGAAAAAGCTATTCAAGACATAAACCCCACATTTCAGGTTGTACCAATGAAAGGAGTCTACATGTGTCGAGGCCCAGGCCCTGCACAAGTCAGCCCTGATCTGCCATTGTATTTTTTGAATGACCATATCATAGATGCTGCAACAGCTGTTACTGATTTTCAGAAAAGTGTCTCTGAAGTCTGCATAACTGAGGGACAGAAAAGAAACAAGACAAGAAAAGTATTAACTACTCAGAAATACCTTTGAAAAAGGGACAGCAAAAAGTTTTAAGGACAGTGTAGTACAAGACAACGCAGGTAGAAATGAAGGGAACAACATGGATAATTTAATCAAGAAGGTCAAACAGTTGGTTAAGCTGCAGTAAAGGATTCTACTGGCGCAACTATTGAAATGGTTTAAGACTATGACCATTCTGAAATTTCCTATTACTGCACTTGCTTTACAGGTGCAGTAGAAAGACAAGATAAACATTCATAAACTTGAGAAAACTTCAGATGAAGCTCATACCACTAGGGAAATGCTTGTGAGAACGAGACGGCTGATAAATTACTGAACTCTTCTGCAAAGCAAGGAAATAGGAAGATCCCACAGAATAATGGAGAATGCAGCATTATAGCCAAAATATCAAAGAACAGAGATGTAAAAAGTGATAGCAATTAACAAAGTAAGCAACTATGACTGTTACACTTCTTCTGTTGACAGGCAAACTCTTTCACATTGATATATAAAACAAAATGAAGGAAGTGGCAGTACTACAGCCTGGACTTTTACATGGAAAATTAACCTGTCAACTCATTTTTCACACAAGGTTTAATCATTCAAGAGAACAACAAATGGCTTCAAAAAACCCTTCATACTTTTTCTGAAATCACATAGATTTCTTTACAAATTATTCTGATACGTCTTGATGTGTCACAGTACACCTGTAAAAAGTTTTATCGTGGTGCAGCATGCACAGCTAGATCAATGTAATCTTGAGCGAATGATTTGATAATAGATAAATGTCAAGCATCGTTGTATTATCTCACCTCTGGCATTTGACTGCCCATTAAAAGTAGGTGGATACAGCACAAGCACCATATGACTCAGAAGCTGTACACTGGAATTAGATTTTGCTGGTTGCAGAAGTCCTTGAAATGGCAAAAAAAAAATCCCCCCCATGCATTCAAGACAGCTTAGCATCGTAAATATGAGCTGGTTATCAACCAGATGTGAGTAAACAACAGACAGTGCAGCAAAAACCCCCCAGGTCCCAGCTCAAGTGTTACTTTATGAGGCAGAGCATACAAATGCTAATGCAACATCCTTTGCAATAGATTATGGGTCAGTACAGATGCATAAATGGCTCTGCTGTCAAATAGCCAAAATGTACCTCCACTTGAAAGAGACTTGATTTTCAAGGGTCTACAACTAGAAGGCTAACTGACACATCTTCAGCTCAGAAGTTACTTCTGATAGATAGAGTGTCTTAAAAAGACTAGGCATTAGGCGGAATTAATTTATAACAAATACTAGAATTCATCAGAGTTTTCAGATAGTTATGTTTTATCATTAATGCTATTCAGCAAGGAAAATGGGAAGTATTTGCTGGGAGTTGTGAATCAAAGCAGAGCATCAGCCGTGACAGCTCTGCCATGGGGCAGTTGGAGGAGCACAAGAAAAAGGCCCACAGAAAGAATGTTTCTAATTGAACTTTATGCAGTATGGGAAATAGCGCAATATTTAACAATTCTGGGAATATGTAGAAAGCTGTCCAAATTAAAAAAAAAAACAACAAAAAAAACCAAAAAACCAACAACCTGTCAAGGCCTCATTCTGGCCTGAAGCTACTTTGGATGGCACAGGAAAGAATCATGCAGGAGTTTTAGAATCTCTTGTATTTCTATAGTCCTCGCAGATATAAGAGGTTTGTGTATGGAATGGAACTATTTCATCACTGAGTAATATATTACAGAGGGTAACTAGCTGTTACTAGTTCATTTAAGAAAATACTTTCAAAAGGCACTGTGCACCAAAATTGCAAGACTAAATACATTGTATTGTAAAAAAAAGACATTAATGATTGCTTCCTGGAGATGAGCATTATAGGTTTCAATTTGTAGCTACAAAGCAATGACATTTTCAGTGCACTCAGAAAATTGTACATTGTCTATTAAGTGAATTGAAGACTTTGAAAATGGATATGGATGTTCAATTTTTATCTCCACACAGCTGTTGAAGAACTAGGTAAAACCACTTGCTTTGACATGACTCCTGAAGGAAAACGCTGATCCAAAATGGTTACTTATAAGCAAAACAAAAGTCACACATATTCCCCCAAGTTGCTCAAATGTGTTCAGCACAGTCTTTCTATAAGCTAGCAGAATCACTCAAATACTTGTAAAAAGGAATAGAAAACTGAACAGAAGCTTTAAATCAGTACATTCTGGGCAATCACAGACTCCCTTATCACTTCCAAAAATGACTTGCTTAGAGTAAATTGAAGGGCTTTGATAGTTCAGATAGCTGCACAATTCACATGTTCAGAGTGGTGATCACCTTCAAATTTAAGCACTTAATTTAAGAGCTTCAGTAATTTTAAATTGCTGTGTTTCACTGAGTGGCAGGCAGAGACTCAAGTGCTACAGTATTTCAAAAAACTTTGGGTCTTCTGCTTAATATTTTTCTTTCAGGGAATCCAGAGAGGATTTCTATAGTCAAGCACGGAAAATGGAACAGATTTGAAGATTACCGTAGAAAAGTAAGAGAGTTTATGCTTTTTGAAAATCAGAGCAGAGGAGGTCTTCTCTGGGGAGTGTACAACTCCTAAGCCTGTGCTTGCCCTTTTCTGTGAACTGTTTGACCAACGTCCTTGTGTGGGCTGCGGCAGAAGGTAGAAAGAGAGGTAATGACGTTTACATGGGCATCAAGAGGCTTCTCTGTCTATTTGCTCTCCCGAAAGAGCCTGCCCAGGTTAGGTTTGTTTCCATTAGGCATTTCTGCTTCACACTACTTCCACAGAAGCAGAGAGGAATGAGAGTTTACTGATATCTGAACGCTTCCTCACTTGTGGATTCAGATATTTTTACCTGGCTGTAGGTTTCTTCATTTGTTATTGTGGTTTTACTAGGCTTCAGTTTGATGTCCCGATAAATCCTTCCTGTGTGCTTTTAACTAGCCTGGTACAACATTTGCTGATTAAAGATCGGTAGACTGAAGACTGAGCTGAACACTGTAAGTGGTTGCCATGAACGTTTGTTGGTAGGAGAGATGCAGAGCATACCACAAAAACCCTCACAGCCCCATAGCTCTGTCAGGGTCCAGGTGGGGGGAACAGAATTTTTGAGTGTTATGGGAAAATCAGACTTCAGAGATGATTATTCAAGCCTGCCTGGGAAGAGGTGCAGTTCTTTGGAGCCGGAAGGTACCACTGCAGCCTCCTGCAGCCTGGCTCACAACATGTACTGCTCTTCAGGCTGGAAGGGAACAGGGCAGGAAGCCACAAACTACAGCCTCCAGAAAGCTTGCAAATGAAATGTCAAGAATTAAATATTACCCGAAGAGCCTAGGAGAGATTCATTGGAGCTGATACCTTGTGACCTCTCATTTAGTGGGACAAGACCAAAATTAGGCTCCTGTGAGGTAAATGTAAAGAGTATCTTTCACTTCCAGAAAATTAGAATCTGGCTCAAAGAGGTTTTATTATTCAGGGTGCCACTTTAAATGCTAATCACTACTTGCAGGCTCATTGCAGCTTCAGACTGGCTTCTTCAAAGGAATGAAGGGGTATTTCACATTCATCTACCAGTGAAATTTGAAAACCCCAGCTTCAAGGTACAAGGGGCACAGGCCAAATGTGACTTCAGTGTTTGTTTTGCCACTGCCTCTTTCAGTCTCTATGTCTGTGAGTAGTCTTAGCTTAGATGGTGATCTTGTGCTGGAGTTCCTAAGCTGGACCTAAGGAGGGCTACAAAATCTGACACCAGACCAATGCCACACAGCTGGTAGAGAAGAGGCTGTTTCTCTGAGGTAGCTGCAATAAGCTGTGTTGGCCGAGGACAGAATTATTCCCCAATACAGTGTGCCAAAACACCCACTGATTAAAATAGGAATTTAGAAGTGCTGATGTTAAACCTATTAATGCAATCAGCGTATACACATCATACTGGGTACAACTTCTGTGTCATAAGGAAACCCAGCCTGCTTCAACTGTAGACCCTAGTGGTCATCCTCAGTTTGTCACTTGAGTTTGACGTGACAAGAAGGTGTTGGGAATCACCTAGAGCACATCTAGGGAGTTTCTGCCCAGAATAATTGCTGAGACCTGGAGATATGCTCTGAAGAACCTAGTTTTACGTATTTCTGTTTTTGGAGGGGTAAAATCTAAATTCTGAACAGTGGTAATACAGTTACATTGATGTGATTTTTGAGAATTTTGGGTATTTAGAGAGGAGTGTTGTTCACTTCCCCCCATTTGCTGGTTAGAAGTTTGAAGGTGAGTATCTGAGGGGACTGTGAAGCTTGCAGATATTGGAATAATAGTGTTGATAAGGCGATGGGCTTTTGCCTAGAAAAAGTAGACAGGAAAAATCAAACTGTATTTAAAGTGAATTTATCAGCCATTATTTGGGACAGAGTTAGGTTGCTTTCTTGTTTTTATTTAAGGAAGACCAGTAATCTTTGCCTTATCTCTGAATTTACACTGGCTTCCTCTAATTTTTCAAAATGAGTGGCTATCTCTCTGCAAATTTTCATTTCTTGTGTTCTTTCTCTGTTAATAAACTTGCATGTGTTCATTTACCTGTTCAAATTCTTTTTACTGAAATTTTCTGTCTGTAGAAGAGTTCTTACTGCTCAAGTTATTTATTTTATGAGTCCTAGAAGGACTTAGTGAGCTGTGATTACAGATTGTCACTGAATGAAGTAAACTGTGTAAGAATATGATACCAACTTTTGTCAGTGGTGTCAGATGGTTATGTCACAGTTCACTTTTGATGCAGTATTCTGCAATACTGAAGGACAGTGGGCTGACCTGACTAGCCCTCTCACTAGTTCAGCCCTGGACCTGAAAGAAATGTAAAGACTTGCATGTGAGAAAAGACCAGTATTTTTATATAAAGGAGCCTTAAAATGCATTCCACAAAAGCTGTTTCTTAAATTTTTTTCAAGTCCATTAACCTCACCTGTTAAAAGAAATATGCTGCAGCTATCTTGTCCAGAAGCCTTTTAATTTTAGGATCCTTATTTGAGTTTCTCAATAAGTGACATCAAGTGCACAACTGTCAGGTCAGAATTGTACCTCTGTACACCCACGGCTGGAAGGAATACTTGGGGTTTTCCCAGGAATGTGATTTTGTCATGGAAACTCCACTCCTTACCAGTAAAATTGTGAACATTTTCAATTTTCTCATGGGAAAAAGTAGAATAAAATTAATTCCAAAGCTGAAAATGTTGAATGGCATTCCCAGACTCACCAGTGGCTTATATAACGGAACCTGTCACTTCAAAAAATTCATAACCCGATCTCTCTGCATAGAACAGGCAGCCTTATAATTTAACGGCCTAAGAAAATTCAAGAATGCCAAAGTGGACACCCCTGTGTTTCACTGCAGGAAAGAATTACAGCACAGTTCTTAGGAATTCTATTGTGCAAGAACTAGCAATAGCTTAAAAAATGCTGGTATTCAACTAATATGCCTTTCTTTTACACTATGTCTCAATTGAATGAAGGAAAAATACCCAAAGAAAGCTGTACTGTATTTTGATTATTACAAAATCATGGTTATGTTTGACATTGAAATAATTTCCATTGAAATCATTTTAGTAAGTGTATACCACAAAATCACAGAAAATACTATTCCTATAAATAAAGATAGCAGCATGAGAGGTGGCTGAGTCAGTGTGAAGAATAACAGGGGTTTACTGGCAAAAGGGTGATATTTCGAATACTCATAATTTATTTACTCAGTCTGTCTTAAAATTTCAGCCCATCAATTATACATGAAACTGAATACCATAGTACAGGAGGGGACTAAAAGGCAAGTATTCATTTCCAGCTCTAACATCTCAGTATTTAAACAAGACCTACTCCTTAGCATACTGGTAGGACAGATGGATAAGTGTTGGTAGATACGAGATTTATAGTTTGGCATTATTTAACTGCTCCATAATTTGCTTGTAGTAGCACCCTCGAGACATATTTTTTCAGAAAGTCTGATTTTTCTGCATTTATTCTAGTAATGGTATACTGAGAGTTGTTAAGGAAATTAAAGTTCCATTTCAGGCCCCAGTTCAACAAAGCGTTTAAGTAATTCTTAACTTAAAGTACATCTTAAATTGAATCCTATTTAACAAAGGGGAAGTCTTCAAGTCTCTGAAGACTCACAAGTCTTCAGAGAGACTTTATCACATGGTTAAAGTTAAGAGCATGGGATGTTTGTTAAAGTGAACTTAGAAATGCTGCCTGTTTCAGAGACTGAGGAGACTGTCTGTGGAAAGGGACATGATAGATGAAATTACCTGTTTTCCAGAAAGACTGTATGATGTGGTGAAGGAGGCAGGAAACTTGATTCAAATTTTGAATCAGAATATAGGATGACTTGGATTTATCATGCTTTGAGACATGAAAAAGAAAAAAAGTTGTTTTGCAAGGAAAAGAGCAATCTTGCAATCACAAACTTACTGGGCAGTTAGGTGTGTTCTCCTGAGACATCATGACATTGGAGGCTTTGCTGAAAAGCTAGAAAAAAGACCTTGTCTAAGGATGAATGGAGAGACTTCCATCAAACTGGCAGCTACATCCCTCGTATCTTTCTGTCACTAGGGGCATCTTTTAGTAGCCTTGTCTCTGCTCCCTGTTCTGGAGAACTTTAGCGGGGCTGTATTGACAGTTAAATGGCTGTTTTGTCTAGTACAGTTCCAGGTCCTGGTAAAGGACTTGAAAACTGTGGATAGGTAAGTATGTGGTTTGGTATTGTGGAGCATAGTATGTATTTCTAGGTGTCCTCAGAAGATTCTATGATACAGCCTTCACTTTTCAAAGTAAAACACCAATAAAAATATTTATGTCCACCTCACCTCCCCAGTAAATTGGAAGCTGTTATTTACAGTCATTAACCCTGATACAGTTCCTTACTTCATACAGGTGGTCTTCCTTATGAAAATTCTATGGTATTCACCAGGAAAATACCTGGTAGCCTTGTGTTTCGCCACCTGGTGTGATGCAAGATAAAAATCTGCAATTTCACCTGTGAAGACACTCAGATGACAAATAGCGAGGAAAAGAAAAAACTAGTGTCTGTCTAAGTAAGCTGTTTCCTAGTTGTTCATGAATGAAATTAAAAGTAGCCATCAAGTATAAAACACCAATCATTATGACAAAGACATTTTTCTGCTCAGTAGTTTGGATCATTAGGGAGATCAAAATAGATATAAACTCCAAGTTTTGTTAGAGGAAAAAAGGCAATTTTATCATGTTTAATGAAAATTCCCCTGTGATAGAAATTCAGCACTGCAAAATGTGTTATTTTTCCGTATGACAGTGCAAAACATGACATAGGGAAAGCTCAGACTCAATAGATTTCTTAATTAATTATGTCTCTATATTTCAGCATATGACTGAAAGTTATAGCTGCCTTACAGAAACTGTAAAAATGGGTCTGTAGTGAGTCTAAACAAACACACATTAATATGTAGCTAATGACAAAAAATGCTTTTCTTCATGTGATAGCAAATCATTATTAAGCAGAAGAAAGTTAATATGCTAATACTGCATTACACAGTTAATTTCACCACATTCTTATTTTAACTCCAAGACACTCAGAACTTCTGTGTACCTTTTATTAAGTTTGTCTGAAGAGGGCAGCCTTTCCTAATACACTTGGAATTTTCTTAATTTGACAAGGTTACTGTATGCTGAACAAACTGACAAAGGACAACCTCAGGATCCAAAGTTTGCCTCTCATTATTGCCTGTGTTTTCAGTGAAGTTTCTCTCCATGTATATTTATCAACCAACTGTAAAGAATATTATTATTTTAAATATTTGACCTCTCTGGTAAAATACAGTCCAGTTTCACTTATTCTCAATGCTAAATGAATGAAGACTTGCTGTGATATTTCTAGAAAGAAATTAAAAGAGAATGCCATTAGGAAATTTCTGGAAATATGGATGTTGTTTATTCTTTCTGCAGTCTAGAAATAAATGTTATTTAACATGCATTTTTAAAAGCTAAGACTGCATGTGAATAGTTCAGGAAAATATCTGTCCCTTTGTGCTGAGAGCCTTCCTAATCTTTTATGATTTTCATGCAGAACTCCACTCCAGGCTTCAAAAAGAAGCATTAGCCTGAAAGTAGGCAGTGATGTTACATTTTCTTTTATTTTATAGTTTAATCATAAGGAAACATTTTAAAAAAAAATCTTACAGCAAATTCATGCATTGCCATGTTACCAGGAAAGATGAATGGCTACTCTGTATTTAGCAATTAGTATGATAGATTTAAGGGCTCTTAGAAGAATTTATTGATGTGGTGTGCCTCGATCACGGAGCAGGGAGGGGCATTTGAAGAAGCTGGGATGATAAATTTTCACAGTTATTGCTGCTCTAGCCACTATGCCGCATCTCTCCTCTTGCAGTGACTGCCAGATTTGAACGCCTGTCTCACCTTCCGCGGTGTTGGGATTTAGATTTAGATAGGCCTGGGGGAGGAGGAATGCTCGCTGAACACAGGGAGCAAGCACCGGGATTGGGAACAGGGAGAACCTGAAAGCTGCTGCTGGTAGAAGAGGAAGGTAGGTGGAGACAATAGGTGTAGGATTTCCCAACATTTACGTAAACAAGGATCCTGATTGCAAAGGCGTATCACCTGGATGACTAGAATCCCTATAAAAGCCACGTCCGACACATTGCTTGGGCAGTAAGAGTGGTGGTGTGGATCCTGTGCAGAACAGTCAGCTAACTATATCCTCAGTAGTTCTCTCTAGAAATGTCTGCAACAAAATGAGATCCCTTTATGTATGCAGGAGCCCAGTAAGTTTGCTCTGGTGGTACCACATCCCAGCCACAGCAGCTGTCACCCATGCCAGTTATATTGTGCTTGCACCAACTACAGTCAAACTGCAGTACAGTCACCCCTTCCATTTGTCAGCTTCTTTTCTCAGCTGATGATTAGGCAATGCCAGTGCTAATCTAGTCAAGCAATCTCTTTTTTTAATTTGGTGACTTCTTAGGGTCTTTTGTACAAAGAAATTTTCCTACTGTCATTAAGTTCAAAGCAGCAAATAGTTGAATTTATTCCTCCCGCAAACTTCTACTATTATTTAGAGCTGTCAGCTGTTTAGGCTACCAAACTCATTGGAACCTCATAGCCTGACAGAAGGCTTGCTAAAAATCTTATCATTACAAGGCTATTTACCTGGTTTTACAATCCTTGAACATCATTCATGTTCACTGATCTAAAACCACCATTTTTTCTGACTTTGCCTACAGCAGCCACTTACTCAGAAGTCAAGGCAGATTGCTTCAGTGCCTTCCAGCCAATGACTGGACGGATCTGAAAAGTGTGGGGCTTCTTCATCTTCCCACTTTAGCATTGGATTGCTATGAAACATAGCAGAAATTTCGTTGTCTCCCTACTTGAAAAGCATCCAATTTCCTACATAACAAACAGTTGCATACTTGTGCTGTGCTGTTCTAAGATGTCAGATCCTCTCCTTACAGGCCAAAGACCCACTAGATTATTTCTAAATCCTCTAAGAAATTACACCTTAATTGTTTTTATATCAGCGTTTTCCCTTGAGACAACACCTAACTAAAGCTCATTTCTTGTTTGCATTTTTTGTGACTAATCTTTGGATGGAACTCTTTGCCAGACACCAGTATTCGCTGTCACTCACCGTTCCCTGTGTTTAAAGAGTACGTGTCTGTAAAAGGTGTGAAAGCTGGATTTTTGAGGTTAAAATGGGAAGAAACATAAAAATAACTCCTACATTTCCAACACATCCTTATTCTGAAATCGTAGATGTGACTTTCTCTTTCTGCTCTTAGGGAATGTTTTCAAAATTAGGTTGTTAAAAATTTTACTAAGCTTACTGCATCCAAACCGTATTAATTTAGCAGGAATTGCCAGCATTTTTCCTAAATGTCTAATTGCGTTTTGAATACTTTAAAAATTTGATTCTTCTGAGAATGACTCCTTTATCTAGAAAATAACCATTTGTTGTTCACTTTTATCTTTCACCATTAGAGAGATCATTATAGTACCTCCTCCACCTTTCTATGTTTGCATTGTTTGCAAATAAAGATTTTTATTTTTGTACTTTACTGAACCTTCATGATTCATGCCCTTGCCTTGCAGTACTGAAATACATGTAAAATATTCTGATTATTACATCTACTGTATGCCATATTTTACTTTAATTTCTGCACTGTAGTCTTTTGCATTGTCTTATTGAGGCTCGTCTCTGTTCTGGCTTTATTATAATCTTCAATGTAAGCATAAATCTGAATTCTTATTTTCTTTGGTGAACATTAATAAAAAAAGGAGAGATCCCCCCACGCCTTTATGAGAGCATCCATTGTCTCTATATTTGCATTTGTTCTTCTAATGTTTTTTGATACTCTCTATTGTGCATCTCTAAAGGTTTCCTACTCAGTATCAGTTTTCAGTGTGGTCACTTTGTTATCTTTTAATACCTCAGACCCAATATTACTCAGATATTCTGGGTCACTTTTCATATTTCTTGTCTGCTATTATAATGGAACAGATAATCTTTCTCAGAATAGCTGTTCAAAGAGAACAGCTCTCATTACAATTAATTTATTTTACGTTCTTGTTGCTATTCTTTTATCTCAAATCAACATAGACTTGTTAATTCCATTTTTGCAGACCTATGCAAACTTCTGAAGAAAGCCAGGTCTTTTGGTCCCACAAAACTAATCCAGTTTTGCTTTCTGCCATAGCCAAGACTGTCTGTGACATAGAATCATAGAAACAGAGAATATCCTGAGTTGGAAGGGACCCACAAGGATCATCGAATCCAACTCCTGGCCCTGCACAGCACCATCCCCAAGAGTCACACCGTGTGCCTGAGAGCAGTGTCCAAACACTTCTTGAATTCTGTCAGGCTGGTGCAGTGACCACTTCCCCTACACCTCCTTGTGCCCCCGCATTTCATTTACTCAGGAAAATGGTGAGAGTCCTAAGGACATAAAAGATGTCATATGTTCCAAGTTCTTCTGACAATGCATCTTATATTTCCTTGAGCATGTTTTTAATAGGAGTAGGTGTCCTGGTGATATCAGCACCGTGGTGTTCCCTGGCTCACTGTTTAAGTTACTGATTGCTGATAATAGAACATTGCTCAACATAATACTACACTTACTTCCTAGCTCACAGTCTTTTTTCCTCAGAAGCAGCTGCTTTAGAAAGCCACTTTATGACTAAAGTTTCTCTCTGTGTTGTGCTTCCCTACCTTCCTGTAGTGCTTGGGAGAGTTCTTGACCTCAAAGTACCGAATGTCTTCATATTTTTCTTTTTTTTTTCCTCCATCCAATTTCTCCTCCTTATCTATTTGCATATTTCCAAGTCTTGTGACTTTCTTACAATTTCTTAATTGTACATTTTATGAGATAAGAATGCCAACTTTATGTCAACTCCATCTGGAAGACTTGAAGGTTGTTCCTCGATCTCTTTGCAGCTTATCTTCAAACTCGCTGGCTTTGGAAGAAAGTGCTGACTGCACAGCAAATCTTGGTGTCTGTAGCATCTCCACAGAGAAATTCTTTCACCATATAAAATTCCTAAGAAATATGTTATTGCTTCTCACCAACAGTAACAGTTGTTCAGCTTGTTTGTGATTTCAAGGATGCTGCGCTTTGGTTGATCAATACAAATAGGAATGGAGAAGGAATTAATGGTTACAGTATTGTTGGCTCAAGCTTGACCAGTCAGTTCTGCTAAGGTAGATGTGGTTTGAGATGGATAGCACAAATTCCAATATCAGTTCTTATTTTATTTGTGAGATACAAAAGGCCTGTGGACTTCATCACCATTTAAATACATACTTTGAAGCTTAAAATACATTAATTATTAGTTTTAACAATGAAGTAGGATATGGGAGATCATATAGGGAAAGGCTGGGGTTTTTTAGCACAAAACTCCTGGTTGGTACGTGTAAAGAGAGTTTCTGAAGAGAGGATATTTTTATCCCTAGCTTTGTCTAGAAGTTTTCTTTTTTTCCTTTTTTAATGTCTTTATTAAATAGGTAAACAGGAATGGACAAAGAGAAGAAAGAGAGGGAATCAGTGTCATGACAACTCCTACACCCTGGTTCAGAGCCCAGATCAAATTGTTAGGTGTCAAGAATCCGCAGATGGGGGCGAGCGATAGATGACTTATACTACTTTTGGCAATTTCACCTCAAAAATTATGAGTCACTATGTTGATGATCGAGACTAGACAGTGGATATAAAATGTGAGTACTTTGAGTGAGTGCCTGAGTTCCTATAAAAGCATCTACTGAATGCATTTGCTTCATCAAAGCCCAAACCCACAAGTTCAGAGATGTACTCCTATGGTTGACAGCTCTGTCAATATCTCTCCTGCTCTGTCTCTTCCTGTCATAACATTGATTTCTGTAAGATAGAGGAAGTAATCCCTGGTGACATTGTGTAACAGTGTTAAGGAAAGATTGTTTTCCCACTATGCACTTTTTCATACACAACTTATAAATGTATTTCATTATTACAAACTTTACCTCTGTTAACATTTTATGTCCTGCCATTCTATCCAGATCAGATCCTGCTTTCTTAATGTTTTCTTCCTGATTTTACGCTTTTATGGAACAACATACTTGGTGATTCCCCTGCATCACCTCATCACTGCAAAACAGTGATGTCACTCTGACATATGCTGTCCTCTCAGCTGCCAGGCAAGCTGAAGGATGCATCATGTACCCTTTGCATGGAGAAGACCATATTGTCATGTCATGTACCATCCTTCCACTGCTGTCAACATCACTGCACTTCATTTCGTGTCCTAACCCCATGATCAGCAATGTTCACCTTTGAGTGGTAAAAACTGCTGTAATGACATTCCTGTTATTAATCTGATTATCTAACCTTTTCTGTCTTCCTTTTTTCTAACAACAAAAAAAAACCAACCCACAACCAAAATCCATCTCACTGCAGTTTTGTAGAGCTAGCATCACTAGAAAGCAGGCAGTTCTCCAGGAAGTTTTAGAGCATTTTTAACTTGTATGGTTTTGAAGAAACCATGGATATTTAAAGTACTTGGAATTTGTTTTGTCTTATGTCCAGAGTGCTAGTTATGAATTTCCAGCATAGTATTGGTATTGGTTGAAAAATGGGATGAGGTTTTGAAGGGAACAAGGAACTGTGTGTATTTATGGCACAGAAGTGAAAATGGCTTCATGGGTGAGCAGCACATTTGTAATGAACAGGCTTTACTGGGGTTTGTCTCCCCATGGAGCCAGGTGTGATACCAGATTGGAAGCACAGAGATACCCTTTCCACTGAGCTGACTTCTCTGATCCCTTGAGATGATGTTTGTGAGGAAGAGGCTATAAAGGATTTAGTACTATCAAGTGTATGAGGTCTTACCTCACACAGAGAATCAGCATGGCTTAAGGGTGTCTGGAGTCAGACCAGAGGCAGGTATGGATTGATATGCAGGCATGAAGTCTGTGTTGTTTCATGAGATATCACTGGTTCAAATTTCAGACTCTGTAGTTCCTCTAAGCACCATTTTTGATCAGATAGCATCAGATAAGTTGTCACCATTTCTATTTACCTTGTACATAGAAATTAATAACTTGTCATTTTCTGTACTGCATTGTTGTGGGATAAGCTCAATAAGTCAAAAGAAATAAAACTCAATACTTCAAAAACCAGCTCCCACTGCTCCATTCTGCTATGGTTAATGTCAAAAGGACTTCGCCCATTATTTGTTCCTGGAGAGTCATAAAGGACATTATAGCCCTTTATAGTATGAGAAGTTAAAACTTTATTTTTCACTCGTGTTTCTCTCCATAAATTCTTGCTGTGAAAAAAAAAATAAACAAGTAAACTCAAAGGCCTGTGTCCCACAAGAAGCATCCACTGAATATTGATTCTTTTTAACATAACGTTGCTGATTCCTCTTTGCAAAAGGCACAGATACACAAAACTCCATTAAAAAAAAAAAAAAAGCAAACTTCAGAGAAAGAGCTTCAGTGCCTTAACATCTTACAGAGTTGTCAGCTGTCTCTATTAATTTGTTCAGGAAATGCTTTTTTTAATTTAAGAGAAAATCAGGGAAATTCCATAGCAAATACTAGGAAAAAAGAAACCTAGATATTGGACAGTGCAAAATATATCCTCAATTTCATATCTGCCTTTACATAAACAACTAGACTCTATATTCTTTAAACAAGCAACATCTCTCATAAACCTGATGAACTAGAGAACAGCTGGATGCCAGCAAGGTTTTAGGCCAGAAAACCAAACAGCCCAGGAATTGGTGGTATATCAGGTGTATCATGCAGCTGTAACTGTATGCTCAGAGTACTACAGGTGTAAGTCTAAGTAGTTTTACTTTGAAGAAAAATGGTTTTGATTTGACTAAATGTTTAGTATATGTTCCATTTATTTTCAGTTTATTTTCTCTATTTATAAAGAAAATTCTTTTCTCCCCTTCTTGCCCAGACAAAAAATTTCTAAGTCCTGCAAGTCATGACAGAACTTCATGTCTTTACCAATGAGCTGCATTTTAAAGATTAACACAGGTTCTGGGAGTTCACAAGACAGTTCACAAGTACCCCGACTGCATAACAAATTTGCTACCATAATAACCCTTTGAAACATAGAAGAGGACAAATTGCTTAGGTCCCTTGGTAGCAAGGAGAACAGGGGCTGTGGTTAGATTTAATTTCACCTAATATTAGCTATCTCCAGTTAGATGTCTCAATTAAACTGCCTGTTTAGCCTTTCTCCCCAGTGAGTGGATGCAAAGAGACAGGTACTTCCAGACAGTAAATCATCCCATCTCAAGATGCTTTTCCAGACTAATGGGATGAATTGCCATGCCCATCAGAAGACTTTATAAGTTTATTTGGGTGTAGAACAAGTTATGAACTTTGGCTTTGTTATCAGAATATATACTCTTTTCTTTTGCTTTTAGAAATATTGTCTGAGGAATGACACTTTTAACTCTGAGCTCTGCTTTTCTTTCATAATTTTGAAGTGTGGCCTTACCTTGAAGCCCTCCTTGACTGACTGAGGAATTATTTAGGGACTGCATACATTCTTGGCTTGTATTGCATATAGTCATTGGCAGCCTTATCCCAAGAATGAAATAGTAATACATATTTTCATGAACTCTCTTGTTGAGTCATACTCCATTGTATTGGTTTCCATGTATTCTTCTAACAGTTTTGTTTTTTCCTGGCTTCCTGCTATGTTATATACTCTATTCAGTAGTAGGAATCTTCTGAGAAAACAGTTTTCCTGTGAGCTGCATATAAAAAAGCATCTTTGCACATATACTGCATCATTTGCTCTTCTTTTATCTGTGCCACTTTACTGCTATGAGAAGTACTTTTTTTCCTGGTCTCACTGGGATTTGGAGGCAGTCTCATGTTTCATCAGCATTCCTCACATTCAGGCTTGGGTCTGGCTGTGTGCTTGAAGCATTACACCTGAATCTCCAACAGATTTTCTCCTCTCATACTGACTGCTCTCTGGGCAGCAGTGTGCAGACCATCAGCTTTCCTCTCCATTTTTTTCCATAACTTCCATCTCAGATACAAAGCTCACACATCCAGTTTCCAGTTTTATTGCCTTTAGAAGTCTGCTGTGATTCTTAAACCTTTCTAAAATTTTCAGCAGAACTTCTTGATCTTTTAAAACAACTGGTAGTCACCTGCAGCTCGGTGAGTTTGACCTCTCTTCACAGGTGTGGGGAATGAGGGGAGGGGTGAGGACATAAGGAACAGGTTGGATGAGCAGGTAATTAGGGCAGTCAGTCTTAATTAGTTTTTAATAGTTGGGGAGGGATTTTTGGATCTGCATATGGCTAGAGGCAGCTTAGGGAGCAAGAATGAGCTGGGAAAGCAGAATGGATATAAAGTTACGTAAGAGAGAGCATTTGCTAGAGGCTTTGGAGGTGTTGATGGCTGTTTGGTTTAGGTGGTTTCAGTAATGCTGTTGGGGAGCTCTGCAAGATCAGGGAGGAAGTTTATGTCCCGGGCTTGTGCTAAAGTGCTAATTGTGCCAGTGGGAGTGTTCTCAAATGTTCTGTGTTTGTGCTCTCCTTTCTCAAAAGAAGGAGTGGTGTGGAAGGTGATTATGATGGAAGAAGGAGATGTGGCTTAAAGGGCTAAATGCAGCCTGTGGTCTGCCTGGTAAAATGGCTTATGAAAATGCAACACCTTGAGGTCTTTGAGGTGCAAGCTGTATGCAAAAGCTACTCATCTAGCAGAGAATGGGGTCTGGCTTGTGACCTTTGCTGCTAGGTGTGAAGAGTAATTTTCCTAAAGGTAGGTGGTTGTCTAATTTCTACTGATTGCAGCAAAATAAGGGTGAGTGTGTGTGTGTTTGGAGTTTGCTTGTGTATAATTTTTTAAGTCATTTGCTTCAAATATATTAACCATTGAGATGAGCAGGAATTGTGGGCTGGCCTTCAGGTTTTTTTTCCTATTGCCCTTTAGAACCTGGACAGAAGCTTGGATGGAAGTATTTTCCAGATATTTCAGAGGCTACTCTGAATGGTCTGATATAGAAGCTTCTGTGTGTGAGCAGTGCAAGCCTTTGCTCTATAACCCAGTAGTCTGGTTGCCTTGGAACATGCAAATAAGCCTACTTCTGATCTGTGAAAGGAGAAGAAAAAAAAAAAGCTTGGAAGAATAGGGGAAATAGAAGTTGATCTTAGATCACTTATACTACTATTTGGATTTTTTTGAAGTGCTTTCTTAACTATCTTGGAAGACGAAGGTCAGCTTATAAATAATTCTGAAGGTCTAGTATTTTCTTGTTTGTAAAGTTTAAAAAAAAAAAATCTTCTGCCTTTGTCTTTGGAGGTATTTGTTTGCTGGGTGTTTGTCCTGGAAAGGATTTGCCTGTTTCTCTGTAATATTGCAGTACTGTTTCTCTGTGGGATATTTATCTTTTGGATGTCCTTGAAACCGAGACAGAAAAGTTCAAAAGAGTGATTGCTGTGAAGGAAATGTACCTGCTAAAGGTAACAGGTATTGTAGTAAGTAATGGAACCCAAGACTAGTATTTATGAGTTTAGGTAGGAGGAAGATGCAGTTTTATTGGACAACGCTAAAGGCAGACATACATTACATATATATTAATTAAGAAAGGTTTGTGGGGCTTGTGGAAAGGCATCTTGCTGGAAAACAATGTCCAGATGCTTCTAGAAAAAACTCCAGCTACCTCATTATTCAACTTGTTGTTCGTAGATTGGCTGGTCATTCTTCTGAAGCAGCTGGAGATAGTTTTTCATAAAGCTGAAACCAGCACTGTGTGCATTTTGTCTTTTCTGAAGTTTCTATCAAAAGAGAGTGTTATTCTGTTACACGGTGTATCTGTATATTAAAAATGCCTGTCCTTTTAAGGGTGTCTAGGAGAAGATAAATACAGTAATGCTAATAATTAAATTTGTAAAATAACTGCTTTTTGATAGACTAACACAAAAATACAATTCCAGCAGTGGCTATTTCTCATTAGTGGGAATGACATGCCAGCTTTAGAATATGTAATGATGTATAAGCCCTGGTGGTTATAATTGGCATAGAAATGTACTATATCCTTGGGTGTTAAAAGCCATAAGCTATTTATTTTCATACTTACAAAGAATGTGCTACATTGTGGTATAAATCTTACATGGATTGTCATAATTGCATTTTTTTAGTAATTTATGTCCATATGGTTCAAATATGAATCTGTCCCCCTTATTAGCATCCTGCTGGTGACATAATGTACTGATAAATTAGTATCTCATGTCTGGAAAGCCTGTTAGAATTCAGATCTCATGCAAAAGAAACTTAAACCTACCTGGTCTTCCTGATACGAGTAGCCCTGATGTCATGAAGATTTTGTGATACATGAGCTTACATAGTATAGTAGTGATATGTTTGCAAGAAACTTGGTTATTGGCTGTGGTGTCCAGTGGGTTTGTTGTGGGGTTTTTTTGTTTGTTTTGGGTTTGGTTTTTTTTTTTTTTGGGTTTTTTTTTTTTTTGGGTTTTTTTTTTTTTTGTTGTTTTTGTTTTTTTTTGGGTTGGTTGTTTTTTTTTTTCTTTTTTTTTTTTTTTGTTGATTGCTTTTCGGTTTGGTTGGTTTTTTTGTTTTTTGTGTTGTTGTTTTTTTTTTTCTTTTTTTTTTTTTTTTTTTTTAGAAGCACCAAATTCACGTAAGGAAGGGGTGGATTTGAAGGTCTTGTATTATGCCAGGCTCTAGCCTAAACTGGGAGTAGATGGTGTTGAAGTTGATGGTATAAAATAATTTTGAAACCAGAGATAATGTGTAATAAAATAATTGATGGAGATCTGTTAGATGCCATATTGCATTGATTCTTCTGCAGTATCAAAGGCAGTTTGATTGTAAAGTCTGTATGTGACACACATAATATGGAAATATGCTATGGTTCTGAAAGTATGTGGTGTGATCTCTTTTCTTAGCTTTGGGAAAAGAAGTAGAGAAATGGGTGAAAGAAATATAGGGAAAAAATCATAAAGGATGTTTTTTCTTAAAAAGAAAAGTTGGTATATAAATAATCCATTACATATTCAAAAAGTACCGAAAAATGAAACTTAAGTAAGGTGAAGTGATTCTGAAGGAACCATTTGCTTTATTTTGTCATGACACCCTCCCTTCAGTCCTTCCAACCCACGAGAAACACCACGTGTCACGATCTCCACTTGAACACTGCACTATTGACCACAACTCTGAGTGTGACCTTGTAGCCCGTTCTTTATCTGCTGGGTGGTCTGTCTGTCAAATCCATGTCTCTCCAATTTAGAAACAAGGGTCTTGTGTGGGACAGTGTCAAAGGCTTTGCACAAGTCCAGAGAGATGATATCAGTTGCGCTTCCTTTGGAGCATGTTTGCTTAATCTAAGTAAATTATCTGCCTGATGGGTAGTGTTTTGTAGCCTCAGTTTAGGTTGTGATTTAGCATTTAAATATGCAGTCTAGGGGACGTGTACAAATTGAAGTGAATATTGAGGTTCTATGGTTCAAGGCTGAACAGAGCATTGGTTGCAAATTTAGCAAGCTTTCATCTGTGTGATTTTAGTGCTACTGTCTCATATTTGTGGTTTCTGGAGGTTTTTGTTTAGGTGTGGGGTTTTTTTCTACTATAGGTATTTATATGGTGGAGATTGGTGGAGTTGTGTGTATGACAGACATGTTGGTGAATATTTAACATGTCCTTCTTTTATTTCGCAGAGACCTACAGCCAACAAGACTTCTGGTGCTCCTTCCTACAGCAGATGGTCCAGTTCACAGCCTCATCAGGTAATATGCCCTTGTCAAAAAGGATATGAAGCTCAGGTTGACACATTCTTCCTTTTAAAATGAATCTGTGAGGGGGATCCCAGAGTGTTATCTACCTGCACTAGCCCAATTAGGTCATGCTGGTCTCTGAGGTTGTTGCAGGGTATCCTGTGGCAAACTCTTGGTTGCAGTTGCTGCTCATGGAAGAGCTTGTAAAGCTGTACCTCCTCTACTGCAGTGGTGCCTTTCTGGTTTGTCAGGGATGGTTATTGTGGCTGGATCCCCCAATCCTTTCATCTTGTCACTTAAGCTAGAAGTGTGTGTGTTTGATGTCCTTTGGCAATGCATGAAGTCATGTTCTCCTATGCTAGCCTTCCCTGCCACTGCCCCAGGGTTTTTTTGTGAAGTGGTTACAATGGTCAAAACTTCCAGGAAAACTTGTTGTAAATTGAAACTGAAGCCAGAAAGCTCTTCAGTGAAAGCCAGGAAATATTATTGTTAATGATTCTTTTTATGAATTTGAATGGTATTTAGGGTTTCTATTACTTTATCAAAACCAAAAGACTTTTTTGACTATAGAAAAGGACATAGCTTGCTTTGGTTATTAAAGAACAATGTATTTCAACTAAAGCAATTTTGTCTTCAAAAACTCTTCAGGTAAATTTTCAGTAATGATTGTATTGACATTGCTTTCTTCCAGCCTCTACTTTTTTTTTTCCTACCTCTTTCTACCTTCACTTTTTAAAAAAAACTCACCAAAACCCAAGCAACCCACAAAAACCAAAACCACCACTCCCTCTTGACACTATGAAAAATTTAAATTATCCTGGTAAGTAAACCCTTGATCTGACATGCTGGGTTTTCCTTTTGAAGGACATGTGTACACTAAGAGGAAACTTCCACTAAGTTGTGATTATGGCCTCAAAAACTAAAGAAAAAGCAACCATGAATTTAATTTATATTCAGATTAGGATGGGGAAAAAAGGTGGCTAAATGCTTCATGGGCTGTTAGCTACCTATTTCACTCTCCTTCCAGTCTGAACAGTTCTGTTTTCAGAAAGTATTGAGAGAGTTTTGTGCATTTTCTTCATATAAAAATATGGGTTTTTTGCTTGCAAAGTTTTCCAAGTTTTCTGTCTTTCACTTTTTCAACATTGAATTTTTACTGTTGAGGGTAAAAATGAAGAATGCATAGACAAAAAGTTAACTGTTTTCAGTGGTTTTTCCTTGCTCCATCCTAGGGCACTAGACAGTGAGCAAGAAAAAGTTCATGGAGTATCACTAATATGTAAGAGCACTGTTCTCCTCTTCCTATGTGTCTGCAGTTGTCTGTTAATGGGGGACAAATTCCTAAGTCAGGAGGAGATCATCCTAACAAATCATAGGAAATGCAGCTTATGCTCTACACATGTGATTTCTTTTTTGAGAGGGGAGGGAAACATAAGTGCATAATAAAGATTGTTTGTAGTGTTACAACCCGTTCAAACCACTAGTAGAGTTGAGGGATTACTACTACGAATGTTGCTTGAAAGTATGTCTAGACTATCCAACATCTGCAGGAAAAAGAAATTGTTCTAATGTATTAAAGCATGCCTGTGGTAATTTCCCTCCACGTATGTTGTACCCTTCACGTTTGACTCTCGTTTTCCTTTGTCATTTCCACTCTAATCTTTTCTTTTTCATCCTTGTTTATTGTAAGCTTTTGTCTTCTGTGTTTTGGGTTTAATAAGCTTATAAACTTGCCTCATGGATATTATAAATGCCAGTACCAACTGTGAGGATGTATAGGCTTGCTGCGGTTCTGTTTGGGAGACTGGGATACTGCTGTGCGCTCTCATGAGCTGAGTGGCAAAATATTTGTATTGGATCAGAGATTTGTATTCAGCCTTGCAACTTGCCAGCATCTATATATAGTTTATGTAATATTTTTTTTTTTAAGATGACTTTCCAGGAAAGAAAAAGATTAAAGTTCAAAATTCATAGTCTGCATTTTTTTCAGTCTCATGCAGTGAACCCAGTGAAGGCTTTTCCACATGCATATTACAAGAATACACACAGAAACCTAATAGAACTACATAGCTGAGACCTTTGATGCATCTAAGAAATGTTAAAGGTTAAATTGATTTCTTCCTTCTTTCCCCCAAGTTTTTCTTTTTTCATTTCCTCTATCTAAGCGAAGTTGGAAGGTCCACTGGATGAGAGATTTGAAGGGGGGGGGGGGGGGGGGGTG
>VZTH01004248.1:615200-767685 GCA_013397815.1 Aleadryas rufinucha | reverse complement strand
GGGGGGGGGTCAGTGAGTCACAGAAAATAACACATTTTCCCCTGACTTGTTTTGCTTTGTGCTACCCAGACAGGCTTATGTTTTGTATTGGATAAACTGAAGCATGTTCATCTATCTCAAATATGCTATCTGGGGAAGGTTTCTAATAAGTTTCTATCAACTCATCGCTCTCATGGACACATGGAATTTGTATGCTCATGGTTTTTTTTATATGAAGCTGTTCAGAGAATAGTGTTGTTTGTTTTGGTTTGGTTTTTTTCCACTGGCCCTTGAGCCTGGGAAAGTGTCTTGTTGCAGGGGAGGCGTCTTTGAAACTTGATTTAGAGGTTCTTTCTGACTGCCTTGGGAAAGAGGTATTAGTACCTGGTTCAAGCTAGGTTTCTTCAAGCATTCCTCTTTTTCAATGTCAGAATAAGAAGCCAGTAGTCCAAAAGGCTGAATTTTTGAAGTCAAGGAATTAATCTATTGAATTAAGGGGCTTGGGGGATAGGCAGGAAAGCCATACCATATCTCATCTTCTGAACTGGCATCGATGGAGCTGTGTGGGATCTTACTGCCTTCAGATGCACTAAACTGTCTTGAGAGATGGAATCGAGGAGGAGATACAGATGCTAATGAGCCAAAATTGTGTACACTGTGTTCTTGGCTAGTGGCATTCCTTGATGTGTGAAGAAGTCTGCAGCAATTCTGTGAGAAGTTCTGAACTTAGTCCTTCTGTGGTACTCTGAAGGCTGTGTGTGCTTCCTGAAGTGCAACTGGCTCTTACCACTGATGAAAATGAATGAGGAAGTGGCAGTTTATCAAGCATGATGATATAGCTATTTCTAACACAATGCTGCTTTTGCTGAGTGGGATGACAGTCAAGGCAGAGCTTCTTACAGTGATGGCAAATCCTTGTGTGGGACAGTCTGTCTGACATTAGGAATCATAGGTACACAGGCAGGCTAGGACACAAGGCACTCAGCTGTGCAGCTCGGCTGTCCCTGGAAGCTGTTTTAGCATTAATAATTCACTCATTACTGGTAATGACTTGAGAACTGTGTGCTAGTAAAAATGAAGAAAATTAAGGAAAAAAACCCTCTTTTTTTCCTTAGGAAAAAGAGAAGAAACCAGATATTTCAGATGCCAGCTTAAGGTAGAGGCATTGAAAGAAACCATTGAAAGATAAAATGTCCTAAAAGGAAGAGTAATGGGCCAGCAATCCTCCTAATTCGCTATGTCCTAACTCATAATGAGATGCAAGAAGTCAGCAGCACCTAGTCAGATCTCACAAATAAATCCACCTTGTATGCAGGTAGAAGATAGTGATAAGGCTGACTTTTCTTGCTCATGAGCCCACTAGGGAGCTGGTGAAATCTGACAATTCATTTGGTCTCCACTGTTGGCTGGCATCTTAGTGGCAATATTCCAGGTCTCTTGTACAAAGGTTGTTAGCAAGACTATCTTTAGGAATGGTTAGATTATATTACTTTCTAGAAATATACGAATGCCTCTTCAGTATTAGGTGCTAAATGAGCCTGCAGAATAATTGGCGTGTATTAAATGCCATTAAAAATAATACAGAACATTTCAGCATCTTTCTCCTACTCATATCTATTAGCAAGGCATTAGTTTATGAGCTAATGAAGTTAAAAATGCAGAAAGCGAAACTATGTCCAATGGGCCACAGGACAGGAGGGCTCTCAGCTGTGATTCCATAATGTTCCTCTGTCTGGCTCCACTGCTGCTTTGTTACAGTTATTGCTCTGACTTTATGGTAGTGGCAAAACAAACTCATTGCTTTCTTGCTAGTAGTCAGAACTTTGTCCATTGCTGGACTTGGCATCAGTACCTTAAGGCCAGAATGTGCTTTTTCTTCAATATCCTGCTCTTTAAACACAGGGATGAGTAATATATTTTAGTACACAGTGGTTAGCAGTTTCTTAGAGGAATCTGGACAGACAATGGATGTTGATAAACATTCAGTATATTATCTATATTTTAAACAGGTGAAATCTTTTAGCTCTCCATAAAATAATAGTTTATAATACAGCTTCTTTGTATACCAGTCAGGAAGACAGCAGCTAGGAAAGGTGATATTCCAGCTTTACTGTGGCAGCTATTTCATTGAATTCCAGGTCAGAGATTTCAGTACATATAATCTCTCTCTCTTGCTTTGTCCCTGTTATGTCTATGTCCCTGCTTTCCCCTTGCCTTGTTTTTGCCCTTGTATTTTTCCTGTGTATGTGTTGGAGCAGTAATGTGTTGATAAGAAGATAATTAGACAGGTGTCAGTTCAGTAGTCTCTTTTACAGTGCACAAGGTCAGAATGAACCTTGTGATTAATTGTGCAGCATGAGAGTAGAGCATTTATTTAGTTTTAGGAATCCATTCTAGGTAGGGCTGCTGGTAGCAGTTGGGATTGTTGTAGCCTGCTTGTATCAAAATAAGACACCTCCAAGTGGAATTCATGACTACTTAGAGCAGGGAGATGGGTAGTAGTGAGTTTCCTTGATGGGTTCTGGCAGGCTACCGGAACACAGAGATAATTCGACAAATGGCTCAGAAGATCCATTCCTGTGAAGTGAGTTTTCTTTTAAACTGGTGGAAGATAGTTCTAAATACTAAATAAAGTGTAATAAATAGTCATATATTCAGCTGCTTTGAATCTTATTTGTTTGTTTTCCTTCAGTGCCTCAAGTCTGACTCAGAAAAAATCAGTATTGGGAAAGTCAGTGTCTCCCTGATGACTCAGCTCTTTGCTTTTCTGCTGAGCATGGCATACTGTGGCAGTAAACTTTAGGTTATGTGCCTGTCCACTTGAAAACTTACCTTAGAGAACACTGACAATTTTCCCAGAAGCCACTGAACAGCTGTCAAGTGGCAACAACATTCCTTCACTGTTGACCTAGGTTTAAGCTGCACCAGTATGCTCATCTAAATGACAGTGACTTAGTCCAGCTGCTAGGGTTAAACCATAATTTTGAGGGTGAAATGAGATCCAGCAACTTTCCAAAGGCAAACCAGACAATGCAAGCCACAGAAATATGTTCCTTCCTCCTGGCACTTGGTGTTTACCCAAAAAACCTAGCAAAATTCAGTGGGCTTAATTAGACTTAATAAGGGAAATTTGCCAGTTTTGCAATAAATGGAGTGAAAAATCCCTAAATACCTCCTTTCCATAATATATCTTTTCAGAACTAGGCATACCTCTATACTGTATATCATCATGGTTTTGCAACATTGCATTTTGATCCTAGTTACATTTGGATAAGCACATGGAAAAATCAAGTATGCAATGATAGAAACTGATTTTTTTTTTGACAGGTTGTCAAATGAACTCACTAAATTTCAACAAGCCTCTGTTAGGTTTACCTTAGATCACTCATTAAATTTGAATTTGAGGTGGAGACAGTGCCTTACAAGAGCAAATTTAACTAGTTAAACACTTAGAAGCGTAATTATTCTTTTATACATCATGCCTTGCACTAAGTTCACTGAACGTTTGGAAAATTCAAATATCTGTGATCAGCACTCCAGGTCTGCTGCTCTTATTACATCCACGGTATATGCCATATTATGCACATGAGAGCCTTGTGCGATTTTGTCTGCTATTGATTAGGATTGACCCATGTAGTAGGTCAGTCTTTATTAGTAGTAGACAAAATATTAGCCGCTCTTTTTTTCTCATCTGTCTCACCTCTCATACACTTGTTCATCTCTTCTGCTGCCGCTTGGTGGGTTCAGCTGGAAACCTGGTGTTAAGGGTTCTGCTTGATTCCAAAGTTTGGTGCTTCCTCAGTAAAATTTGTGAGCTGCTGCTTCTGGGCATGATGCTTTTGGTAGGCCAGCGCAAGGGAAGATGGAACCTGGCATATGTTTTGTAAAGCCCTAGGAATCTGCACTCGCAACCCCAACTTCACCAAGGCCATGGGCAAGGGCAGAGCAGACCTGTTAATCTTGGTGACTGCTCTGCAAGTAACAGGAGAGCAGGGCACACTGAGCTGGCTGCTCAGCTAAATGCATCAGTACACCAGGATGCGTAAGCTATTTTTATTGTGTGAAGATAACTCAGCCAAATGAGACGCGGGAGCAGTTGTGTCTGTTGCCAACCAAAGTATAACATAAACCTAGCTTTGAAAAGTTAAGGCTTTTGTAAATTAAATAAGGGAACTAAAAAAGGAAACTGATTTTTTTAAAATTTTAAATGGTCAGTGGCAGAATATGAGTAGATGTAAATGTATGCACTGTTATTTGAAGAGTGCTCATCCAAGAATGCTACCTTTTGTCTGGGCATAATCACCAGGCAGCTGACAGAATTGAACATAAAGCTGTTTTGTAAGCTGCAATAGGGTGAGGCCCTGTGCCTGGAGGGAGGCAATGGTGTTAAGGTCCAACCACATGCTTTCTCTGAACTACTTGTGGAGAAACACTTCGTGTCTAACACAACTACTAACACAGCAGGATGAAGACTGATGGTATCTTTACAAAGAACCTAAAACTTATATTTAAAAGAAAGGCTTATATTTTATAGGTCAGTGTAAATGACAAAATGCAGGCTAAGTGTTTTCTGCAATCTGTATATCTGGTACCTCTAGTCTACTCTGTGGCTTGGATATATCTATTCCTCACCAAGCATGGGATTTGGGCATTAGTTCTCAATACCCAAGTTTTGGTAAACCAATTATGTTAAATTTCCCCTGGTTATGGTATCTAAATGTTAAACTTTAGGTGTAATGGTTATGAAAGCATAGGAGGACTCTTCCAAGACACAGTATTGTGTTTCTCTCTTCTACAGGTGTGAGGAAGAATATAGCAGGTTTCCTTTCTCAGGAAGGGAAAGTTATCATTACTCAGTCAGATACTGTTGGTATAATTTTGCACTTTCAAGCTGAGGTTCAAAAGATTCCATCTATAGCTTGGCTAATCTTAAAAATCAGCATGCAGGGGAAGAAAAAAGCTGTTGTTCAAAATGATGTTTCTAAACAGCTGGGTTTTTTTTTTTCAGGCCAGCAAACTTTTTACTCCCTTCTATTGTTGTGTAATTACTTTTGATGACAAACACCAATGTATGTATTGTGCTAAGTGTCTGCTCAGCATGCTCAGGTTTATCTAGAGAAATGTGTGTGCTGGGCATGAGGGAATCTAGCAGCATTTGTAATGACTTCTGTAGACGTAAAACATTTCCAAAAGCTATCTGTCAGCTGCACTTATGTTGTCTTTCAGAACTATTTTTTTCTAGAAGGAGAATTTACTGAAAACTATATGGTTCTACAAATTTTTTAACTATAAAGACAAAATTCTCCCTGTGTCACATTCCATCATCACTGAAAGATGCCCAACCTCTTTTGGAAACCTCACTTCAAAACTGCAGACTCAATTTGAGAACTCCCAGGAATGTCCTCCCATAAGTCTTTTTTGCCTGTTCGGCTTAGCAAGTTAAGCTTATTGGTATTTTATCTGTGAATGCTGACTGCTCCCTATTTGACTGAATTTGGTGAAGAAAAGGAAGGGTGCAAGTTTGCTGAACCTTTCAGAGATACAATGTTTTTATGGGAATTGTGAGAGTACAACAGAGGTGAGATGTTCGTAATGCCATACCAAAGGAAAGCATGCGACCATCCTTCAGTAGCCATTGGGCAGTTCATGGGGAGAATCATAGAATGGCCTGGGTTGGAAGGAACCTTAAAGATCATCTAGTTCCAAGCCCCTGCTGTGGTCAGAAACACCTTTCACTGGACCAGGTTGCTCAGAGCCCCATCCAACCTGGCCTTGAACACTCCCAGGGATGGGGCATCCACAACTTTGTCAGACAGCCTCTTCCAGTGCTCCACCCCCCTTACAATAAAGAATTTCTTCCTGATAGCTAATCTAAAAACTTATTCTCTTTCACTTTAAACCCATTTCCCTTTGTCCTATCACTGCATGCCCTTGCAAAAAGTGTCATATTTTTGTATGCTCTGTTCGGGTACTAGAAGGTCATGATTCGGTTGCCCCAAAACCTCTTCTCCAGGCTGATGAATCCCAATTTTCTCAGTCTTTCCTCATAGGAGAGGTGCTCCATCGCTCTGATCATGGTGATGGCCCTCCTCTGGACCTGCTCCAACAGGTTACTGTCTTGTCTGTGCTGGGTCTCACCAGACCGGGAGTAGAGGGATGGAATCCCCTCCCTCAGCCTTGCTGGCCACACTGCTTTGGATGCAGCCCAGGATCAGATTGGATCAAGTGCACATTGGCTGCAAGTGCTCATTGCTAGGTAATGTTCAGCCTCTCAACCCACCAGCACCCCCAAGTCCTTCTGGGCCGGGCTGCTCTTGATCTGTTCACTCCCAGTCTGTGTTGATACTGACCCAGGTGCAGCACCTTACTCTTGGTCTTGTTAAACTGCATGAGATTCCCATGGGCCCATTTCTTGAACTTGTCCAGGTCCCTCTGGATGGCATGCCCTCCTTCAGGTGTGCCATCTGCAAATTTGGTCAGGGTGCACCCTTTGTCTACGTCATTAATGGAGATATTGAATAACACTGGTCTCAGAATGGACCTCCAGTGGGACACCACTTGTCACTGATGTCCCTTAGGTCTCTGAGCCATTGACCACTACCTTCTGGATGCAAGAGTCCAACCAATTTCTTATCCACTTAGCAGTGCAGCCATTGAATCAATCCCTCTCCAATTTAGAGAGACCAATGTTATGGGGACCATAGATGACATCTGTAGCCCTTCCCTTGCCCACTGATGTAGTCGCTCCATCACTGAAGGCCACTAGGTTGGTCAGGCAGGACTTACCCTTGGTGAAGCTGTGCTGGCTCTCCGGAATCAACTCTTTGTCCTCCCTGAACCTTAGCATAGCTTCTAGGAGGATCTGTTCCATGGTCTTGCCAGGCACAGAAGTGAGGCTGGAATGGGTTCCAGGGTCCTCCTTTCTACCCTTTTTGTAGATGGGTCAGTGTTGCCCTTTTTCCAGTCACCTGGGACTTCACCTGACTGCCATGACTTTTCAAATATCATGGGGAGTGGCTTTGCAATCATCCAGTTCCCTCAGGACTCTGGGAGGTATTTCATTGGGCCCCATAGACTTATTTACATTCAGGTTCCTTAGGTGGTCATGAACCTGTTCTTTACTTGCACTAGGAAACGTGGTCCCCAGCATGCTCTCCATCCACTTGAGAGGTGTAGGAAGAGAAATTGCTGTTGAAGACAGAGGCAAAAATTTTATTGAGTACTTTAGTCTTCTCTTCATCTGTTATTACCAGTTTCCCAACATTGCTCACTGGGGGCAATACACCTTCTTTGACCTTCGTTTTTTGGTTAACGTACCTGTAGAAGCCCTTGTTATTCTTTGCATCCCTTGCCAGGTTCAGTTCCAGCTTCACTTTGGCCTTCCTCAGCCTATCCCTACACAACCAAATGTCATCTCTGTACTCCTCCCAGATTACCTGTCCTTGTTTCCACTCTGCATCTGCTTCTTTCCCTTTAGTTTGAGCAGCAGTTCCCTACACAGCCATGTCGGTCTCTTGTCTTCCTTGACCAATTTCTTGCTCCTGGGGATTGCTAGCTCTAGCACTCTCTGGAAGACTTCCTTAAAGATCTACCAGCTCTGTTCTACTCCCCTGTCCCTGAGGGCAGTCTCTCAGGGGTTCCTATTGATTATCTTTAAGAGCCGGAAGTTTGCTTTCCTGAAGTTCAGGGGCCTAACCTTACTCTTTATGTGACCCATGTCTCTCAGGACTGCAAACTCCAGCAATGCAGGATCACTGCAGCCCTGTCTGCCTCCAGTCTTGATGTCCACAATTAGCTCTGTTATGTTGGCCATATTATGGATTTCCTAACACTGGGGCAAAAGACTCAGTTGCTGGTGTCTGTGTTTTTTCAAGAATGAGATTAAACTCTCCTGTGCAGATTTTGTGGTTAAGGGATGAGCTTACCTCAGAGCTCAAGGAATAATTCAGTTAAAGTCAATCAGCTGCAAGATGTGTGCACATTCACTATCAGGCTTAATTAGTTTTGTTGTTCACACAGCTACACAGTTGAATTCTAACAAAATTCTATAGTGGATTGATTGAATTCAGAACTCTTTAAATCTGTAAGTCTTTTAAGGAAACTATCTCCTTGCTGTGTCTAGCAACATTATTCTTGACTCTTCCCAAGGTTCAGATCTTGTCAGATAAACTTCAGATAATATTGTTTGAAGCCACACATAATCTTACAATAGGGTCTTTTCATTATGTCTTCTGTAGTATCCCCGATGTGTTGACTAATAGCACAGATTGACAAAGTGTGTTACACGCAAACATCTTGCCTCATGTTCTATTGTGTCATTTGATATCTTCTGTTGAAGGCATCTTCGTTTTGACTTTGCTATGACATCTTAAAAGAAAAAGAAGCTGCCAACAGATGATGTTTTAACACTTGTCAGCAATTCGTCATGATTCTTCTTACTTTAGATTTAATTGTTCTTGGAATGAACAGTTCATAGGGATTTTTTTTTTTTTAAATTCTGCTTTCTGGTTAATGCAATCAATTTGATGCAAAAGATAATTAGTATGACAATTGCAGCCTACACACACACTACTGCATCCCCCTGCTTTCTTCAGTGTTCCAATGTTTTTAAAGATTGCAAGATAGGTGGGAGCAGAAGAGTTTAAATTATTTTTAGGGGCCTTTTTCCCCCTTGTTCTAGTATTTTAAAGTAACATATGGACTTTGCTCTTTGTGCCTCTCATCTTTTATGCTCCTGAAGCCTTACACCTGGAAAGGAAATGCAACCAAGAGACAAGGCTGGATCCACCATCAGCTGCACTAACAAAGGGATTGATGGTTTTCCAGAGCAAACATTAGCTGAGGGAGGGATAACCTTTGGAGGAGAAACAGCTGGCATTGAGCTGTATCCGGGGGCAGATCTGGAGCTGGGGGCATGTCTAGGGAAGATGGTCAAAGCAGGGCTGGTGGCATAGAACTGTTTCTCTGCCTTTCTAAACAAGGTCCAGACAAAAACTTCTTTAAGAGCCTTTCCCCTTTCCTATCTTTCACATGAAAGAGGACAAAGCTGGCTGATGGATTGTTTTAATAATCTAAGTGATGATCATTCTGTTTGATAATTAACCATGCAAATCTGAGAGAAACAATTGGTGGATCAACAAAAATAAATCTGCAGGCTACATTTGGGGGAATAGCTGAAAAAGCTAATTTGGTTATAAAGATAGGTTATGCTTTGTAATGAGAAGCGACAGGGCATTTTGCTGCAACTGTCATGGCAACTTTGGAGCTTCTTTATATAGTCTAATTTAAAATGTATTTACCCCATAGCAATGAAATTGCAATCTATGTATGATTAATAAAAGCTGGAGATGGAAAATACCTCTTGAACATATGGACCAGTTCTTCAAAGGATACAATTCAGTTTAACTCGAAGTCAGAGAAACAGATATTCTCTGTCTTCAAAGTCAGTCTGTTTGTCCCAGGTTTTCTGAATGTGGACTCTTTCTAGAGTCCCTTTGTCTAATCTTGGAGCTGGTTTTGGCTAAGAATCTTTTGTTAACTAGAGATCTTGGTATTTAAGTTTTGCTTCAACAGCTTATGAGCTCTGCTGTCTACTACATGGCTCTACATAAGCTTAATAGTCATTGAACACTGATAAAATTCAGTTATATCAAGATGCTTGTTAGTCCTTATGTTTCAAGGCACAGTTTAGTTGCCTACTGAGTTAAGATCTTAATTGTGTGAGTGCTCCATTTTTGTTCCATCAAGCTGTGTTGATATTTGAAATCAAACTGTAATCAGGAAATGAAAGCCTTTTTTCCACCCTGTTCTATATTGACAGTGACTCAGTTACTTGTTAATGCTAAGCATTGGTGGAAGTTATCTGAAAGGCAAGAATATGGTACTAGAAAGAAAATGACACTTTTATATTGGTGACTTAAATCAATGTAAGGTTCAGGGTGCTGGTTCTCCCAGTGTGTTTAGAGATCCTGTTTCATTCTGATTACCAGCTTTTAGACTTAGGGGGAAATTCTTTGACAACTTCATGATGTCTTCCTAGCAGAAGCTAGTTAACTTCCCCAAAGTCACCAAACCTTGCATTACTTGATCTTATCCATCATTCGGTACCCTATCTAAGACTTCTGTTTTCAAGGTCCATGATGAATATCTTAATTACTCTGTAGTTCTGCCAGTGTCTGAGAACATTTTGTAGAGTGACCATCACCCTACCTGTGAAGTGGGCTATCATCTTTGACTGGGATTATTTTAAAAAGCACCAATGTTTCACACATGTGGGGGATGGGGTTGTTAAAAATGCCAAAGGCCTATGAGTAACTTACATTAATACCTCAAAGTCCACTGATGTGGGAGGCCAGGACCTTAATTCCATTCTAAATTAAATATTCAGGTTTTCTAAGAAGGAAATTGAAATAGGGATAATGTAGGCAAAGAACTGGAAAAACCAATTCTATACAAACTTGACTTACATATTGCCATAAATCCATTGTATTTCTTGCTTCAGCTGTAGTGGTTGTGCAAGACAATTAATGTGTCAGGACAGAATTTGCATAGATGTGCAAACTTGAATTAAAGCTTCAAAACTAAAAGTCACTAAGAAGTTATTAAAAAGGCTGAAGTAGTGCAAGCAGAAATCCTACAGGCTTCAATGGAAACATAAAGTTATGATCAACAATGTAAGGAAAATGTGACTGGCAAAATGAGATGTTTTGTTGGTTTCTTTTTCTGTTAGGTGTGAATGGTGGTCAAAGGGTGAAAGCATCTGAACTACCAAGAATAAGTGACAGTGTCTCAATGGATGAGATGGATTTGAATCCGTCTTCATGCACAGGTTAAAATGAGCACATCAATTGCATAGTTGCAAAATTAAGAAGGGAAAACTAGAGTACTGGTCAGGTTGCAAACGTACCCATACTTGCGGAGGGAGAGGATAATCTGGCAGAGTATCCTAATGAATCTCAGATTTAAGGCACATGAACATGCTTTTCATGGTTTACATTTGTGGGCAGTGGAAGTGGNGACTAGACAAAATTGTAAGCCACTTAGAACAACCGAGCTATGTTGTGTCCTGCAGTACAGTGCTTGCTTATCCTGCTAAAGATCAAGCGCTGCTTGTACCCATCTAATAGGAATATATTGAATCTTGCATGGCGTGCAAGCAGGACTTTGATCAATATTGCATGCATTTTATTTGAGGACCTACAGCAGAGGCCCTACACTTAGAAAAACAATTGAAGTAGGTCTTGGGAACACTTGACAGAATATATCAACAGATGATGTTATGGTCTCAGTGGAAATCTAGCTATGTTGAACTGAAAATAGACCATACAAGGAGAAAATTGTAGAATTTGTAGTCCTTTTAGTAGGACACCATATGCAGTAGGCCAGCAAGCTCTGTTTGGATTCCTTTGGAAAATAAAACTACAATGAAACTATGTCCCTCAAAGAATGTAGTGCATATTTCCCTACTACACTGTGAACTTCTGCAGGAGGAGTTTATCTGTCTTACTGAGTGAAGTATACTACAGGTATCTGATAGCAGATAGTTAAAAGCATGAATTGTCCAGAGGAGGACATCGCAGGAGTTGTTAATGAGATTCCACTTCTAATAGAGGAAGCGTGAATCCTACAGTCAATACACAGTTTGGTAAAATAACTGTATTACTCTTGAGCTTCAATCACTTGTGTTCCCTGTTCTCTGGGGCAATAGGACAATGTATATATCAGATGACTACATATTAACAAACTTCCGGTTTTTAAGCATTATCTGAGCTACTGTCATCTGTATGTCCACATAACTTTCTATGTGCTGATTTTTATCTAGGAATGTTGTGCTAGCATTTATTTTGAAAAGTAACCAAGGGAAACTAAGTGAAAATAGGATTAAGTTCTGATTTCCATGCCCTTTGGCTACTTGTTTTCAGTTCTAGTCATCAGGCCTAAGTCTTTCATCTCAGGGCAGTAGTCTGGTATCTTCATTTCAGTCTATTATTTAACTAACTAAATTGCATTGTGAAGTAGAAACTTATTTTATCTTAAACTTTGCCTTTTTTTTTTCCTAAGTCCGGTCTTCTAACTCCTCCTTAATCTTGTTTCTTCTAGGATGTTATTTCCCAAATGTAGTATATGAGAAGTTTTATAGTTACTAAGCAATAATGGCTGTACCAGTCTTTGCAGTACAAACATTAATATGAAATCCTCCCTATAACAATGGTTGTAAAACTGTTGATTTATCTGCTTTAAGAAGTATGAGAAAAAAAATCATAAAAGGCCATGTGTTTTGACTGATATGGGAAATGTCCATGAACTAGAGTGTTCTCATGTCACAATTAAGTGTCTACTCTTGTGCCAGAACAGTTTCAGAATTCCTCGTGTTTAAAGTTGCAGTGATTATTTTTTGTCTTGTGTGAGAAAGCTTTCATTGAGGGACATAATCTGTAGTAGTTTAACTCCTTGTGTACTTTGCCCCATTACAGTATAGAAGCATCTGCAGAATCAATTTTGAGTATTTCAGTCTTTCTCCCATATTGCACTTAATATGATCTTTCTTAAGAACTACTCCATTTTATTACATAAATATATACATTTACTGATATATATTATATATATATTGAACTTGCAACCAGCAAGGGTCCTGATTAAAAACTCTTCTGTAGTTTGGAAGTGCCATGAGGAAGGAAATCTGCCTGAACTCTGTCAAGGAATTGGCAAACTCTTAGGTAAAAGTGGCATGGATCCTGCAACATACTTGGGTGCAACGTTAAAAGTCTGACTGAAGTCCTTCAATGAAGGTGCCTTAAACAAACTGAGAGGCTCACTAACTCCTCAGGAAAAAAAAAAAAGTCTACTGAGGTGTGTTCAGCATAATGATGCATATCTAACCCTTGACTCTGAATGCTGTCACTTTAGTAGGGATCAAAAAACAGGATTGCTCACTCTGGAGCAGTACAACTCCATGCTTGAGTCTTGTTTTGCACCTTTTCCTGGAGCAGTTGCTAATCTCAGGACTGGAGGAGTACAGGACCCACCTGGACGTTTACTCTGAACTGTTACAGCTGTTCTATTGTTACTTAAATGTGTGTTATTGTGATCTAAAGGTGAAGGCTATTCTTGGTTATAGAGAATATTTTTTCGCACATAGGGCAGGTCAGCTTTTCCAGCTTCTGTTGCAGTGGGACAATAATCCATCACCATGGCGTATTGTATTTGTGTCAGTGTACCAAAAAGACAAGTAAGCATTGCACAGACCAAGTCTCAAGCATCTTAATGCTTTCCACATCAAAGCCACCGACTCCTGTTGGCTCAGCTTGCTAAGGCCTACTAGATGAGTACCAGGACCCAGCTCAGCTTTGCTTTCCCCTGAGCTGGTGCCTGCAGAGATTTGCTAAATAGCCATTAGCTCAGGAAGAGGCAGGAACACGACAAATTTTCCAGTGAATTTTTTCCTGTTTCTTTTTGTCCTGCAACTTCTTGTGGTTTCTCACTCAGTTAAAACATTAACTGTAATCTGCTTTTTGATGATTTTATAGGAGAGCCAAAGTTTCTTTGTGTTTCAGAGCTGACAGATGCATTTGCAGCTGAACCAGCTCTGGAGGGAGGCTCATGCCAGCATCTGCCACAAGGAGGCAGAAGCATTAAATCTTGAAATACTTTTAAACCAAGTCCTTGATATGTATCTCAGTTTATTAAAACCATGCTTTGGAGTATCTATAGCTGCCTCTGATGTATACAGATGCCTGGGGAGAGGGAAATTTTGCAGGGGAGAAAGAATTTCCTGCATAGTAGGGTTTTACTTGGTGTTTTGATAAGGTGGAAAAAAACTGTTATAAAAACATAAGCAGCAATTAAAACAAAGATGTCCCCCCCACCTCTGGACACAGTTACATGACAGCTTCCCACCCGTTGCATTTCATAGTTATCACTCTTGGTCACTATCCCTTTGTGAAGGCAGCTCTAAAGTCCAGATCAGTGACAGTGACACATTAACATTGCAGTAATTGTATTTTCAAGCATGCCTGGCTTCCTGTTCAGCTAGTAAGTTGCTTGCTCAGCTGCTTGCAGTAATTCAGAAATGCAGCATGGCATATTCGTGTTTCTGGACTACCTTTTTGGTGAGGATGTGGTCTGACTGCACTGTGATAATTCTCTTAGAGGTTAGCTATAGAGAATTCTAAAGCGTGAGTGGTTTAATTGGGTCTGATCCCTTCACAGCGCTACTGAATGCGAATGAAATCTCACTTGCATCCTGGTGAACTGAGTATTGAAAGCTTGGTGGTGGTTTGCTGTGTATGCTTTTTATACCTGGTAATGCACGTGAAAGATGGAGAAGGGGAGGCAAAATTCAAAGTGAAGGCTTGTATTTTGTCCTTAATTTGTCCTCCTTTACTTAAGTATCAAAGCACATATGGAAGAAAGGTCACACTGTTATCTGAAACTACTGCAGCTCAATATGTACCTGGGCATAATGGAATTTGTTTAAGGACATGGTATCATCTGTAATGTCAGATGTCCTACCTGTTACCATCTGTGTCAGACTTCATCTAACTGACTGTAAATACAGATCCTCTGCTGTGTGCCTTAGACTGCTGTCTCAGTTAATGTAAGTTTGTGTGTTGAAATCCACTTAAAAGAGAAATTTCTTCCTGCCTAAAAAATGGTTGTGTAAGGAACACCTCTTCTGCCTGTGAAGGGATATTGCAGTCTATTGTGTTAAGGTGTATTACAGGTTTAAATTACAGATTATGGCACTTCAAAGGTGCTTTCTGATACTCTTGCAGCAATCAGCCATACAGTCACGATGTTCCTGTGGCTTAGTGGCTCACAACTGAAAAGGAAGGAAAAAGGCATTTGATACCAGAGGTGCATTTCTGAAGAGCAGCCTATTGCTTTGCTCTCATCCTGAATCAAACCACAAATGCACATTGCTGAGGGCAGGCGTGTGTTCCCCACCTTGTACTGCAGTGAGCTCAGCTAATGTGCAGCTTGTAACCTTCCTCTGCTCCAAGCACTGTCTTTATATTTCAACAGCCTTTGAGCACATGTCTTTCCACAGCCCAGGGCTTGAATTTGGGATCACATCATCTAGCTTCCACTCTAATTAGTTATTAAATACACTGGATATTTTCATGTGTTAATATCCAGTGAAACTGTATACAAGGTGATGAGTAAATAAAGCACAAGTATATTTATGTTTTTTCTTGGGTACTGTGTATATCAAGGAGTGGTTATGCCTACTTTTAAAGGTGGGAATTTTGATTTTGTTTCTAAACTTATGGAAGCTTTGGATTGTAATTAATGACACTGTTCTAGTAAAATAGCTTTAGTAATGTTTCTTTTCTGACCTAATATTATTTTCCTCTTCTTACCTTTTCAGGTTAAGTGTAGCTTTTATAATTGTTATTTTCATTTTATTCATTATTAAAATTTAAAAGGGAGATAGTGAAAGCAGTTTAACATCCAGGTTCTCTGTTTTGCACTTTCTTGTGCTTCCATAATGTGTTTCCAGGAAAAAATAATCAGTGCTATGTGTTGTTCTGCCACAGGCCTTACATACTGGTAGACTCTTCTCCTGCAAAAGATGTGTCAAAACCACTGTGAGGAGCATAAAATAAATGTTTTCTATAAGTAAGGTGCTTAATGTCCTGTTACAACCAGTAAGATCTAGGTTGTCCTACTAATGCAAGTAATCACTTAAGCTTTCTGGTAACTGACCTTTTTTCTGCTGTGTTTGGGAGGGTTGTTTTTGTGCATCTCAAGACTCCACAAACCACTGTGTGTGATTGTCACGTGGCAAGAGTGCGTGTCTTACTGTCACATAGGAGCTGCCTTAAACTCCCTTCTTCTGCTGTTTGAATATTTTATCAGTTTCTTCAGTTAAGAATGGCCTGCCACACTTTTTTTTTTTTTTTTCCCCCATCTTGACTAGCCATGACAATTTAAACTGTTATTTAGTTTTGCCATTTGACTGACTTCTCTGTTATGGAAATGGTGTGTGACATGCCTGACTTCCCATTTCCAGGTAAATCACACAAAGACAAGGGAGCCTGGTTTACTGTAATGATACTTCACATTTTCAGATATCATGGCTGAGCAAATGGTCCATTGCTTTAATTACAGTGGTCACTGAGGTAATGTCTGACAGGTTTTTTTAGGTCCCAGGTATCTAGATAATAGTCTGTGATAATGATGTTATTGTGTGCTTTTTTTTTTTTTCTGGTGAAATTGGTGATTTCCACTATGCTTGAAAATATGCTGTGCATCCCAGCACAACTGCAGCCTATTGCTTAAGCTGGATATCCTAATGCACATCACAACTCTGTGCTGGGAACAGTCATGGCCCTGGTGGGGAATGTTCTGTATCTTTAGAGCCTCCAGAGAAATGGTTCTATTTCAGAGTGACTCCCACATACTTCTAAGAAACTTCTAAAAAGAATTTTATAGTACACAGTCAAAGTGTTTTCTCTTGCTGTGTGTAACACTGAAGTATTTTTCAAAACACCTTGACAGTTAAAATGTGCTTGAGTATCAAGTTTTTTTCCTGCAGTGTCTGATTATGCAGGTGCAGTTGATATAAATTTTTCCTTTTTAATTCCCTCTCCCCCACCTCCAGCTGTTACCTTGAAGTGGTCTGAAACAAGTTTGGTTTAACAGTTTTGGTTCTTATTCAGATGCTCTGTTTTTCTGCTACAAGACTGCCATACAGAACTCACTGATATATCCCTTGATCATTTTTTTAACTTGTAGCTGTACTAGCAGTGACCTTACTATAAAGTCTTCTCTGTCTCTTGGTATCCTACTCTTGGATATTATTACAATTGTACGGTGTGAGTCTAACTATTTGTCAGACTTAATTTTTTTTTTTTCCACATTTAGGTGATAGTTTGTTCCCTCAGTAGAAGCAAACATGGCACAAAACCTCTGGACACCGGGAACCTCAGAATTGTGTGCGGAAAAGTCCTTTTTGCCTCACTGAAAAATTTCAGGACTCCAATTTTTTTTTTTTATCACAATTTCAGTGAGACCCAACTCTTTCTGACTACTCGATAATGGCACCAGAGTTTGTGAGCTGAAAACTTCAGAAGACACTTTTACAGTTTGTAAAGCTAAATAACCTTTGAGTGTACTTAATCTCTTTAGGAAAGATTTGTGTTGTAATGCTCATACCTCTTCAGGTAAAAGTGTGATCTTTGGGTGGACAACGAGCATATGGTCTGGACATAGTTCTACTCTTAGACATTCATATTGATTTTCTTCTATCTTTTGTTTTACCTCCCTATATGTTTCTAGAAAAGATGTAATGATATAATTCTGATCTTGGTTGCTGTCTCTGGAGCCACTTAGTTGTGTTATCTATTTCGTGCCCGCGTCACACAAATATGTCCTTGGTGTTGATACTAGTCTGTGATTTAAAACTGTTCTCATTCTTTTTAGTTTTGTCATATGCATACAATATTTCATCTTTTGAGACTGCTTGCAGCCTTACTGCTGTACTTTCCCTTTGTTTGCAAGGATAGGTATAATTTTCTTGTCATAGTTATTAGCTCTGATTCCATATTCAGAGTCTTTCTTATAAAATTCGTTGTGGTTTTTCTCTACTGCACCTATATGTTGCCTTTCTGTTTAACTTTGTTACCTTGTGTCTCATGCAAAATCATATTATTCCTTCTTTTTTACACTTGTACAGTTCTACTCAGTGAATTATATTTATGTCTGCTTCCCCATCTTCTTGGAGTTCAGTCTGAACTTGTTGGCTGACATTTCCCATGTCATGGTGGACTCTTCTGACTTCTGTCTTTGCAACTGTGTACCTCTTGTCGCTTTCCTGAAGTGTTTGTTGTGATATGTTTTTATTGTGCTGTGGCTTTGCAGGAGCCCTGAAAGCCAGAAGATGCTCCTATTAGCCACAATGTATAGAACCCCACTCCTACATGTGTTATAGGCAGTGCCTTTCTCTTATCAGTTCCTCTCAGCCTGTGGTGTCAGTCATTCACTGTGCTTCCTTTGTTTGACTCTGGGTACAACTCTGTCTTCTAGTAACTTCCTCTATTTGAGAGGCTTGTCTGGGAGGATCCCTTTTCACAGCCATCTCCTACCACTCATGGAAGCAAAGCTCAAAGTCTTTGCTTTTTAACCAGGCCATCATCATATGGCTTTGGAATTCCAGGTGGGTCTCTAACCTGGTGCTATGTGTTGCAGTTCCTTCTCAAATTCACATGTATTCTCTCACTGCCTCCTTTGCTTGTGGGGAAAGTGCAATTCCTAGTAGGCATTTAAATCTTGCACTGAATAAAGTTGGCAGCATTACTTCAGGATTATTTCAAGAAAACCTCTAAAAACATCTTCTAAAGGGTCACTATCCCAAGGATGACAGCCACCTTCTAGTTCCTACTCACCAGCATTAACCTGTCCCATCATGACTTCAAGCAAGAGATGAGACCAGTGTGGTGCCAGTTTTGGTGCTAGTTGTAGCTCTGCTAATTGACCAAGATGGTCAGCAGGCAAGAGAAATAATATTTTAAAGCTTTGTAGAAATTCCTGTTTCTTGCACCCTTCATGGAAGGAGGTGAATTCTCTAATGAGGCACTGTATAATTTTTTCAGACCTTCTCCTTTTAGTCACTAGAGGAGAACTAAGTTTAAAATAGAGACCAAGAAATTAGAAATTGTTTTGATACCATTTGTTGTCTCTTCTCCTGCAAGTCCCTTTCCTCCTTTAAGCATGCTGAAATGAAACCTCAAATTCTGACACTCAGCAACCCTCATACTCGGTCTAAACCATGAGATAGGATAAGCAAAAGGGACAGCAATTGTTTCTTTCTGGAGACATTTTTTGTTTTTTGTCAGGTCTGCAATTCTTCCAAGTGGAATTACATAAAGAATTTGTCTTAAGAGTCTAATTTATTCTTTCTTCTTTTTTTTTGCTTCTTTTCCCACACTCCCCTAGCAGTAGGCATGAAAACTCCTGCCTGCCTTGCTGTCCTCATTGGGAATTATCCATTAATAATTTTTCAGCATGCACAAGGTTTTTATCCCTATAAAACTTGTGTTTCTTCCTCATATCTCAGTTCCCTGTTTAGGCACCTGCTACTGGTGACCTTGCAAAAGGGCCTAAGGACTCTTCCCCTCTTCTTCTTTCATCATTCCTCACTCTTGGCAAGTCATGCTCATGGTATGAGCTGAGCCTGAAACATGCCAGGAACAAACTGTGCAAAGTCCTTTGTGACCTGAACAGAGGCTGAGACTTGAGTGGAGAAAACAAGAGCTGATTCCTGAGCTCAGACATGCTTGGTAGTGCCTCAACTTCTTTAGGACACTAGTGCTATGCTGTGTTCCTGCCATTCGGTGAGATCTGGCTGCAGCAGCTCATCTGTGGGGAGCAATCAAGAAACATGAGATTCTTTGAGGCGATACTATTTTTCCTTTGATCTCTTGGGCCTTTATGATCTAATGGTAGTTTGAACTGCAGAGTGGAGGAATCAGCCAAAAAGTGCCTTTGCCAGGAAACCGTGAGCATCAGCTATCTTCTGATGAGAAATTCAACTCTTTTCTGCTCATATAACTTGAGAAATTGTGTGACCTCAATTAGGATTAGTCCCACAAATACGCCTTTCATTTGAGGAGGGAGGAGAGACGTTACACTGCAATAAACTGTTAGCAGATACCAGCTGGAGTTTCAGACTTCCTTGTGTGAAAATGTGTGACATTTGTAAAAAATACTGTTGTAGTCCTTCACCTTTCCCAAGAAGTTCTAGTACAAAATTAATGAGATTCTTTTGAGAAGAAATATCTTCAGCATAGGTACTGACAAAGTACTTGCGGGGAATGCCTGGGCAGAGTTTGTTCTAGTTGCAAGTGAAGATGTACCTAGAGAGGAAAAGCAGCTCTTGGTCTTATTTCTCTCCAGGGAAAGATTGTTTTCCAGCTGGATTTGCAGAGATTTATTTTATTTTTTAAAATAAATCTTAATAAATATGCTAATACTTGCATATGATTCTGTCATATGCACTTTGGAGATGTGATTCACCTGAATATCTGAGAAGGGATATATGTTGAGTGATGTACTTGCATAGGGTTTCTAGGAATTACTGGTACTTTTCTGTACTGTTGAAATGTGAAGATGGTTTTGGCAAGTTCTGACAAGCTCCAGTTATGACTAAGAGTAAGGCTACTTTTATTCTTTTTATCCATCCCTTTAACAATTTAAAAGATTTGAAGGGATTTTTCCCTTTTTCTGATCAAAAGTAGTCTGATGAAAATATCTGCATATACATCAGTCTGCTCTAGATGAGTTTTTGTCTTTTGTTTAATGTTTGCAGCTTTTTCAGAAATCTAAATTTCTGATTTTGAGCATGCCTGTAGGAGCTGCCTTAGCTTTCCCATCCATTTTATGTTTAACATGTATTAGAGGCAAGAGAGATGAATGTTCATTTTTATGAATGTTTTGTGGTCCCTTTTAAAATACCCTCTGAAAGAACAGTTCCTGGAAAACTGCAGTTTCCCTGTTCAGAATCTGTATTATTTTCATTCACGTGATTCTGGTGATTGTAAACATAGGTCTTGGTTTTTTCCTTTTTTTCCCAGGTTTCATGCTGCGTACATGAAAGAGTGGATGTGTCTGTTCTGTTTTTTTTTCTGATATCTGATACACAACTTGGTTGGTTTGTTTTTTTTGTTTTTTTGTTTTTTTTTAATAGTGAGATGTCAGCATAACATCCCAACAATATGTGCATATGTGTTATATTGACCTCTGTGGCTGAGCTATGAAAGTCTGATGAAATTATTTATATACTTAACCTTAGGGTCCTGAGCAAACATACAGGCTTGATGGATGTTACTGGCAAACATTAAAATCAGTGCTCTTCCCAACATATGTTCCTGTTGAACAAAACCTTGTTGTTGTTGTTGTTTTCCTCCCCATACTGACTTCATTGCTATTTCTAAGAATATGCAGACCACTCACGAGTAAAATGGTCTAGCTTTTTTAAAAGTAGACCAAATTCACTTGAGGACTGAAATCATGGCTCTTCCATATGATCTAATTAAGAGTTTGCTGACTTGGAAGACAATATTTGCCACATAATTTGTTATTTGTCATATGGTAGCCTTGAAGTTAGTGGGGTTGTGTTGGTAGCTGTAGCATCAAGAAGCAAGCAGTCACAGTACCCTGCACTGTTCTTTTGATATGATGATAAACTGCATTAGTCGTAAATGCTGATACTTAGAAAATAGCATTTATTCCCAAGCCTCTCAGTTGCTCTTAAGTATTTACTTTTTGGGTGTTATTGGCTTCAAGGAGCATTAACAAAATGATGATTATATGTTGGTTTAAAGGCTATGAATGTTTATTACTTCAAGCAGAAAGACTTTGATTTATTCTTGAAATCACTGGTAGTAATTTGGAACACCACACTTAAACATATGCTCTAACTGATGCTTCCCTTGGTAGCTCAGTCAGAGGTGGAATTTTTCTATAGTTATGCATTTCTAGGGATCTCGAGTGTGAACTGCTTGCAAGGCTCCACTCATACCTTATGTGTGCACACATCAGACAGATACAATGCTTTACTTTTTTTCTTTATTGAAGATAGGTAGTAATATGAATTGGCACAAGTGTTTTGAATTTGGACTATTATGCAAAGAACAGAGCAGTATATATCTTAAATAGTGCCTGACTTCTGTTCTTAGCACCTGCTGGCCTCCTCCATTGGTCTACTATTGTGAGTGTTGAATTGATACAATAAAAGGAAAAAAAAAAGGCGACATGTTTTTAGATCTATTTTACAGCTGAGTGACACATTTCTGAACAGATTAAAGAAAAAAAGGGTGAGTGGGAAACAGCATAGATTTACCATGAGTAAAGCATCTGACCAATCTTTTGTGGTAAAGTAACTAGGCCTGTGGACAAGGGAGGAGTGGAGGGTATCATTTACCTTGTCTTTAGCAACACTTCTGATGTGGTCTCCTGCAATATTCGTGTGCCCATGTTAGGGGCAGGTGCTTAAATAGATGCATAAATAAAATCTGATGGGATGATCAGGCCTAGGGAGCAATATCCAGGTAGGGCTGTACTCTGCCTAAGCTGACTCTGAGTGAAGTGGTACTCCTGAATTTTCCTGTGATTCCTATGACTTTTTGCAATGAAATCAAGGTCTACATGAAATACGGCTTTCCTGAAGAAGATTTTAGAAAATGCTTCTGTTTATTTAAGAGCTTGACAGATTTTGTTTAAAGATTCAGGAAGAGTTATTTAATCTCTCCAAAGAAGTTAATAGATAGAAATTTCAAATTCAGGAAGACTGAAGTTTAGTATATTGATAAGTACAAACAACAGAAAAGTGAATTTAATAACCTGATAGTAATCTGGCCGGTAAGATGTTCATTACAATTCAGTCAGGTTCTTCCACAGTAGTCATCATCATCACACTGCAAACTGTACTTTAAGACATGAGCTCAGAAAGAATTTCCAAGGTTACCCAATTTCTTAAGAGTTTAGAAGTTGACAACTGCTTTTGTGAATTTTTCTACATCTATCCCATTTTGCAGAGTATTCCTTGCTGTTAGGGTTAGATTGCTGAGGGAGTGTCTCAACTGTTAACCAAGAGCATGCACTGTCTTGGTTAACGCACTTACCTTGCCACACATCTAGGCTGTCATGCTTTAGGTCAATCCTCTTGCATATGACACCAGTGAAAATTAGAGACATATCAATGAATTGTATGGGAATTAGTCAGAAAGTTGGCATTCTTAGTTGAAAGCTCCCACTATGCCTTGTTAGGCAATGAAATGCAGGAACCGCATTCTTGAAAAATCTGTGTCGAAGCATCATAGAATGGCCTGGGTTGGAAGGACCCTTAAAGATCATCTCACTCCAACCTTCCTCCTGCCATGGGCAGGGATACCTTTCACTAACTGGGTTGCTCAGGGCCCCATCCAACCTAGTCATGAACACTGCTGGGGGTGGGGCATCCAGAACTTCCCTCGGCAGCCTGTTCCAGTGCCTCACCACCCTCACAGTAAAGAATTTCTTCCTGGTATTTAATCTAAACCTTCTCTCTTTCAGTTTGAAGCTGTTCCACCTTGCCCTATCAATACATGCCTTTGCAAAAAGTCTCTTCTCATCTTTTAGTAGGCTCCCTTCAGGTGTATGAATACCACAACACAGTCACCTCAAGCCTTCTCTTTTCCAGATGTCCAACCTGCTTTTTAAAAGTTTAGTGACAGTACAATGACAAAAGCTTTAACCCCAGTATCCTTTTGCAGCTTCCCTCAGAATCATCAACACTTGCTGTCGTAGCAGTTGACTTGCTGCTAACAATCTCTGTCTGCAGTGGCCTGGTCTATTAGCCTAGCTAAGCTTCTGATGGCTAAATCTGAGTTTACTCTCAAAGATGAGCACATTTTTGGGACATTGGTGTAATTATCCAGTGTGAGATAATTTGATCTTAAGGGCATGAGAGCAGTAAAGATGATATTCATCAGAAAGGCATAATTCAGCTGCTCATAGCTGTTTTCTGTCTCTGTGGGTGATAACACAAGTCTTACATGGCAACATTATCTAGGAAATTTCCTATAAGGCTTAATCCTGTTCTGAATATATTTACAAGAGCGTTCTGTCTCCAGCATTTCTGCATGTCTGTTCTGGGTTAGAAATTCTACCTCTCTCACAGGAAGATGCTTGCTTCTTACCCAATAACGGTGTTATTTTGGCTCCATCTTTTTGGCTGCCCATGCACCCCAGAAGGTGCTGTACAGTATAAGTATGGCAAGGAATGGCAATGTCTTACTAGAGCAAGACCCTGACTTGTTAGGGAGAATAGCATTAAAATACCTTAATATTGAAAGAAAGTTGATTGTCTCTCTTAGCCACTGCAATACCATTTCTGCAAAATATTGACAGTCTGTAGCACCCACTCATAAATTTAGAAGCAGCTATTTTTTGATTTCGTTTGCTCACTGCATAAATCAAACAGAGCCTTTAAGGAAGTATAACAAATAATGATGCTCCCATTGTTACAAATTTTCTGCATCTGAATAAAAGGAGAGAAACTCAGTATGAAACCTATGGAAACAGAAAATGATAAAAACAAGTATTTGACTCTGGAAATTGTTCCCAGTTATTCCCAGCACTGGGGATTTATTCCTAGGTTGTATTTCACCTTTAAATGTGTGCCTGCTGTTTTTCTTGAAACTGAGATCTGCCCACTGTCATGTGAGGGCCGATTTTGTCCGTCTTGGATTTTAGTAAGTATATGATGCTCTGGTAGCTGAATTTTACATGGCTTCCTGTGATGAGCATTACAGGCTCCTGTGAGAAGAGACTTTAGCAGCTGAAGCTTGGCAAGCCCCAATGGATCCTGTTAGACATCAGAGGAGAAACCCACAAGCAAGGACATGGAGTAAACAGCGATACATCTGTCAGCAGGCAGCTGATCAAATCCGTTCTCTCGGTACAGTTGGGGATGAAAGAAAATACTCAAACTGCTGTTTCACTTACCTTGTGTCTTACAGCCTCTTGTAAAAGAATGGCCGTACTGTTGGATTTAAGCTGCCTTGTAAATGAGAGATCATGCCATGAGTGAATGTGTGGTATGGCTATTGGCATATTGGCTTGCAGTGTGTCTTTGGCAGTCTCTGGAAGAAATGAGATCAATGCTCTCTTCATTCAGTTGGGTTTTCTGTACTAGAGTAAAGCCAAAGTCAAGAAATAGGATTGTTCAATGAGAAGTACAGTAAGAGAGGTCAGTTTTCACTATTAGGACATTGAATTTTTATTTGTTTTTAATGAGAAGTATATTGTTCTGAGAGGAATGAAAAATGTCCGAGTAATATTTATTTTCTGAACTAGTTGCACTTACTGTTTTTTTGTTTAAGAAATTGGAATTATGTCTGCTTTTTAAATTCTGAATGGTGAAAATAGGAAAAGAGACATGAGAGATTTTATGCTTATATAATCCTTATTTTTTTTACAGTAGTATTTAGTCAACGACCATATAGTAACTTAACAAAACTTAAGAACTGGCATTTCATTCTAGGCATTGCATTATATGCATATGTAATATCTTTTTATGATGATTTTTTTTAGAGTCTAACCAGAAGTGCTCCAAAGAGAACAGAACAAAACAAGGAAAACTAGTAACAGGTCCTGTTGGTCCTCATGCCAGCTGGAGGAAGGGAGCAGGGATCCTGGCACATAGGTACCCCTTGGTAGGCTACACTGCTGAAAGAGGGGTAGGATGCTGCTCAGTTACACTCCTGCAGCCAGAAAGTAGTTGTTTTCTGCTGAGTGGAGCAGACATCAAGTGTGTGCTAACTTGGTGCTTGATACACATGTTGATTGTTCCAGGGCTAGTTTTACCCTTTGTAAGTGGGGAAGCTCATAGGACTGGACCTAGAAGCATTTCTGGTGGAAGTTGCATTTCTTTCTGACATTAGTCTTAGGTCTGAACTGCTTGGCAAAAAAGATTTGTTCCAACCTCTGTTGAATGCAGAGAATATCCCAGGTCGCACCTACTGAAGCAAGTCTGCTAAACCTGCCTGCTTACAAGTCACTGGCTTGATTCACGGTGTGACTCTGGAGCACATGGATTATATCTTTGATGGACAGCAGACTTGGAGGCCAAGCAAATGATGTTATGAAACTTACGTTGCCACACAGAGGATGGACAAAGCAAGACCCCAGCGCCAACTGATCTTGTGTGAATTCTGAAGTATAACTCAATAGCTGCATGCCTGTGCCACACAGGGAATAGCATTCCACTGTAGCTTTAAAGCACTTCAGTGGTGAAAGTGGTAGTTGCTGCATAAATATGTGTATGCAAAACGTTCATCATAGAACAGATGGATGAATGACACTGTTTGTTTTCCTGTTTAGTATCTGTGTATTTAGATTACTTTACAGATGATCAAGTCCTTTAGCAAGAGTCCCTAAGGGTGTTGAAGGATCAGAAGGATGAGGGAGAGCTCTCAGCTGCTGTGAGAAGCTCAGAAGAGCCTTGCAGAGACGTGCAATGGGCTGTGGATAGAAGTGGCACAAAGACTCAGTATGACCCTCCTCCCCCTGGCCCCAGCAGGTTTTTGGCCATCTACTTTGGTGGTTGTTCAGAAAATCCCACTTGGGCTGTGATTGTGCTTAGTGTAGCTGATGGGGTTTAGTAAGTTGTGCTTTTCACTGTCTCAGGAAAGTTATTTACTTCTGGGAGAGTGTTTGGGTCCACATGGTGCCACAGTTCAGTGACCAAGAACTGGAGGTACAAACTAGTTCCACATTGAGGTATAGGGAAGTGCTTAAAGCTGAGGTGTGGCTAATCTACAGCCTGGCTAATCTGTTATGGAGAGCAGGAGTCATCAGAGTTGGATTTTGGTGTGACTCTTTGCTTGTGTCTTTCTGGTGCTGAGTTTAGCTTAGTTACTCTTGCTGGTGTAATGTGTTTATGTTAGGAAAGCCTTAAAAAAACCCAATTTCAAATATCAATCTGTGTGAGTGAAACTTGCAGAGGTAAGTAAGAAGTGTGATGTACTTAGAGCTGTAAACAAGATTATATTGCTTTTACTCCCAAATATTAATGCCTGACAAATTTCTACAGAGACTAATGTTCTGCAGGATATTATACATGAGATCTAAAAGTAATGACAATGAAGAAATTACTGAATTTTTCTGTAATGGGAAAATGAATCTGTAAAGATGTTTTTGAGCTACATTTGCACAGCTTCTACCTTTAAACTGAGAGGCAGCTCATTCAAGAGCTTGAATGCAGTGGGTGGTCTTGTAGAGAGTGTGTGGATATGACTTCAGTCCTAACTTCTTCTGCACTGGCAAATAAATTACTTACAGTAACTTTTTTAAAATTATTATTAACATAAAACACATTTTGAGTTTTTGGTTTTGGCCTTCCTTGTTCATGATGGAGATCTTTCATTTGAGGTTTTGATCTTCTCTGCCTACTGCTTTTCTCAGTTTAATCAGGAATAGCAACAGATATGCATTACCTTGTTTGCATGCCATGAAATAAAGATTTTGATATGGACAAGGAAATCTAAATTTCTTGAATGATGCTTTCCTGCAATCTACATTCAAAAGACCTGGCCATGCACTTCACTGTTTCATACATTTGCTGACATCTAGGCATGAAAGGTAGAGCCTGGAAGTTACCCTAGTGAGGCTTTCACCCATCAGTAGCCTGCTGGACCACAGCTCCATGTAGCCATGGCCAGCACATCAAGCCTTCCACCTGCCAACTGAGCAATGGGTGCACTGTGGTGATGGGCTCTGAACAAGAAGCTGCTGATGTCAGTCCAGAATGGATACCTTCCTCCTTGGAAAGAAAATAACCACGGCTGGTATTAACTGAGGTTCCATTTTGGAAGTTTCTGTGGAGAAAGTGCCAAATCAGCCCAGGTACTGAAAAAGCCACAAAAGATGAAATGCTGGTGGATCAGTGTGATCCACCAGTGGCACTCCTGACTTCTGGGACATGCTTTACCCTCCTGTCTGTGGGGACATGCTTTACTCTCTAGCAGTGTGAATAAAGCTTCCTGAGTTTTTAAAGAAATGCTACAAGTATCTAGTTAAAAAGCTTGTTGCTGATAATTCTGATGTGGATAAGGATTTGACTGGCCAGGTGTCCATCTGACAATAAAAGATGACTGCCTCTCTCTAAGACTTTCTACACACCTGTGAGATAACTGCCAAGCAGGACTGAAGAGTTTGTTTTCTATATTCCCATGTGAAACCACCTGAGAATGTCAGTGTGATGTTATTTGGATAGAACTTTTTAATTAATAAGAGAAACATGAAAAGCCATCTTTTGGCACATACATAATAATTGGTTTGCAAAACTGTTGCAGTGGGTGCAGAAAGCTGCCAGACTATGTCTATTCTGCTAAAGAACCTTAATATTTTGATGCAAGATCGATGTGTCCAAACAGAGATCTGATAGACCAGCAGCCAGAATAAATCTAGAGATTAATTTGTTTACCATGAGTGCCCCCTGTCCAGAGAGCTTTTAGGAAAAAGACAGTCTTTAAGTAGCAAGGATTTCAAATTGCATGGGATTTATGAGCTAAAGCCTGTGTTGACTTATGCTTGAAAACAAACTGATAGCCACTACATTTTAAGACTATGCTTTCTTCTCTGCAGAGGGGCTGTGCAACGCTGACAGAGCACATCCTGAAACAATTAGCCGTAACTGATTGGTTTTTTGGAATATTATTTTGGAAAATGCTGGATTTATCAACAGCTCTAATAGTTCTTGCTCCCTGCCTTAAATAGTTGGACTTTTCTCCCAAGTTGTGTTACAAAAGTCGAGTATAATCTAGAAGTTTTACTCATTAGCAAGCCAAAAATTAAATGCAAATCACAGGAGAAAGCTAATCCATTAGCTTTAATTTGGCTAAAAAAACCCCTTTCAACTCAGTCTAACAGGTTTTTTTTGTTGTTGTTGTGCTCTTGGGAATGTTCTTTCCTTGCTGTTGTTTTATGCTGTAGGTTTAGATAATATCAGAATAACGTACCATGTAAGTCAAGGAAATAATCTTAATCTTCTGTCTGGAATATGACAAGTGTTTCTAATTGTAATTAATAACTCATATATTAAACACTCAAATTAACTTTGGTTGTTTAAGGTAGAAACTGGTTTCATATCAATGACCTGACATTGTTGGGCAGTCTTTCCGAGGATCAGATCATCAGATCTGCCATTAGGCTCTCATTTCTTTGGTCGGATTATTTTCACAAAATTTCTCCCTGTGTGCATGATTAAATACCACTGAATTTCTTGTCATTTTGAATGTGGTTTCTTAGATGACATTAGAATTTTAGCAAGGTTTTGATGTCTAGCAAAATGTTTTGAAGTAGTGTTTTAATCCATTATTTCAAAATACTTTCTATTGTATAGCCTTTACTACATGCATTGCAGTTTCTGGGCCGTGACTGGCCCAGAATCCTGAAAGCCCTGGGTTTGCAAGCACCTGAACTTTCTCAGCTAGCATAGAATTACATCTTTGCCTACACGTTCTCTGGTTTAAGAGCAAGCAAAGCCTTTGCCTTGCCTCCCGCTCCTCCATGGGGCTGTATCACGCAGCTGTGGTGCAGGCTGTCAGTGGGTAATGCGAGTCAAATGGAGCTCAGCAGCATTTCACCATTCTGCTTTTTGGGGTGGTTTGGCACAAGACATGCTCTTGAGCAGAAGTCTGTTCGTGTTTGAAAGGCTGAACTGATGTCTGCGTCATTTATGTGAAAATACAGCTACTGACTGGCACCCAACCTTCCAGAGAGATGCTGTAAAGATTAAATTATGGAGCAGACTGGCAGCCCCATCTATTTCTCATTTCCTTTGTTTTGGTAGGGGTATTAGCAGCTCTTCTTGTTGAAATATTTCTCTTTCTTTCTCGGATTGCAGAATGTTGATTTTTTTTGTTCCCTGGAATATACTTACTTATTAAGTATCTTTCTCTTCTGACCAGCTGTAGAGATGTTACTGGGAAGTTTCTGAGCATCAGATGAGTGCATATCCAGTTGTATTCCACATAATGAGAGTTTCTTTACTTCCAAACTGTGATGCTGCAGTGACGCTACTGTGGGATTGCCCCAGAACTAAATTTATAAATGGAGATGCTCCTCTATGTGCTATGATAGATGCTGCTACTGAAGGGCTGGGCTGAGGTGCCTTCTCCTCCATGGCTTGAGGCAAGTGCTGTATGAGAAGGGGAAGCAGGAGAAAATGAGGAAAAGCTTGCTGCAACTAATGTTTTGCTGTGAGCATGTTTGCAGTATTAAAACAAATTCATTTTATAGCCTTGTTAGTTTTAACTTTATGGCCTCCAATTCAATTCATAGACTTAGAATGTCTTATGTAAATGCAAACCTAAAAATGCCAGTAGTGAAGAATTGGAAAAATAGAGAGTTATCCATGTAATTTATTGAAAGAATGTAAACAGAGATGAACGAATAGACAGACTGCTCTCATGGGGACAAGGGGAAAGCAATGTCAAAAAATGTACACTGCATGAAGCCATGAACAGTTAATACAGCATAATGCAACTAGGTCTGCAGAATATCAAGTGAAGCCAATTACTGCTTTTAGCCCAACATGCTTGATAGAATCAGTGTTTCGTCCCTGTCCTCTCAACTAATTCCCTTGGGACAACACAGGCTGTCTTAAAGTAGCTACAAGATGTGACTTTCCTCAGACAATTTCTCCATGCTATTATCACTTAAAATGTTTGCATTAAGATCTGTGAAACTTGGAACTAATGTTTAAAAAAATTCACAGAACAGATTTACTAAAGGTTGTAACTAGAGCAGAGAGAGCCCCCTGCTTCAGTAGATGCCTTGGCTGTGTTTGTGTGTTTAACTTACACGTGTTTGATCCTTTGAAGTTGTGTCCACAAAAGCTGTGGGGGTGGAGGGATGGAGTGGATTTATTCAGTATTTTTTAATTTATTGCCTGGTACTTTCCCAACTTGTTTTGAACATGCTTTTTCCCCTTGACTTGCACAAAGCTGAAGCATCACTGCAGTTACTTTTCCGTATCTGCTCTGCTGTTAGTCCTAATATGACTAATTAATGACGGAAAAGCATGCTCAGGACTGAGCAGGTATAGGGTCATTGTTGGTATTTAAAAAGTGGTTGTCTTTGTGGTTAAAAGTTGACCAGGTTGATCTTGTTAAGTCACTCACTAGCCACAGGTAAGCCATTTGTAGGGTGGAAGTAGTTTTACTGCACAAATGTGACGCTGTGCTATGAAATCTGCCTCTTGCTTCTGTGAGGGTTCTGCTGAGTGACCTGCTCTCTCCAGCTTTGGGTGGTGGTCATGGGGTATGAATAACAGAAAAGAAACAAAAGCTTTTATGCAAGTCTTTCAGTGCCAAGCTTTTAATGAAATCCATTTCATGTGTTCTTTAATCCATTTTACATATTTTGGCTGTAACATTCATGGCTGCCTAGATAAGGTGTCATGGTGACAGTATGGTAGTAAGGAATAGTTCTTTTCCCGGGAAAATCATTAGATATCAGAGGAGATGAACTTAGTCCCATAAACTGGGGAAAAAATACAGCCAGTCAGCAGCTGTGGTTTCAGCTTCATCCACTGGACTGATATAAAGACTATGCCCTTACCCTGCTTTGGTTCCCTTTGTCTGTAACACTGGTATAGGGCATGACCATGCAGGCTTCTTCTGCTCCAAAAATGAACTTGGAAATAGCCTGCATAGGGCTGGATACACACTTCAGGTTGTGTGGGTTTAAAGCGTTTTGCTGGAATGAGTCAAGTGCTTAGTGGTTTGTAATGCTGGGGGCATTTATGGCTGAGTGCAGGACATCTCCAATATTCATGAGAGAGCAGCAGCCCCATCATGGGACAGCGTAGCAATAAAATGGTTTTTATTACAGCTTTATAGCTCTCTTGAGGTAAAGCCCTGGTTACAGAATTTGTGACCGTACCCTCAAGCGTGTGCAGGAGGACATTTTGTTTCTGCTGTTTAATTTCAAGCACCCCTGTGAATCTTCAGTTTAGAGAATGTAAAAGATTTTCACAGACACAGGTAAATAAACACCTCTGTGTTCAGTAAAATGGGAAGCAAGCCCTACCCTTTTAACACAGATGTGTTAGAGCTTTCCTGTGTGCCCTAACTTTGGTAGGAAGCGTGAGGACAAAATTCCCATCAGCTTCAGCATAAACTGATTCCATAGGTGCTTTCCCTAAGAGAAAGCTCACCCTGGAAGGGGATCTTTTACTACTAGATCCACAGATGTGGTGGGGTGAACAGAAACAGGATGTGTTATAGCCAGTTGGAGGAAATGATATATATCTGCATTTTAATGTTTTCAGTGTATGCATTATATATAGCTCAGAATTTATACTTGGGTAACCATAAAGCTATAACTTTGTGAAGGTTGAATCTCACCTTTTAAAATGTGGTACTTTATTGATATCCAAATGAGCAATACAGCACAAGAGTTTTGCCATACTGCAATAAAACTTCTAGCAAAAATAGAAAAAATCAGGAGTCAAGAACAATTTTAAAACAATGCAGATTAAAAGAAAAAAAGGGGCTTGGGGGAGGGAAGGAACTTGAATTTCAAAAGCAGTGGTGGAAATATTTTTAAAGTATCTGTGGAATCCTGCCAAGGATACATACTACACATTCTGGTTGACATAGAAGTTGCCTACCAGCAAGATTTTGGGAAGTAGAAGCAGAAAGATGGACAAGGACATGCAACTACATGTGTAGTGTTACCTCCCACTTCTCTAAAAAAACCAAGAAAAATACTGCAGCCATCAGCCTTGATGGGCTTATGCAGTTTAAGTTCTTTTGCATGCACAGATGCTGTGGTGGGATTCTTGCAAGAGAGTGTGTTCTGTATTATCCCCAGCTTAGCATGAAAATTAGAGCATCTACTTATTCAGCAAACCTTGCACAGTGGTGCAAAATGAAAATCTTGGTCCTGATGTTTCTCTTGGATGCAGGATCAAGTCCTTCAGCAGCAGAATGAGTGCTGCTTGTACTGTCACTGTAATGTGGATGAACATATGAGAAGGTTGTGTTCTGTGTAGCATGATCACATAGAAAGGATAATGTGGTAAGTAGCAGATGACTGATGATTTAACAATAAAAACAATAAATAAATAAAAAGATGCTGTATAGTTTATTGCCATTTTCTCAAACAAGAAAAGATATTGAATTCCTTTCAAGAAGGATCTCGAGCGCCTTCCTTAATGTGCATCCAATGCCAAGCTCTTGAAAGCCCCATGTATTGTATAATATGGCTAACAAAGGAAAAACTGTGCAACAAAGCAGGGGAGGGGCTCGTATTGACTGAATGTGGACAGACTGTGATTGATGGTGTTGCCTTTTTTCCCCTTTGTGTGCTGTGCACAATAATTACTGTAGGCAGAACCTCATGTTTTAATATATTGTACAATAGCCTCTCTTTTGATTGAAATTCATGTTCATTTGATCTTGACAGCAATGCAAAGTTAGTTTTTTCCGGTAACATTTTTAATAATTAAACAGCTATTTAAAGCTTGGCATTTTCATTATATTTGCACCAGTGCTATCCCTTATTCTGATGATCCAGTGATTCTTTATTAAAACGAAAAATATTACATTCAAATATAAATGTCAGGCATAATTCATAAATGTAATGGAAGTCATATCTGGCTTGGTGATGCAGTCCCCTCATGCATCTCAGTGGTCAGAGATTGCAGCATCCTTTTATGCTGGGCCACCTGGGTGACAATGGATATGCTCCTAAACCTGATGTCTGTTAACCGTGGCATTCTCCCTCTGGAGAATATTCTCTATTGCTTTCAAAAGTATTATTTCTCTGGATGGAAACTAAAGAGCAATGCTGTCTCACAGTATTGTTAAGTTGAAATATCTCAGTTCTGATAGTCTGAGCCTGTTCTTCTGGAGGGGCAAGAATGAAAACTGAAAAACCCATTTAATCGCACTGCAGTTTAGGTGAGGCTGTGATAAACCTTCTGTAAAATGCCATCATTCCAATGGTTATATGATGTAGAATTATTGCAATTTAAGTTCAGAGCTTAGGCGTAGATTAACTCTACCCCCTTCATGTCTTTACCCTTAGAAAACACTTAAAAATATTTTCTATAACAAAGGTAAGGAGTCAGAAAGTATTAATTTCCTATTGAGCAAGGAATATTGGTAAGATAGGCCATTCTGGCTGATTCTCTTCAGAGCAGCATATGCTTTTAGTAGAAAATCTCCTGTCTGGACTCCTGGTATAGTTCAGGAAACCCTGTTACACTACCCTGTGCATCTGTCCCTATGTGGCACGGTGAGACTGACATCCTGACAGTTCCTGAATTAGCAACATGGATGAGCCACGAGCTTCTTCACTGTCCATATGCGTTCACGTGGCTGCAGAGGGCTTTGTCCAGCCGATTCACTTCAGTGACACCATGCCAGTTTGGTATGTCTGTGGCTGTTTTATCCCCTGTCATTCAGGGGATAACATACTCATTACAGCTGACCAGCGTGATGTCACTACTCCAGGAGAATCTCCTCCAGGACTCTCTGATTATTTGTCCAGACGGGGGTACGGGTTGAGGACAATATAGCATTTTTCCCCATTTACTTTTCACAAACACACTGCTTTTGCCTGAGTTGCACCAGTCAGAGACAAAATGCCAAAACTTGACTTCTCTCTGAAGAAAACCATTCCAGATGGAAGCTCACCTGGGAGCAGGGCAAGAGGTGACCTCATGGGAAAGCAATACTGGCTTTGCTAGCAGTGGAGGTGTCATTGCTCCATCCTTGCACTGTTTTTCTCCCAAGAGGAAGGAGAGCTTGAAATTAATGTGGTTTAAATGTATATGGAGTCCCAAAAGACTGGAATCAGAATGGTGGTATCATCTGATATTTTTTACAAAGGACAGCAGCTCTTGGGCTATTTCCTCATTTCCCCTAAATTATTTAACCTCTTCTGGTTTATTGAAATGACATGAAATGGCAGCTAAAATTTCAGAGCCAAACTTAAAATAAAGAGTAGGTACTATGAGATGCTATTACAGCCCAGCAGTATTTTTAGATTATTTAAATGATTTTTGAGAACTTTTTTGACAGCTTTTTTCAGACAGCAATTTGTGGACCTCTTTTCCAGGCTGGTTTTCTGCAGACAGATGGATATATCTGGAGAGAAATCTGGTGAGAATTGTGTCGAAATGCTCCCTCTGAGAAATGGTTCTTCCTGGGATTTCCCAGCTCTGGTCTGGTTTTACGCCCAGCTGTTTTCTCAAAGCACTGCCCACAATGAGAGCCTTCCCCTCAGTATCTGGCATGCCAGGTTGGAGTCTGTGTGTGGATGTCTATGCCTGTGGATCAGAGAGACTTCTTCAGAGTCACAGGAAAACTTAAGCTCACAAGTATTTCCAGAGGGGGTTTAAAGAGGGGACAAGATTTTCTTTAGTACATGTTGCTTTTTATTATCATTCTGTTATTTCATTCAAAAGGAACCCCAAAGTTTTGTTATGTTTTTGTTTAATAAGGGTAAAGCCATTAAGACAGTATTCTGGGATATTATTTGAGTATCAATGTTGTTGAAGCGCATTTTTCAATTTACTCTGACTTTGAAGCCATGGGAGCAACTTTGCATTTGAATCCAATCAAGGAACTCTTGATGTAATAAATGAAACACCAGGGAAAAATCAAGGGTAGCAATTGTATTTTCCTCCTTTGACTTTGGATTTTTAATGGGAAGAATAATTTCTGAACATTTTGAGAAATATTAAGTCTTTCCAGGCGAGCGTCCTTTTGCCTATTTGTTTTTAATGTATTCTTGCCACATAACAGTGGGAGATTTTTAACATACAGCTGAGACTGAAATATAAGCTCCCCTAATGAGTAAGATATATTGTTAGTGTCAAGTCAAATACAATAAAAAATGAGTGAATAATATGTGTACAAAAATGTACCATATGCCATTTTGTGATGATTTTTATTATCATATTTATTCTTCAACTGATGCCACAGGCAGGCAAGTACTTTTTTACGTTGTGCGATTTTTCTTTGAAATCTCTGTTTACTTTTATTTAGCTGATGCTAATCTTATTCCATAAGTTGAATAACACATATATATATGTGCGTGTCTGTAACAGTATGTACATGCCTCTGCGTGTGTGTTGTGAAATTCTTGTGACAATATAATATTGCTTGGTGACAGCGAGTGTCTCTTCCTCTCCATGTTTTTGCCTTCCAAGCCACATGCTGGGGTTGAAATGCAGTCCACAACCCAGACCAAAGGCTCAGTGCCTTACTGGGTGGCTGTGCCAGGCTCCAAGCTTGATTACTCACTACAGACACTTCATGCCCCTGTACTAAGAACTGAGAATTAACAAAAGCAGTGTCTGAGCCCGTATTTGGGTTTACTGGCAAAGCTTTTATCGTCATGGATGGGAACTGTATCATGTGTTTAAAAAAGAAATAAATTCCAATTTTGGCCAAGTTTTGTAATTTCGTTAAACTTTCTGGTGCTCAGAATCTCATTGCAGTCATAGGCAACTTTTAGCTTCACTGTTTCTTCAGCTAAAGTCTACTGATCTTTGCTGGTTGAGCAGGCCTGTGATTTATTATGCATTTTTCCCACCCCCACCCACTTCTTCCCTCTGCTCTTCTACCCTTCCCACATATGTTTCATCTCTTCAGGTCTTTATTTTTTCTCCTCAGTTTGTTTATTTTCTTTCCAGCATGCTTACACACTTTATTGGCTGATTTAGAAGTTCAGAAATCTAACTGAGGAGCTTTATTTGAGTGTCAGATGTAAGATACTTTAAGATGTTTCAGTTTTGAGAAGGTTGTCTTGATCTTTGGAAAGGAGATTTGTAAAGATGTTATAAAAAGGGTAGCCCGAGCTTCAAGTCACTTTAACAACTCTTTTTCAATTTAGTCAGTTTTGAATTAAGTTCATTCAGATATCAGGACCAAAATAATTTTAAGTGCTTTTTACTCATGTTGAGTTCAAAATATTGATGAAACCAGCACTAATACTTTCTGCATTTACAACCACTCTGTGAGATTCAGGTGGGGAAAAACTTCCCACCGATGAGAATGCTAAGGTTCAAGACTGTATGAAAATCTGATAGGGGCAGCAGAGGAGAATGCAAATTTACTCAGATATTTCTGAAATGCTTTAAAATAACTATTGAGTGGAGTGAGGCATGTTTTTTTTTTAACCTTAGTCTGTGTTATGTACATATGCAAAACTTAAATTGGTTTCCTCTCTTTGAATAGTGGCTCTTCAAAAAATACAAGATCAGTCCTGGGTTGAAAAAATGGTTACAGCATAGTGGGTCTGGTTCCCTGTCTTGGGTTCAAATTATAATCATGTCATACTGTGTTCTAGACTTCTTCAAGGTTATGTTGTCAGCCATGGATTTCTCTATAAATGAAGGGATGCCTCTTTTTTAATGATCCCGGATCCTAAGGAAACTCTGTTCTCTAATTCAGTTACCCAGATGAATATTGAGGGTAGTATTTGGTATATTTAACTAAACCTAAAGCACAGGGGATATCAGAAAATTCTGTAATACAGACTTGAGTTAAGCAGTAAAAAGTCATATGATATGCATCCTCTTTCTACATATAAATAAATAATGGGTCCTGTTACCAGGCTGTGAGGCTTCATGGTCTGCAGTTATGGACTTTTCCTGGCCAGGGGGGAAATAAAAAGGATGCAGCTATAGAAACAACAACAAAAAAAAGATGGGAACATGTGTGAATTATGTATTGAGGTCTGCACTGTCCTGGCTTAGTGTAGCTGTTCCTTCTCTTCTTGTGGGAATGATGATTCATGCAGGCACTGCAGGATGAGGAACTAAATAATTTTAAGTATGGTAATGAAATATTTGTAAGAGTTGTGAAATATGGGAGGGTTGGTGCAAGAATGAAACAGCTAACAAAATTATTAAATAAAAGTGTAAAAATATGTAATTTTCTGCCACTTTTACAGTATTCCCAGGGATTCTGCACATCACTTGCTTTAAGAGAGCAATTCTTAGGACCTTAGGGCCTGGTTCTGTGAATGTAATACTGCTGGCATAATCCCACTGACTGCACTGCCATAACTTTGTGGAAATCTTTCCAACACCTGCTACTTAAATCCCAATTCTGAAATGTTAGAGTAATACTAAAAAAATGACTGTAAATGCTGTTTAGAATGTGTTCATGTGCATATGCCTATATATATATATATAAGAAACAAGAGACACAGGAAGCAAGAATTATTTTCAGTCCTAGGTGTGCAAGTATTTGGTCCACCAGCTCCCTCCATTGCTCTTTGCAGTCATCCCAAAATCTTGTGCCATGCATCTGCAGTTGTATAAAAATACTTATATTGTACAAAACTTGCTAGTCTGCTTGCTGCCTCCTTTCCTTGCTCAGTATTTTGCTCACGTTCACATTCAGGGAAACACTTCCAGCTCCCAAGAGATGAGATTGATTCAAAACTCCTAGAAACTGTAAAGCATAAACTTTTCTGATCTTTTTTATCATATGGATGTCAGACCTTTAGGTTCATGATTGTACATGATTCTTTACAACCTTGAGGTTAAAATCTGCTTATATGGTGTTTATGTCAAATGCTGTGAAACTTGCTGGAGTTAAAACCCCAAACCAACTAACCAAGGAAAATACACAACCCACTATAGATTCACAAGTTCATAATGTTAGAAAAGATCTAGTTCAAACTAGAAAATCCTTTTCTCTAGAAATGTTAACATCTGAACTATTTCTTCCCAAACTGGAAACATCTTGGGCTTTTGTGTTGTCAACTGCTGCACCGCAGTTTTATTTCAGTATTTAATATGGTGCCTGCTTGATCTTCTCAATGGAATTTCAGAGAGTGAGAACATTTATGCAGACAATCTTCATCTTTTTATTTCTAGAAAATAGCATTTCTCAAAAAGAGAAAAGTTCAGTAAGATTATGTTGAAATAAAATTAACTTGCTCTAGTGCTAGGACTTCGAGGGGGCCTGGTCACCCAGCTAATTGACACATCTCAGGAAGATGAAGCTTTGTGAATTTATTTTAGTAAATAAATTGAGATTCAGTAGCCTTCAAAAAACCAAACATCTAAGTGGGGGAGACTGAAAATGTCGGCTCAGAAGAATAACATAGCTGTACTGGGATTTTTAATGATAAAGGCTGCATTAGAATTCAACCTACTGTTGCAATATGTCCCATATTATATCAGCAACAATGAAAATTTCACTGTATGCTTCCTGTGATACGGAGGATGAACTGTCCTTTGTATCGCAGACGAGGTCTGTGCGTACCTCTGACCTTTCGAGTCTTGCTAATCAATTCTCATCCATCAGGGTATCCACAAATTGCTGTATGACTTGCCAGAGAGGGAAAATTCTCCTCTCATTATACACAGTACAAAAGGTTTGTCTCCCCCTGAAGCACGAAGGTACTGCTGGAGGCAGGTTACTGAACTAGATGTACAAGTGGACTTGATGTGTTTTGGCACATCCTGTAGCGCCCGCACGAAGGCACTGAGAGAGTCCGCGCTGGGTTCCAGCGTCACATTAGGCCACAGAAATGAGTGGTGCCCAACCTGACAATTCTGTAACTCTTGCTGTCAGAGCGGTTCTCTGCTGGGAAAAATTTGTGGAAGTCAGGGGAGCTATACCAGAAGAAAGCCAGAAAAAGCTAATGGTGAGTTATATCCATTGAAGAGTATTTTATTTGGCAGGGGATGAATGCCTGTCTCTAAGTGCAGGATATCTCTTGGCACCCATGGGAGTGGTGGAAGTCTAGGAACTGCAGTAATCTGGCTGTGGGAATCTGACTCTGCAAAGTGCTCTGTGTCCCTGTTAGGGTGACAGGCACCTACATAATAGTAATGGGATATGATATTAGGATAAATTCAGGATCTTAGAGGAATCTGCTTTTAATATGATGTCCATTGTGTGATATTCAGGGCTTTGACTTTGACGGCTTGTGTTGCTCTTGCATGACACATGTTTGGGAGGAAAAAGCCCTCATCCCTAAAATAAAATAACCCCCTAATCCTACAAGTTCTTAGTGCATAATCAATCTGAATACAGAAGCTTTTTCCCCATGAAGAGTTCCTAGATCTGTTTGTTCACAATTTTTGCAGATGTTTATTTGAGTGCAAGCAACACAGTGTAATGAAACAAATGAGTTGGAAGTGTCAGAATGCCCAATTATCCAACTCACTGCCTGTCTATGGGGCTGAACAATGGGAACTACTAGGCATGCTTTACTCATTTAACTTCGTTTAAACTATTCTTGGCATCAAAGTTGCATTAATGTGATAACTTCTGTGTGGCAATTAACAAACTGTAGCAATTGGCCTGCTGGGGAAGGGTTGCAGAGTGGGCAGTTTAGCTGTTTGGCTAATTTCCTGTTGAACCTGAAAGGAGGAAGGAAAAGATTCAATTCTGGCTTCCTTCTCACAAATCTGAAAAGGAAGAAAAAAATCTACATGGAATCTGAATAGGAGTTGCTGTAGCTCTTCCCAAAAGGACCTAAATTCTTCTCTCTGCCAGTTTATCCCTTTAGCCACCGTGGCAATATCCTCTCACTTGCTGTCAAGTCCTGTGTCATAAAAAAGGATGGACAAGGGGAGGAGGATATCATTGTCAGGAAAAGGTAGAGTTGAACAGAAAGCAGGTGAGAATCAACTGGAAAAAGGCAGAAAAAACTCATTATATTCAGGAAAAGGACAGCTGGAGTAGTAACTGCAGGTGGATCATCAGGGGAATGGAGAACCTGAAGATAAAAGAGCTATTCCTGAGTCCTGCACACTAAGGAATTTTTGAAAGAATAAACTTGATCTTATGCTCTGAAAGCAGCCAGGCAGGCCCTGTTTTCACAGACATTGTTCTCATTGACTTACATTTAAGTTTTCTTTGAACAGAGACCACAGATTTGAACTCACCTTGTTCAAATAGATGTATCTTTTATACATGCAAAATGTCACTTGACTGTAAATTATTTCAGTCTGTGCTTTCTGTGCTAAGTGGTAGAATAAAAAGTGGACTGAGACATACATTATGTGGAATTCTGTATGATTGTTAATAATAGCTGCCCAGCCATTCTCCTACAATTTTATGGCTTAAAAATAACGCTCAGCTGTTCTGGAACAAGAGGCCATTGGAAAGGGGTGAGGGCAGAATCTTTCATAACCTCTGAGTGGAAACAGTAGCCGCTGATTTGTTGGCACAGGAATTACCCAAGCCTATTATTATTCTATAAAAAGTAAATTGTTATTACTATACATACAGACCTCCATTTGCTGGTGCAGAATCAGAACAACTATTTCCTGACAGCCCATGCTTCTTACAGCTGTGTTGCGTGTGTCATACAAAGGAGTTTCTTGGGGGTGGAGGATAGCAAAAACCACTCATGAAAGGGTGACCACCTACTGTGCGTAACTACAAGGGCTCTTCCAGGGGGTGTGACCTCCAAAATTCCTATCAGCACTAAAACAATACAGCCTCTTTCTTACTTTTTTGTACTGGAGAACAACACATAACCACTCTTGGTGGAAGCATGTTTTTAGTGGCCAAGCCCACAATCTTCACTCCTGTTCAGCAACACGTATTCACATAGGAAATGAGCAAATGAAGGAGTAGAGAGCTGAGCTCCATCTGGACAGTTAGGGGCATTTGACTTCTCTAGCTTCAGGAGAATTTTAAATATCTTTTCCATAATAAAGCTTTGTAAGAGTGTGCTTTTGATTAACTTGAGGCTGAAAACCCAAACCCAAGTCTGTGCTAAAGCAACAGCAGTTGTCTTCGTGTAGAATGATAGTGATACTTGGCAATTTTTGTGTCAGATCAGTGAATGTTTTGGGGTTTTTTTTGGTCAAGCTGACTTCCAAAGAACAGTTTGCAGGAGTAATTATTAGTAATGAGTAAGGCTTCCAAAACTGTGACCTGCCAAACTTTGTTTCCTCTTTTAAAAAAATCAGATTTTCTACAGATGTTCTGGAAGATGCAAAGTGTAATGTGTGCATGGCAACCCAGGGGTAAAAGCATGCAGTGCAGCCTGCTCTTGAACAGTGTTGCAGGAATATCAGTTTGTGCAGGGACGTCATGGCTTTCCTGCAGAATTCGTGTGTCACACAAGATCATGGATGCATAAGAGTAATTGCCCAATTCGGCAGCTTGCCTTTATACTGGCATGGGGGGGTTCGCTTTGCTGGGTTCTCAAATCAAATATATTTTAAGTGTGAGGAAATGGCTCTCTAAGTTCACATACTGTATGAAGTGCTTAATCATTCATAGCTGAAAATTAGTTGAGTGTGATTATTCACCAAGGTACATTAACAGCAGCTGGTGTTTTAGTGCACTGCCACAAGAGGAAAAAAATGCTGGTCCAAAATCTATGCAGAGCTTTTAAAGTCATCTGGGTAAATATCTAGTGGAAAATGGACCAAGTCTTCCTGCCTGCACATTTACTGACAGAGAAACTCTTGTTTTCAAATCTCCTGCAGTAAAATTGAAGGATGAATATGTTTCTTGGGCAGTGTGGCATAGAGGCCAGCTCTCAGTCCTTCTGTGGTTGCTGTGCCTCTGTTTCTGGTGTGGATGGTGGAGAGCAAACACTGAATGCCTGTTCCCTGGGGAGGAAGAGAGATTGAGCTTGTGTCCTCTTTATTCCAGGACTGAAGCCAAACATTGTTGCAGACTATACTCAGGTCTGCCTGTGAGTTCTGATGCGCTCCCCTCTGCTGCCTTGATCTGTGTACCGGAACTCAGAGGAGATGCTGTGAGGACACCAAGCACTGGTCTAGTGAGTGCTCATATATTTTCAAAGAGAGAGATGCTCTGCTAGAAACAAACATGGTAATATTCCAATCACATTTTTTTCATAGTTACAGTGGAAGTTGAAAGCAAAGAATGCTGTAGAGGTCAGTCAGTCCGTCCATCCACCTGCCCCGAGACAGTGCAGATACAACCAGTATGCTTCTGACAAGTGTCTATATAGCTGTTCTTAAAAGGCTTAAATAATGGTGATCACAAGATCTCTGCAGGCCAGCTCTTCCAGGACTTGGCTATTCTTACCATTAGAAGAAAGTGCTTCCTGAAGTCTAACCTAAATCTCCCTTGCTGCCATTTCAGCCTATTTCTATACATACAAAACTCAGCCCACATGGAAAAGGACTTATTTCCTTTCCCATTCTAGCATCCCTTTTCTATATTTGAAGATCGTTATCACATCTCCCTTCAGACATTTTTATTTTTAGACTAAACAACTCTGCTTTTCCCAGACTTCCCTCCAAGGATGGGTTTAGAGACCTCTGGTGATAATTCTTTTCATCTGAATTCCTTCAAGTTGGCCTGCGTTGTTCTTGTAGTAGATACTGCACCCAAATCCAGCTGCAGTGCTCCAGCTGTGGGAGCCTTACTGCTTCTGAGCAAAGCAGGTTTACTTCAGCCGTCTTAGGAGCAGCACTCCTGTTTATACATCCCACTTTGATATTTGCTTTCTCTCAAAAGCAAAATATTCTTGACTTGCATGCAGTGTATGATCCATTATGATTCCCAAATCCTGTTCTGAAGACCTACTGTCTCTCCAGTTTTCTCTCTTATGTCTTTTGTCAGCTGCACAGGTATATGGATGTGTGTGTATATATAGATGTATATGCAGTCATCGCATTTCGCAGTCTGCAGCTCCATACTTGGTGAAGTGCATTCTTGTTTGCTCAGATACTTTTCCCCCTGTATCAAGTTTACTTTGATACTAAATCTCTTCCTCTAAGAGGTCTGTTGTACTTTCTCACCTTGATACTCTCTTCAGGCCTCGTGTTTTCTCCTTCACCATACCAAAATTTTAATGAACGTATTGAAAACTCACAGAATGAAAACAGGTTCCTGCACTTAATTCAGCTTTCCTGTTTGGCAGTGAAGCAATGCTTGTATGATTTTTCAAATAGTCATGTACCAAAGTGTAGAGTTTCACCTATACCAACCAACTGGTTGATTGTCTTGTTTATGATAAATTTGTGAATAAGTGTCAGAATAGTTACTAAAGTCAAGACCTAGTACAGCCACTGCTTTTTCATTCTCCATAAGACCCATGATGCCATGGAATAAATTGTTTGTTGGATATGTTTTGTATGTGAGTCATTTATGTTTGTTTGTAACTTTCATTGTCTGCTTAATTTCTACTTGCCAGTATTTTAATTTTGTTCAATATCTTTCTGGGATTTGAAGTTACTTTCATTACTCTGAAAGTCTACTCAAGGTATTTGAAAAAGTGAAACACATTTTATCAAGATTTCCTGCGTATGGTTATCTGGATACAAGTATGTATTTGTCTACCCATCTGCTTGCATTTTGTTGTGGAGATGCTTGTGGGCAGCAGGACCTTTGCTTAACGTGTACTTGATACCTAGTCCCAAATTTCAATGTACTTGTCAGCTAGCTAAAAAATTTGTGCAGACTGGCTGGCCTCCCTATTTGGCGATCTCTTGAATGTAGTTTATTCAGGCCACAGGGAATGTTTTTGTTTCTCAGCGCTTTGGGATAATAGGCTTCTCCTCCTCAATTAGGCAAGGGTGCTTCTGTTCAGCCTAACTAGGATGAGAAGTGGAATGTAGTTGCAGCACGCAGGTTTATGCTTAGGTTTGTGAATCTATGACACATATTCTGCCTGTATTTTGCACTTCATAAGTGTTGGGAGCAACTGAGCGACTGGAACTTCAAAATCTACTTTTCTTTTGGAGCCTGTATCAAACTACTGCTGGTTTGGTTAAGGGGGTTGAGCACATTTGTCACAGGTTTTTTCAAGGTTACTAATGTGTCAGGATCTAGTTATGGCAGAGTTTTGTTCCTGCTATTTTGTTCTCATGGCGATATAGCTGTCACTTCAGCAACATTTTGACTTCTAAAATTTTTTCACCAGTGTCCTTAGTTGTACTAAATGATTACATTCTATCTTCAGTGATAAGCAGAGTTTAGATGTAATTCCTATTAAAACCCAGCCTCTGTCTCTCTGCCCTTCACACTGCTTCAAAATCACAAGAGCAAAACAGCGTCACTGTAGCAAACCTGGCTTTCCAGTTCTAATCAGGAGCAGTGCCTGTGTGAAATCAATGGCTCTCAGTTTAAATAGATCAGTTTGGAAACTTTTCCTTTTCCTGTTGGGTTTGTATACTTTTTCCAGATTAACTGATTTATCTCCCATGTTTGATGGGAGAGTCACTAGCAGTTCCTACTTGTAAATTGCTTACAACTTTCCATTACAAAAGATGGTTGCAGCCTTTCCTTTGAGAAGTGCCTGTCTTTTTCCTGTTTGCAGTGAGTGATTATATGCAGCATGAAATATGCCCTTTGGCTAAGGAAATGTCCCTTTTTGTTACTATTTTTTATCCTTTTCCATAGAATGACATCCAACTTGTCCTGCAATATCAGATATTAAAAATGCCACCTCACTTTGTTGCTTTGTGTGCTCCAAGAAGTGCTGGCAGCCCACCAAAATCACAATAAAATCTAAAGCCAGGCTCTCACTTGTGCTACAACTGCAAAGGTAGAGAAAGGACTATGAGTCCCAGAAAGGTGATGAAGGGGTTATAGTTAAGTGGTTAAAAATGACTTCTTGCTTTCCAGGGAGAAGAGAGAAACTCCCTCTCCCAATGCAGGTTTCAAGCAGCCTGTTGCTCATTCTCCTCCATTGTACTGCTTCAGATCTAGAACTTCTTTAGATGTCGGTGACAGGACCTCGCTCCTCCAGGTGGTCCTTATCTCGGAGAAAAAACATGCCAAACAAGAATGTCCAGAACTCACCCCTCATTCAGCCCATGCACTCTGAAAGAGAAGGTCCTGTGGTGTAGAAGTCAATGGTCTGTGTGGTCACAGAAGTGTTGATTGCATCTGGCCACTGTAAAGCCAAGCAATGCAGATGCTGGACAGGCCACCTTTATAAGCTGAGTCACCATTTCCTGAATGCAGCAGAGGAAGGTGGCAGGGTGGATGGATGTCTTGAACCTGAGCCATGTTACCAAAGCAAATGTATCCTTGCAGCCTTCTCCAACAGGTTCTTGCTCTCTGCAATGGCTCAAAATTACCTTTTGAGTCACCTGGTGCCTCATGTGCCCCCAGAAACCAGCTTGCTCCTGCTGTGCATCACCTGCCAGATCTAGTCTGGTGCTCCTACCTGAGCAAAAGCTGCTGCTAATTTTAAGAGAGACCCTGACTAAAACCTAATGCTGCATGGTAATTGCAAAGGCACGGAGTTGTGGTGATTACTCTTGCCCTTTGATTCTGTCCTGTGTGCAAGGTAATATGCACTTCACTCCCAGTACGTGTTCACATATGTAAACCTTGTGCAAGTGAGTCTCTGAGTAGTTCAACCAAATTTCAACCCCGAATCCAACCAAGCAGTTCAGTTCTCAAGACTGTAGAATCAACTGTGACAGGTGCAGCAAAAAAGTGTTCCTATTTAACTTTTCATTCCAGCTGAGATGAGAACATCCAATCCACAGTGAATTCTGTTTCCTTCCACTCTCTCTCCATTCCCCAGGTATGTGTTTCCTGTTATTGTTGGAGGGAAGGAAAAAAGCCCTAGCATATTGAAATTGCCATACTTCAAGGCAGCATGTTTTGAGAAACTTCCAAAACAAAAAGCTACCACCAGTCTCCAAGCTCTGTCTCACTGCACAGCTGGAGAGGACCATCAGGGCTTAAGGAGATGCCATCTGTGCAATTTCAGGGCCAGAAAGGTCTTAGAAAGTGTTAATGACATTCCTTAATATGTCTTTACTGTGGAAAACTTCAGAGCATCTGTCATTTGTAAATTTTAACAGTGGGAATATCCTGCAGAAGAAAAATTCGAATCTTAACCTGATGTATTGGTTAAATATGGATTCTCTGGCACAAGTGACTGATTTTCAGTCTTTGTGTGCCCTGCTAGGGTTAAGAAATACAACAGTGATTAAAGTAGATGCACTCTGATAACTTGCTTGTGCATCGGTGCTATTAATACCCATCTATCCTTCTGGCTAGTTTCAAACAGGAGACCAAAATAATACCCCACAAAATGCTGAGGCAATACCTTGCATCATAAACTGCTGTGACTGTAATGAAATCAGACTTACACCACTTTATTTTATGAAATGTATTTTGTCAAGCTCTTGGCAATTCCCCCCTGTTATCAGGGGCTACCATGTGTCCTGCAGTGTAAAGCAGCCATTGCCATTTGTGTCTCAACTTGTCCAGCATCCCCACGTCTTTGAATTTCCTGGCACTTTAACTCACTCGACAAATGCAGCTTTCTTTTCTTCTTGAATCAGACACAGCTATTTCCTGGTGGCGATAAACCTGAAGAAACATCCTAAAAGCTAGATAGATACATCTCTTTCACATTTATTGTGGATGTAAAATACTCTGCAAAGAATGTAAGCTGCTGTCAGGCGTGTAGCCACAAGATGGGTGTTTTTCTCACATATGTATCCATTTCTTTTAATAATGAATAATGGACTTTATATTTAAAAGTGATGTTTCTATGAATGTGCTAGATTGTGCTATATTTCTTTCACATGAGTATATTCCCATCATGGCAAACTTCTCACAGAGCTTGCCTTGGGGGCTTTTGTTTAAAGTAATGCACTTTAATGAAAAAGAGCTGCTGAAATTTGTCAGCTTCTTCCAGCATGATTGCATTTTTCGTGGTGGTTTAAAAAAATCTTTACCGACTTTATGATCTTCATGCTTGTTCCAAAATCCCCCTTCATTTTTAAAAGTAAAAAGATATATGTACACACATATTACTAAAAGCCCTAAAACTGCCTTGGACCTTTTGCATGAATAGTCTCATTGAAGCCAATGAATAATAGAGGTAGACTTCAGCTGTGTGCAATTTTCAAGCTCAGGCTCTAGGGTAGATTTCAAATATTGCAAACAATTTAGAGATATGCACTTTGTGTGTAGTTTTCAAAGCCAGCAATATATTTTAAGGACTTAATAACTAATGAGAAATGGATGATACTGCTATGGCATTGCCAGTAGATGATTTTGGAAATTGTGAGCCTTGACTCAGTGAAGTAGAGGCATCTTTAGAAGAGTGAGGACAAATGAGTGAAGTACCCTTGTACTTGTAAGGGTACTGGCAAGTGAGTGTGCAAGTTCTTGTATGTTTTTTGTTTTTTGCATTTTTCTTGGGAGAAATTCAAGTCCTCTGGCACCAGGCAGATGGGCATGGCAAACTCTGTGGCTGTAGTGATGTGTGACCCACAGGGTCTCAGTTATTTCCTTCCTCTTCCCCAGAGGGCTGTAGGGCAGACTAACTGAAAAATAGTACGAATTCTGTAAGATTGGCTCTCCTTTACCAGCGACAGTACGGAGCTGAGTGGCTGTAGTGCTGAAAAGTGAGAAAGTATTTAAAGGGGACTGGCATGCCCTTCAAGACAGACACAGTCTGTCCATCCTGCTGGATGCAAGGTGGCCTCGGGGGTGCTGCTGAAGTGTGTCGGAGCTTGGAGGAGATGTACCATCCTGTTGGGTAGCAGCTGTGCTCCTGCAGCCCAAGCTGCACACGTGTGCTCCCACTAAGCAGCTCTGCACTGAGCCAGCACCGAAGGCAAAGGTGACCTGCAGCACAGGGTTCTGGGAGCAGCTGGTATGTAACTTACACAAGACAAGCACAGGATGTGCCACACTTTGTTCTGGAAAGCACTTCGTAGCTGCAGGCAATGTGCTGGATTTACAGACAATTGCTTCCTGTGGTTTTGAGGAGCTACCTCGTATTCAGGTCTTTTTCAGATCAGACTAGCTTCTCCTGTCTCCTGAGTATCTCGATGGACCCTGACAGATACAAAGTCAATAAGGTCATCAGGAATCAAAATTTTTGGAGGTGTATGTTCACTTATGAATGCTGGTGGAAATCTGAAACTAGAAAGGTACGCACACACATACCCAAGAAATAGAAATGCAAAGTGAAAATACTTTCTCAGAGGCTTACTCTACAAAAGTTTCAGGCTACATCAGACTGGCCCATGCAAGAGGGTTATTATAGAATCACAGAATAGGCTGAGTTGGAATGGACCCATCAGGATCATTGAGTCCTGATCCTGGGCAGGACACTCCAAGAATCACACCGTGTGCCTGAGAGTGTTGTCCGAATGCTTCTTGAACTCTGTCAGACTTGGTGGTGTGACCACTTCCTTGTGGAGCCTGTTCCAGTGCTCAGCCACAATTTATGTGAAAAACCTTTTCCATATCCAGCCTAGACCTTCCCTGACACAGCTTCATGTTTCCTGTGTGAGCCTCGCAGGATCAAATGGTTCTTCCTGGCACAGAAGCAAGAAAAATGAACAGCAAATGAAATGTACAGCCTGGCCATCCGATCACACACTTCTCCATACCAAAGATCAGAATCTGTTTTCCGATAGCAGGCCTTGGGTTATTGCTCAGTGGCTCTCTAGATTATTTGGCAACATCGTAATGTGTCCCTAATAGTTGGCTGCAAACCTGACACTTGCTCTCCCTTTCTTACGCCGTACTGTTCTAGACAAGCAAGCATTTCCTCCAGAGCCTGGACTCATTTCTCTGTAGACATGTCCAAAATTTCACCAAGCAGCATTTATATGGTGTCAATGTAATGGTTCAGCAAAGAAACACATTTTAGAGGTTATCAGATAAAGATGGAGCGTGTAGGAACTCTGTAATGTATGTAAATTCTTCTTCAGTAGGAGGAAAATTCTTTCAATAGGGGAATATGATTTCTGAAAATCAATACTCCCTTTTCCCCTAATAAATCTTTAAGAGCTTAGAAAAAAAATTAGCACCTACCTCCAAAAAAAAAATAAAAATCATCTGCTATCAGAATATGCCCTGAAGGAGTAAATGAAGCTAGAAAGGGCCAACATATTTGTTACTGATTTATATCAGATGTTTCAGTGATGGACAGAAGTAAATAAGGTGGAGTCTGGTGTTCAGTGGCATCTGTGCCTTTTTTTTAGTTGGATTATGCTGTTTGAACTTGCTAGTAGCTGTTCAGAAACATTCTCAGCTTGTTGGGAAGATACTTTGTCATAGAGTAATTTCTGTTTTTATCTTCTGCAGTGTGGTGTCCATGCCGTCTTATTTCACTTTCCATTTTGGAGTGTTACTCCCTCCATATGAGAACCAGGCAGGCAAATGCTTCCTTCCCACACGAAATGATTTCTAGATTAACTGGTTTTGTAGCTCGTATATAAATGTCTAGTGGAGCTCTCAGGATTTTTTTGAATTGCAAGTAATATACAAACTGAGTTATTCAGTAGTTGAAGTGTGACTAATACTTGTTTTACATAGTTCAAGTTGATGATTACAAACTTTGAAGCTTGGTTGAATAGAATTTAGTACCTAATACTCTGCAGAGCTTGTTTTCATTTTACATTTAATCAATTGATTTTTCCTTTAATGGATTCTCTTTGAAATTTTATGTTTGTACCAACATGCAGACTTCACTATTGCTATGTTGCATTACCAAGGGCAATATGAGTTTAAATCACTTCATGATAAAACTTTGCATAATATGCTCATACAAACTAATTAAATGTCAGGTCATTGTAATACAGAGCTCATATTATCACCATGGGTCACTAGAAACAGCAATTAGTAATTCATGTGTAATCCAGTTAAATTCAAATTAAGAAAAAGAATGTCAAGTCAGAGTTTTGTTCCTAATTCCTAGTTTTTATAATTTTGTACAGGTTGATGGGGGCACTTAAACACACAGCTTCAGAATTGGTTTGTAATTTAATTTGATTTATACTGCTCAAGCATTGCTTTTAGGTTGTTCTAACCAGTGGTCATATGAGTGCTTGTACTTAGAAATTAATTAACTTAGAACACATACATATTTTGAATATGTTAATCCTTCACTAACTACACTGTTATTTTACTGATGGATATTTAATGGTTTGAAGGACCTCTGCATTCAGCTTTCGCAAGCAGAAATAAAAGAAGTGGCTGACTGTTGGGTGAACTATGCAACTCATAAGAAAAGGAAAGAGCACAATGGTAGAAAGACATAGAGGTTGTGCACCCTGCCTTGTCCTAGGTAAGGACAAGTGAGAAGGCAGGAGAGTGTTTTCTTCCATAGCTGCCTGGTGGGGCAAGGGCTGTGTGCTGGGGAAGCCCCAGCTGGGGCTCTGTCATGCCCGATGTCCAGCTCATCCTCAGGTTTGCATTGCCTGGTGCCTGCGGGCAAATGTTCTGCAGGATGCATTGTCTTAGCCTGCCACGTGAGATCCTGTCTCTGCAGCCAAGGCCTGGCCAGCTGCGGTCAGTGTGTCCTTACTGTAGCACTCAGTCTTCTGTAAATGTACTGCAGCCAGAGCAACAGCTCTGCTGCTACAGTCCTCCTGCTATGGCTTTTTTTGGTTAGAACTCCAGATAAGAAGGGCATGCTCAGCATTAGGTACCATCAGCTCGCTCTCTATATAGTTTTTATAAGATTTTTCCTTTAATTTTCCTAGATATATTTGGATTCAGGCTTCTTAGCATTTGCCTTTCTATGGTTAAAACCTCATTGGGCTCCTATCATATTTCAAACTAAATAGAATATCCTGACTAAAATGTCAGTGACATTCTTATAATGGCTGTGTCTGCAAGAACCTAAAATACTGGTTGTAATTTATTTATATAGCATGCAAAGGTCTTAGGTGATTTAGAGAGAAGTCTAAAGACAAACAATCTCTCTGATCATGTAATGGCATATTCTCGTATTATTTTAGCTTCATCAGAAGACTTCTAGTTGGTGTGAGCAGTGTCGGAGCTGGATTAAAAGTCACAGTGTGATGATACTCATCATTCCCCGCCCTGTTCTTCAGTACTGCTCAGATCCATACAAAACCAGTCACTGATTTCACTGGCTATCATATGAGATCTGTTGTGCATTGCTTTATCACTCAGAGACTCTATTAAAATCTCTTTTAAAAAAGATAAAAGGAGCAGCATATTCCAGGGCACTTTTATTCTGATGAGTCTCAATTTAAGTATCTTAACTTCAGTTTCCAGGTTGAAAAGATTTGGCCTTTTTTTTTCCCCCTTAACAAAGTGAAAATACAAATTCTAAATCACAATCAGCCAAGCCAGTCACTGCCAAATTAGGGATGACAAGTTTACCCTGCTGTGCATAGTTCCAGAGAGATGTTTTCAGATATGAATTTGGCTTTCAAAAAAGGCATGATTTCTTTGTAACTTTCCTGTCACATTCACTTTGTAATACAGTGATTACTGAGCATTCAAAAATAAGTGGTTACCCCAAAATATTTTTTGCACTCAGCTTATTAGTCTGTGCAGTACAGCTGGTGGTAACCTGTAATACTGCAAAATAGTGAAAACTTGAATGGCAGAATCAGATAAACACAGCGATTAATCAAGTGCTGTGCTAATCAATTTTTCATATTTAATTAAAGCTTTTTGCTTTGGAAAATTGCTGTGAGAGCTGCCGAATTTCCATTCCTATCCCAGGAGATTGATACCAAACCCAGCCAACCCACCAGCCAATGGTACAAGGGGGCTGGTGGGTGTCACAGGGAGCTGGAGCTGCCGCAGCTGAGTGTGGAGCATGGGGAAGGCTGTGATACACTTACGTCTCTTCTTTTATGGACTAATGAATTAGTAAATATCACACAAGGCTGCATCATTCTATATCAGCTGAGATCCTGGCCTTGTATTTTGGAGAAAAAAGTGTTTTGAAAAGAGGGAGAGACGAAGTAACGAAGAACCTGGAGATGGGAAGTTGGCACACTACCAAGAGCAGTCCTTGCTTTAGTGGAGCTGTGTTTAAGTACTGCTGTGCTCTTTGCCATTGTTTCACAAAGGCAATTATGCTGAGTTCATTAAGATGACATCAAAGGCAGAGAGCTCCCACCATCTATTATACAAGCACTACTGCAAGTCTGCTGCTCATGCATGTAGAGAAATGGAAGTGGGTATTTTGTTTTCTCACTTTAAAGAGTAAATTCAATACCTTTTATAAACAATGAAGTCAATAAGAAATTTGAAGAATGTCTCTGACAATAAGCCTGCTTTAGAGTAAATATCTCTTGGTGTCTTTAAAGGTTACTTTAGACACTACAGAGTTTACAGAATCCCAAACAGGAGAGTTTGCTGTCTTTATGTACATTACAGACAACGGCATTAACTCCCTTCCCACTGATGTTGACAGAAAACTCTATCTGGTTTTGAATACTCTGATTAGTTTTCTGAATATAGTCTTAGATCACGTCTGCCCTGCAGTGGCAGCAGGAGTTCCCATTTACCTCACCTTGTGTTAGCCTAGGCACAGTAGCAGTGGTGCTGCAGCTATGTGCAACTCATCCCAGGCAGTGAAAACACAGGAAAAGCCAGCCACAGCAATCAGGCACCACATGGTTGTCCCCTTCCCCTCAAAATACTACAGTGCTTTATAATTTTAAGACAGATATATTTCATATGTGCTTGTGACTTTGAATCATTTGGTTTTCTACTTGAAACAGGTAACATTTTAGCTTTTACTTAAAAAAAGTGTGGTTTTTTTTTCCTTGGAATTGCATTCTGCTGGAGTATGATGGTTTTTAAGAAAAGACAGTGAACATTAAAATAAATAGGTAGAAGTGATCACTATCTAAAGTGAGCATCAACTGAAAGGAAGCATGTTTTTTCTCGGGGCATTTAAATGTTTGGAGATCTTTAGTTATGAAAGATGCCCTGTGCAAGGAAACATATTGAATTGACTTGGTCTACATGGGAATGTGGAAGTGAATGAGAATAGATTTAAAATCGAATTAGCTGTGAAACTGGGATGCTTTCATCACTGGTAATGGATGAGTCAAAATAAAGTGCAAGTATACTTAAGATCTGATAGGTTAAGTTTGTCTTGACCTGTAACAGCTCAGAAGCAGCCTGGTCTCATTCATGTTGCACGAGCTAATGGAAATGCCAGGATTAATTGCCTGTGCACCCATATGATGACATGAAACTGCTTGTATACACTTAGCAAGTAAAAGCGACACACGTTTCTTCTGAAAAAGCAGTGCATATCATTGTACCAACTTACGCAGGGAGAAGAAGGACAAGGCCACTGATCTTGGTTTCTGGAGATGTTACAACAGCCACATTACCAGTAAACTCCCTCAGAGTCCCCCCAGTGTGATATTTGCAAAAGCTGTATGCCATATGTTGTGGTCGATGTGGGTGCAATTAGAAAGCAAGCACTCATAGCCATGCAAAAATAAAGCACAAATTGGTGTTTTCTGACCGCTTGTCTCTATGAATTAATTTAGCACTACTGACAGACTAGTATGCTGCCATTTCAGTTGGGTTTTTGGGGGAAGATCTGTGGCTATGTATGGAGGCACTAGTGAATACTAGTGTAATAACACTAATTGATAGAAATATCCATTGCTTTTTGTGGGCAGCCAGAGGAGTTGCCTTTGTGCAGACCAGTACTACCTCTGTGCCCATGGAAACAGCATCCATTAAAAAGAAAACTGCAAAATTCTTATGTGCATTAGCAGGAGCATAGAGGGAATGAGATCGTGGTTGCAATAAATCCCTTACTTTTTTACATTCTTCCCTTTCACTTCGGTAACTGCAGCACCGAGAACTTTGCATTCAACTTAATTCTACATCTGTTCGCTTCTTTCTGCCTCTGTAGCTCTGAGGCACTGGGCTCAAATGTTTCCCAGGGCTCCTGCTAGGGTACTGCATTTCCAAATGTGCTTTACACAAGCTTTCTTTATAACCACAAAATCCTGCATGTTGGCTGGCGGACTCTGGGAACACTAGGAAACACCGGGTTGCTTAGGTCTGAGAGGCAGAGCCACATCACGTGCAAAAAAGATACTGAAAATGCTTCTTTTCATGGCAAGCAGCATCACTGCTTGTGTTTGCTCCTTGAAAAGCAGTTCATTTAAACTGCCCTGCTTTGTTTCCATAAATGTAATCTATAGAAGTAATGATAAGCCAAGCAAGCTCTAAGGGCCCTGGCACCGTCAGGCTCTTTAGGATCCATTGTAACAGGGGAGAACATCTGCAGTCTGAAGCTTCGGGAGTTTGGAATGAAAGACTACCCTGTGTGTTTAACCAGCAATGAACTATTTTTAAATAAATGCCTCTCTTATTTGTTAACACTGAGAAAGGACAATAAAAAGGAAAAGGTGGTCTTACATAGCTTTAGAAGAGACCAGGCCATTACTCCAAAATTCTTCTTTCTTCACCTATGGCTTTTCCCCTCATTCCTAAGTGTGTCTTGCTGATGACTGTGACATTTCTAGCAGTCAAGATATATTCATGCACTGAAGTCCACAGTCCTGAATGTGAGCTGAAATTGTTTGAGATTCAGAGAAGCTCATCATCCTGCTGTCTGCCTTAAGTATGTGGTGGTGGGCAACCTTTCATTATGTGTTCCACCAGGGAAAAATCACACATCCCTCCCAGTGACTGACAAGAGGCAGTGAAATCTCATTGCTTTCTGCTCTCCATCACCCTGCCTCAGCCCATCAGCTAACTGACAGATGGGACATGGTCCTTGATGTATAGGTACTGGGAGATTAAAGAACAACTTTACAGCAAAATAAACCCATAGGACACACGTAGCTTTTAAAATGACCTCAGGAGACGTGTCAGTCAGCACACAGTATGGGATTTTCTCAGGTAGGAATTGCATTTGTGGATTGTGTGTGTTGTTTAAACTGTAAAATACCCTACTGCCAACCATTTGCCAAGCTGTTTCTTCCTGAGATGAAGGAGGGAGCTGGATCTAGGGCTCCCTGTGTTCGTAAATAGAGATTATAGATTTGTATCTACAGTTATCTATTTACCTGTGTATGCCAAATGTCTCTTTTTAAAATGACACTGGCTAAGTTTTGTGTAAAGTGGAGCAGAATTCTCCTGTGATGTTGATTGCAACACACACTGTGCACATTTCTTATTTCTGGGAGACAATGACTTAAAAACTTGTTGAAGCAGAGACAAGCACATGGGTCTTGGTTTAGTTTAATGGCAAATCACATTTGTCAAAAGCATAGATAAGGGAGCTTCCCCCCAAGCAATTTCTGTAACAAAAATTGGAACACAACTTGACCCTGGACTCTGTGAATTCTGATCTCAGTGTGGGAGTTGTGCTTGCAGGAGAGTGGTGGGTTCAGTCCTTTAATAAAAAGGGCTTTGCCATGGTCTGCCTTTCATGGCCTTCCTCCCCACCTAAGGGGGAGAATTTTAGCCTGGGATTATTTTTTTTTCCTGTGGAGATGAGCAGTTTTGGTTTTGTGAACTTTTAAAACCCAGAAGCAGAGGCCCTCAGTAGCTCAGCAGTGAATCGTGCTGTGGCGAGGCACTGAGCTGGCGTGTGCAGCTGCTGGTGAGCAGGAAAGCGGCAAAGTGTTCCATGAGGGCAGCTTCCTTAACTAACATTACATAAAGTAACTCTTTTGTTTATCTGAGGATGGCTGATTTGTTGTGCCACTCAAGTTTATAGATATTTGAGGGAGCAAGTCTTTCATGGGACGGTTGTTTCTTTGTTCCTCACATGCAAAATCATTTGTGAGACCGTGGTTCCGTGTGAGATACAAACTTCAGGCTGGGGTATTTGACTACCTCCAGTGAAGGAGAGGGGGGAGAAAAGAGTTGAAATCAATGTATTCACAGGTGAACTCTCAGGTGTTCACAGGGTGTTGTACAAAACAGATATGTATGGTTGGCTGAAAACCAAATAAACCTTTTGATTGCTCTGAAGTGATTTACTCTCAAGAAGAAAAATTGACTAATTTTTCAGCTGTCAAAGGCAGTAAAGACTCCTTCAGAATTTCCTGTTTTAAATTTGTACATTTTTGGTCTATTTTATTATGTATATACTCATAGACTGTGTAGCACAAGGCGATTTTGAATGGTGAGAGAAATAGGAAAAGAGCTTTTGCAGCAACTGGAGCCACTGAAGAAGTAGAGACAGACTTCTCTTCAGCTACAGCAGGAAAACCTGGAGAAGGTCTGCTGAGGAAATTAAAAATCGGCCAAGCCTAGTGTTTAGGTCTTGATCTTTCAGTCAAAGTAGCCAGTCTTCTGGTGTCAGATCTGTAAAGAACCACTGAAGCACCTTTTGAGGAATCCCATCTCTCCTGACAGCTATGGGAGATAAGGGGTTGCCCCTCAGGTCACTTGTTGAGAGGGGACGTGCCTTGGCTGAGCAATGATCGCTTGCATCCTCTGAGCGCTTCTTGCTGAGATGCGGCTGCCCTGGGCAGGGCAGGAGGGAAGGTGTCAGAACAGGGACACCCTTGTGCTGCAGCCAGGCTGAGGTCTACCTCTCCCATGCAGGAACCAAGTCCTTGGCTTTGGACTAAGCAACACTGGCAAATTTACAAGCAACTGAAAACACTCTGGAAAGGAAATATATGTGATTTCATCTACCGTGGCATGGTGTAGAGGGTTGAATTATTAAAATGCATCAGAGTTTCTCTTTTGAGCCAAATCAGGAGCTGCGACTCTTCTCTGATCTGAGGACTGGCAGTCGGTCAGATTTTTGCTTTCAGTGTACAGTACGTACAAGATGTCGCTGCACCTACTTTCCCTTGGTTTTCTGAGATGAAGGTTTGCCAGGTGCCTCCTCTTTGTGGCTGCCTCTAAGTGCTGTGGTCATGCAGGCTGCAGCCTGAGATGACTCTGCACAGCTCAGCAGGAGCAATGCCCAGTGGCCACTTGTTCTAGAAAAGTGGTTGAAAAGCGAGCTTGGGTGATTTACATTGCAGTTCTTACGCACAGGAAAACAGACTGAAATGTCCGCTCTTTCCCAGACTGTGCTGGCTATTAGTGAAGGGCAGATAATGCAGAAGATGATCAGTGAAGCTGCTGTGATTGGTAGCGCAGAGTAGGAGGTACCTTTATGGTACCTCGTCACATTTAACCATTGTGTAAAAACACAGCTGAGCCTTCAGCTAAATCAAGACCAGATCTACTGCCGTAGCAAAAGACTTGAGGAAGCTGTTCAGTCATGAAGCTGTATTTCTTGGGGTTTTCATCAGGTTCTTCTTACTGAGCAAATGCTCTCTTGCTGAGTGTGTGGGTGTTGGGTTCCAATGGAGTCATGAGGAAATGAACAAAAAACATAGAAGGGCCAAGGCATGAAGGGCTTGAAGGGCTTGTGTGCTCCTGGCAGGCTCAGAGATCTTTTTTCCTTTATGTAAACACTCCGTCCCCTTCCAGTACTCCTCATCCCAGTTTTCTGGCAATAAAAGTCCATAAAATCATGCTGGTAAACAAGGCATGCCCGAGTACTGCCTTGGTGGCCATGTGTGACCATGAGGGACTTCATGTGTGGTCACCATGTGAAAACGTACCATTTCAAAGAGCTGCAAGTATAATACTTGCACTGTAGCTGGAGCTTTGACAGTTTACTGGAGAGCCTCACACGCAGCTCCTGTGCACTTGTTTGAGAAACGCTGCCCCAGGCACCTCTCATCTGGCTCTTAATTTCCTCCTTGGGAGACAAGGTGTGCGTGTGTGTGAGGGAAGGTGTCAGGACAGCCTGTTTAAAACTTTGGCATAATCAAGAGCTGGGTGAAGCTTTCAGCGGGTTGCCGCAGAGGGGGTGTAGGGAAGGAGCGCGAAGCACACACAAGGACACGCGTACCCTCGGTAGGCAGAGCAGCCTCCAAGACCTGAGGGATCAGCAGAGCTTCTGGAGGCAGGAGGAGCCTGCAGTGTGAAGTTTGCCTAGGTGGCTCTGGGAAGCTGATGCAGGTCATGACTCTGTGCATAACTTATGCCACACATGGAAATGACCTTCCCTGCAAAATCAGATATGTGCTCTCATGCAGTGTGGGGTATCAGCAGGGCTTCGGTCTTTGTTTCATTTCTGAGACATAGAAAAATAATTAGAAAGAGGGTGTTTTAAAAATATTTTATTTTGCATTGAGGATTTTGGAACAAAACTGAAGCCTTTCCTGTCACGTTGTTGTTTTCCCAGAAGTGGTGATTAGCAACCATGATAAGTAGCTAAGGCTTTTCTGCAGAGATGGTGTTCTTGGATGCAAAGCACAGCAATTCCCACGTCTGCCCTGCCTGCTCAGTCCCTGCTGCCCAGTGCTGGAGCTGCGGCACCATTTTCACTGCATCCTTCCTGGATCAGAAGTAGGAAGCTGGATGACTTTATTCTGTAACCTGTGTATAAGAAATTACTTCTTCCTTCTGGCATTAAGGTATTTGCCTTATTCTGCATAAAGCACTTCAGTGGGTTGCTGAATTAATATTAGCTCCCAATGGAGAGTACATGAACCATATTCTTTAAGAAGCAAAGTTTTAACACACTGTAACCTCCAAAGCACTGATGCAATATTAATGTTGTTCCACGTTGTATTGGCAGATTTAAACATAGTATTGTAGACTGGCAGGAGGCTGGTATGATCTAAACTCCATGATTATGTCAGTGTTTAATTTTAAGTTCTCTTGCGCACAGCAGTGTATCCAGTTACATTTTTGTGTCTGAATCTCCTTCTAGGAAGCAGAGCTATCAGTGGTGGTGACCTAGACTGAAAGGCATAGAATTTTCTTCTCACTCAGAGTAAACCATGCATGGTTTGGGCTCTATAATCTCAGTAATTTATCCAAAAGATGTATTTTTGGGTGCAAAGGCAGGTGACATATCTCTCACTGGTCCTGTGTTATCTCTAAGTCCCACACTGAGGTCCCATTATCCTGTTACATTTGGAAGCATGTGCAAGTACTGTAAGGAGGATTCAAATGTAAAAGACCTTTCCTCAAAATGCCTTCAGTTTTCTGCAAAGTTCATTTTAGAATTGCATTATGCTGGTGGAACAGATTAGCTGCTCCCCCTCCATTCCCTTGTCTTCCCCATGAGAAAGGTTCATCAGGGCTAATGTGCACTGCCTGTATCAGACTTCTCTCCTAATAATTAACTTGTTCATTTTTGCATTTAGTGCACTTGACTTCCTCAGCCCACAGTCTTAAGAGAATGCCATAAGCTTTATGGGTGATCAGCACCTATGAAACCATTAATTTTTGTGAAGGACTCAGCTCCTACTTAAGCATGAAAACACCTTTAATTTGAAAATTTGCATACCCAGCATGCTTAGCAATTAGGAGGAGTTTCATGGATAGTTTTAATTTCAAAACTGAGTTTCTTGGAAACTGTGGGGCTTTCGATCTGGGTCTTTAGGTGCTACAGATGTGAGCAGTTGCCCATTCCTTTTTATGCTAGCTGTCAGACTGATGGCTGTTTTGCATGCCTGAAGGTTATTTGTCTGGTAACTAAAAATAGGTTGTCCCAAATAGTTGGCCTCAGCCTATGAACTGATGAATTCCTGCAGAAGATACTTTATCTTGGTTCCATCAGTACAGATTGCAAGAGAAGTTGGGTTGTACATCTTTTTCCATCACATGAGATGCTCAAATAGGTAGTGCAGTCACAGCTTCAGTCAGAAAGTGAACTTTAGTTTTCAATTTTAAGGACAAATAGAAATTTTTACTTCAATCCTTTATGCTAAGAATATCCTTCAAAACTCAGTTGTATTTGTGATGATGTAAGCCCACTCCATAAAAGGAATTTCATCATTTTAGTTCACTATAAACACAAATTTGTCCTTGGCAGTTAAATATTGAGGCTGAAATTTATCGTCTGACTGAGGAACTGTAGCTTCCCTGTGTGGCCAAGGAGGAGAGGTCAACCTAATCATGTCTTAAGTGGGGTGTAGCACCTTTGCAAGCACCTCTCTCCACTGATTGCATCAGCTACTCTCCTAACTTAAGTACTTTGGTCCTTACTGTCAAGAATGAACCTAGGCCTGAGGAAGGCTCCGTTTTTTGTTGATGAACAGAGGTAAAACGCTTACAATTCAGCCAAACATTTTTCATTCTGTTATTTGTTGCTGTGGCTGTCTGTGAATGTCTCTCTTCCTTTCTATTAATGAATACAGATGTGCAGCTGCCTGCACCCATCTGGCTTTGTTCAATAAATGTGCAGGCACAGACGTTTAAATCAAATATTGATAAATATAGCTTTTAATATGTAAATTCTTGTGAACAAAACAATGTCTGCCTGATTTTTTCTCATGGAGAGGCATTTCTGCCATGGTGATACTTTTTTTGATTTCCATTGTATTCTGCCTACAGTGGCACATGCGTTGATGCTTGAGAGTCAGAGGGATAGGAATAGTTCCTGAAATAGATTTGGGGAGAGGAATAAAAGAAGATGGAAGGAATTCTTTGGGCATAATAATTATTCTGTTGCAGTTGCAACATCTTCCTCATCCAAACGCCTTTACAGAGATCAGAGTCACAACGTGCAAGGTGCAATAGAGAAGTCTTGAATGGTCCCAAATAACATCTGCAGGAATGCCAGACAGGACGACCTTAAAATGTGCGCTGGTGTGCGTAAATGCAGAAAAGTGAATAATTATAACCCCTAGCTTTCAAAATATGCGACCCTCTTGAAAGTAGTGAACTAAGGCCCTGCTAATATGTTTGACAGCTGCTTAGTGGGGTTATAAAAGATCTTAAGGTGAGTGGCAGTAGTGGAGAGCCTAGCCAAAGGTCAGCAGTTGTTTTTCAGGGTAATCTGTGATCACAGAATCACACTTGCTGTTTGTTAATTCTGAGATGTTAAGGACCTGTGATTTCAAAGGATTTTTTTTTTTTCTTCTTTCTCCCCCTTTTTTTAACAACAAGTTATTAATTAGAAGAAGTCTATTGGAAAAGCAGGAAGGAGCAATATCCAAAATATCAGCATTGATATTTTCGCAGTAGAAAGTTGCAACTAAGTGTGGCTTTAAAGGAGGCAACACTGTTGTGTGGGTGTTCAGGGAGCACATGGTGAACTCACTGCATGGCTGGGCATGCCTTTCTCCCCTTTTTATTTTATTTTGGCCTTTCCAGAAAATCAAGTACAAAATTATCTTACAGCAAATAAATGTATAGTTATATATATATTTATATATACAATTTTTTTTCATATGTTCATAAATACACTTTTAATTGCACTTTTTTGTTTTCTTTGGTTTTCTTTGGAAAAGTTTGTCCTGATTTGGACTGCTCAGAATAGAAAGGACTCTTTGTTATCTTGAAATATGAGATATTTGCCTTTTCCCTCCCTACTTTCTTTGGGATTTTTTTTTTTTTCCCCTGGAAGCTGGATGTAGTGAATTATCAGGTCTTCAGCTTGCTTGCAGATTGTATNAGGTCAACCTAATCATGTCTTAAGTGGGGTGTAGCACCTTTGCAAGCACCTCTCTCCACTGATTGCATCAGCTACTCTCCTAACTTAAGTACTTTGGTCCTTACTGTCAAGAATGAACCTAGGCCTGAGGAAGGCTCCGTTTTTTGTTGATGAACAGAGGTAAAACGCTTACAATTCAGCCAAACATTTTTCATTCTGTTATTTGTTGCTGTGGCTGTCTGTGAATGTCTCTCTTCCTTTCTATTAATGAATACAGATGTGCAGCTGCCTGCACCCATCTGGCTTTGTTCAATAAATGTGCAGGCACAGACGTTTAAATCAAATATTGATAAATATAGCTTTTAATATGTAAATTCTTGTGAACAAAACAATGTCTGCCTGATTTTTTCTCATGGAGAGGCATTTCTGCCATGGTGATACTTTTTTTGATTTCCATTGTATTCTGCCTACAGTGGCACATGCGTTGATGCTTGAGAGTCAGAGGGATAGGAATAGTTCCTGAAATAGATTTGGGGAGAGGAATAAAAGAAGATGGAAGGAATTCTTTGGGCATAATAATTATTCTGTTGCAGTTGCAACATCTTCCTCATCCAAACGCCTTTACAGAGATCAGAGTCACAACGTGCAAGGTGCAATAGAGAAGTCTTGAATGGTCCCAAATAACATCTGCAGGAATGCCAGACAGGACGACCTTAAAATGTGCGCTGGTGTGCGTAAATGCAGAAAAGTGAATAATTATAACCCCTAGCTTTCAAAATATGCGACCCTCTTGAAAGTAGTGAACTAAGGCCCTGCTAATATGTTTGACAGCTGCTTAGTGGGGTTATAAAAGATCTTAAGGTGAGTGGCAGTAGTGGAGAGCCTAGCCAAAGGTCAGCAGTTGTTTTTCAGGGTAATCTGTGATCACAGAATCACACTTGCTGTTTGTTAATTCTGAGATGTTAAGGACCTGTGATTTCAAAGGATTTTTTTTTTTTCTTCTTTCTCCCCCTTTTTTTAACAACAAGTTATTAATTAGAAGAAGTCTATTGGAAAAGCAGGAAGGAGCAATATCCAAAATATCAGCATTGATATTTTCGCAGTAGAAAGTTGCAACTAAGTGTGGCTTTAAAGGAGGCAACACTGTTGTGTGGGTGTTCAGGGAGCACATGGTGAACTCACTGCATGGCTGGGCATGCCTTTCTCCCCTTTTTATTTTATTTTGGCCTTTCCAGAAAATCAAGTACAAAATNTTTTTTTTTTTTCCCCTGGAAGCTGGATGTAGTGAATTATCAGGTCTTCAGCTTGCTTGCAGATTGTATGATGCCCTTTGCTACATAGGAAAGACTTGTCCATCTTGTCTTCTTTACTAGACAAGCAATTGAAATTGCAGCTTTTGTGGTACATTGAGTTTAAGATTTTAGGTACTGGAAGAGAACAAGAAGTGAGACTTTTATTTTTTTAAACATGTTACAGTCTCAGAATAATTTATTTTGGGGCAAAAGGAGTAGAAGTAGCTTCTGTGTCCTTCAGCATCTCCCACCCCATGACTTACTGCCTGCTTTGCTATATAAGTAATGTCATAGGTGAAGTTACTTTCTAAAATGGAAGAGGTGCATTCCCAGGAACCGTGACTGATGGGTTTCTGTCAGGGCTCTCAGGACCAGTCCTGCCATAGCAGACATATAGCATTTATTATGCTGCTAAGGAGACTTTTAAGAGGAATTAAGGTAGACATGTAAAACTGCTGGGTATGTATCGTTACTCAGTGTCATAAAATGCAAACTTAAGCTATTCAGTCTGTTAAAATATTTCAGTTTCCTTGTCTGACCTCAGAACTTTCTATGGAGAATACTTGCATGTCACTTACGGCTTTTTTAGTATCTCCAGAAACGTCAGAAATTCTGTTAGTTTTTCCAGAGACACATATGCAGAAATAGATGGCATTATTTCACTGGTTTATAGAAAGATTACTGGATTAAGCAACCTTTTTTGTCTAGACTAAACTACCTTTTCTGCACTGCGGTACAAAAAGTAAAATTGGAAATGTATTTAAAAAATCAACATTTTATTTAAGGCTGTAAATTGCACTTCAAAACAGTTTAGATGACATTGCCATTATATATGCAAATGCAAGGAGCAATGTCAATAAGTTGGAAGCTCTGTGGGTTATATTTTATGCTTTGTACTGCAGTAAAGGAATGTATCAAAGAAACCTTTCAAATATACACATATGTTGTAAAAAGTACACTATAAAACACTATAAAACATCAGGTTTTGAAATCCTTGCAGTAAGTGCTCTGTGGGATTATGCTGCCTTCATAAAAAGGTTGTCAGCACAAAGAGACTAATTCCAGTCTTAAATTAACCAGCTCAGGGGAGCATGTTTTGGTACCGAGTGGCAGGGCTTGTGAATCACTCCTGGAGCATTTGCCCTGTGGATGGAGGAAGAACATGGTCCATAAAGTTCACAATGGGTTTGAAAAGCAGAAATGTGTGCTGGAATCCTATTGCGCTCATTGGCTAAACTCAGCGGTGGGGAGCCTGTGCTTCATCAGCTCTGCCTTCATGTAGAAAAAAAAAGAAAGAAAAAGCACACAGAAAAAAGCCCCAAGGAACCTTGCATGGGGAAGTTCCTCTCATCCTGAGCCGCCTTTTATTCTGTTTTTGCACAGGTTTTATTGTTGTCCTGGGCAGAGTCTTTAGGCTTTGAATTTTATGTAAATGTTTTCTAAAGAGCAGTGCCCAGACAGAACAGGATGGGGAACACATTTCAGCCCTCAGGTTCAGTGTGTTCTGGGTGCTAGGGCCTTCACCCATCCCTCTGCAGGCGCCCAGTACCTCCAGGCAGGAATGGAATCTCCTGCCTTCCTCCTTGTCCCCACCCTGTGCATGTTATGGTTTGGTTAAAGTATTCCTGAGTCCTTCAGGTCCTTCTCTGAGAAAGGGTGGCTCTTGATGCTCCCAGTGGCACTTCTTGAAGTGCACCATAGTAACCAGAAATGTGAAACAATTGAGTTATTATTATCCCATAGAAAAAGATATTTTTTTTCTTAATTCCCTTAAGTTAGGTCCTTCTTGCATGTAGGGAATCAGAGAACAGTATTTGATCAATGTTATTTTGCTTCACTAAAACCCCAAGACAGGACACTCTCCTGGAAAGCTGTTGGCATTCTGTGCTTTGTCCCGGGAAATAAACACCTACCTTTACTGTGCCGTTTTAACACCGCTTTTAACAACCTCTGCACACACAAATACATCTTAAGCAATCTGATGTATGTTAACTAGGTGTTCATGAGCTGTGATAGATTACTTTTAATGGCTGGCATTTACCTACTCCATCAAACATTCTTTGATAGGCTGCTGCTATGGGAGAATGGAGCTGAACTTTGCGGGCACAGAAAGCCCAGCGCCTGGCCTGAGGAGTTTGAGACCTCGGACTCTGCATCCCCGGTGCTTTCCATCTCTATCTCGCTGGTCTATTACCATTTTCATGCCAGTCTCTATAGTAACTTCTTTCAGGATAAAATAACAGAAATGTGAGTTAGCTCCCTGCCCACAGGAAAGCTGCCACGGTCCCGATGCCAGAGCCCCGGCGAGACATGGCCCCAGCACGTGCATTCCGGTGGGGTTAGGCAGGTTACAACAGCTGCTTCCAGTTAAAGGTGAAAGCTCTCCTTTCCCGCTCGCCTTCTCGGGCGATGTCTCCTCAGCCCTTCCTTCTCACGTTTGGAAACGTCCCTGTGTAATTCTTCTGTGCATTACTTTTCCCCTCCTGTTTGCAGGTTTGCATGATTCATTTTACATTTTAAATGGCTTTGTCAATAAAAGCTTCAGTTTTCAAATGAAACATTAGCTGGTAACTGGGGAAATGTTACAGGGAAATGTTTACTAACAGTTGTTAGTAAATTAATGAGTTTGCTGTGCCACAGTGTACTTAGGAAATGGCAATATAAAAAAATGACTTAGAGAGCCAGGCAGTTTATTAGAAATAAAGCACCTGAGTTCTGTCCTTCCCTTGGCTGTTGAAATTGTTGTGTGTCCTTGTGCAAAGTCACTGTCAAGTCCTGTGCTTCTCCTTCCCTAAATATGAAAAAAAGCAAATGGTTATACACATTCTTAAATTATTTTGAAGATTGCACATGAGCTGCTACCTCAATGGGAGCCACAGTGGTACCAGTTGGGGTCCTCAAAAACAGATGTTCATTTTTGTGGTGCAACTTTAGGAAGTGACCTGTGACTGAGTCCCCACATACTCTAGAAGTAGATGCTTTAGATGTTTAAAACACTTTTTTTTTTTTTTTTTTAATGTGAAGCCTTGTAGACTTCTTGCCAGTGTATTGCTTTGCATTACCCTTTCTTCACAAGAAGTGTCAGCAGGAATCACATCTGTTGTTCTAAGCTCCCTACCCAAAGCTCAGGAGAGACTTCCATGAACCACTCAGTTCAATTAGACAAGACAGAGGCATGTTGGAAGTGTTAACCCATTCTGGAATGGCCTGTATGAAATGTGATAGAGCCAGAAGGTGAGTTTTAGGGTCCTGAGATCTTTCAACTGAAAAATAACACCCTCTTTTGGGCTTGTAGGAGCTGGGGGAACTCTGGGGACAGCAACGTTTGTCATCTCATTTAGTTTCACATGAAATATATCTTTAAAATAGCGGTTTTGCTTTTTGCATTTAGGGCTGGAATTCTCAGATAACTACCCCTCCTTCGCCCCCAACATGAACTGAAGGTACACAGATCCTCCAAAAAAGTCAGTGAGTTAGGTAGTGGGTTTGAAAATGTTAATCTTGAGAACTTTTTGTTCAAGGCACCTTTTGTCCTACGTTCTTGAAGTGTCAAGTGGGAAAGAAGGCAGAGCTTGAAGTGTGTGTGTCCCTGGCCAGGCACTGTAGCCCTTTGCATGGCCTGGGTGTGGAGCCTTGGCAAGCGCTGCATCTGGCATTGGATGAGAGGGCATGTAACAGGTTATCATAGTTCCACTCCTCATCCCCAGTGCCCTTCGTAGTAGCTATTAGTGAAATGAGGAAAAGAGGCAGTGAAGTGGTCCTTCACAGTCCCTTTTGTATGCCTTCTTTCTCACAAGGTAGGAAGCAAAGCCTTTGAAGTGACCCTGACAAATGGGAGCGTGCACAGACTCCTGTAGGGAACTTAAGCAGCCTTTCTGCCAGCCGCTGTCCTCTTTTTTCATGGGATGCCTTCTGCTAAATCTCATTAGAATGGGTAAGTATTTCCAATAGGGATGGTGTAAAAAATCTGGTTGTTTAGCAGATGCTGGCCTTACACACTCTTCCCTCTTGTGCCGAGTAGTGGGCATTTATTTAAAATGTTGTTGAGGCATATGGTATTATTTCATCTCAGTGAAATTATAGATGGTATCATTAATTGTGGGTTGTTGACAAGGTTTTTGTGCAAGCAGTGAAGAGATACATTCTGCTGTGTGGAAAAAATTAATGTATAAATAGAAAACAGAGAAAGTGGAAGCTTTCATTTTGCCACTCATGCAAACAGGTGAAAACAGATTTTAAATGCAAATATGTATAAAAATAAGGTGTTCTGAATGAGTAATTTGGCTTCCTGTGGGAATGTATGAAATTGATCATTTACTCAGGATCCCCAGTTTGGAAACTGAAGCTGTGTGCTGTGTCAGCTTGGCAACAACATTGCATGCTCCTCTTACACTGGCATTAAGAGGTGATTGTCGGCCAGAGATCATTAATATTTACATGTGCAGACCAAAGTATAGCATTTGGGTTTTGAATTGACTTCTTCATGGTAACTCTGGCCAGCTTACCTGCTCAGGGTGAACTATACAGAAGGGAGGGAGTTGTAACAGAGGGAATCTCTCCATTCTCCATGTTGCCCATTAGAGAAGTCAGGTTCATTTGACAGCAAAAAGCTGGACCCACTCTCAAAGCTGTTGCTCACCCAGAAGGGAGTCTCCTGCTGTCACTCTGGTCCCCTGCTGTGACAATTTTTCTTCTAAAAGAGCCATTTCCTTGGAGCTGTGCCGTGGAAATGTGGAGTGGCTCTATTCTGGCAGGTCTCTATGGTGCCCAAGCAGATTAATGAAGTCTCTGGGCTTGGCCTTTCATGGCTTAGTTTTTGCTGTAGCGTGTCCAGACCACCAGACCATTGAGTATTGAAGTGATCTGTTAGTTACTGACAGAAAAGTCCTAATGACATTGTTGTAAACACAGCTGTCTCCCACCCCCGGGTGGGAGTCCCTTTCTTGCAGATTTCTGAAACAGTGTGATTATTTGTTAATTTTAAAATATAAACAAAAGAGATACTGCTATCAACAAGGGTGATAAGAAATGAAATTAAAAAGCCTGCAAAAGCTAAGCCTCATGTTATTGTCCTTCATAATCAGGACAGTTGGCCTCTTACAAACAAAGAGCAGGGGGGCTTATTTTTCCTTTGCTTGTTTCATACAGAAATATATCAACATTTTTTACATCTGTACTGAAAGTAGTAAAGCCTTCTGTTTCTCAGGATATTTGCATTTGATCAAGTGTTCATGTTAGGCAGGCAAATTTATTGATGAGCTGAGTGTTTGAGGCAATATTATGTCTGAGCATTTTGTATCTCTCTCTTGTGCATCATCCTTTTGCCAGTGAGAAGTGTTCTATCATGGTTGTGTTCTGCTTCTTCAAGTTCACGTGCCTTGGAGGTTTACTCTTGTTTCTCCTTGCCTGTAATTAATGGCACACAGTCCTGTTTGCAAAACAGAAGGACTCTGAGTTCACCTTAGCAGTTATTTACTGTCACCCAGTTGCCTTACTTCATTATCTGTTTTGCCAAGTAATGTCTATGGGTGTGATCAAGTGGAAAAACCTACTTGTCACCTTTTTGTGGTTGGTGTGGGAATCCCTGTGCATAATGGTCACTTGTCCTTGTTCTGCAGCTTGTAGATATGTTACTGGACACAGGAGAAAAGTGGATACACCCTGTTGGGATGTCATCCCTGAGAGAACCACAGAATCATTTAGGTTGGAAAAGACCTCCAAAATGATGAAGTCCAACATTTGACCAATCTTCACCTTGTCAACTAGACCATGGCACTATATGTCCAGTCATTTCTTGAACAGCTCTGGGGATGGTGGCTCTACCACCTCCCTGGGCAGCTTGTTACAATGCGTGACAACCTTTCCATGAAGAGATTCTTCATGATATCCAATCTGAACCTCCCCTGGAACAGCTTGAGACTGTGTCCTCTTGTCCTTGTCACTAGTAGCCTGGTAGAAGAGGTTGACCACTACCTTGCTTCAAACTCTTTTCAGGAGCCAGTTGGTGACTCCTGCTGAAACTTTCTGCTAAACCCTGCTAATCCAGTTTCCATTCCTGCTTTCCTGCTGTTGATGCTTCTGCCACTATGGGAGATGAAGCAGAAAGTAGCAACTTAATACTTCAGGGCCTTCCTTACTGTCTTGGGACCATTCAAGGATCCTCAGCAGCCCTCCTGCAGGCAAACAAGTAAATTGAAAGGAAGAAAACAGATTCCCTTCTTTGGTGATATAGAAATATTTGTTTAAAATAGCACCATGTGACACCATTCTTCTCCATGATATCCAAAGTGATCAAGGGATCCAGTGAGAAGATACTGGTGTAGAGCAGGACCTCCATTAACTTCTCACTGAGAGATGAGGAGGTTCAACAAAGGTCTTCAAAGACCTCAGAGGGCATGGTAATAGCACTGCATCCTACATGTCAGTGGCCAAGGATTGTCTGGTTTCTGTGTTTGTCTTCATGCCAAATGTATAACCTGGAGAGTAAGGCACTGGGAGGCACTGTAGTCTGAACTTGGATTTAGGGCCTTGGGGGGTTGAAGATTATATTCTGTTCTAACTCCAAGATCACACAGCTCCATAACAAATTGTTCCAACTTTCTCCACCCTTGTTTCCCCACTGAGGATGATGATGGTTAGGCAAAATATGGCTCATGTTCCTCAGATGTTCTAAAACTACGCAGCGTCTTGGCTGAAGGTAAGTATTTCCGTTCGTATTCACTTTATGGATTTTCTTAAAGCGTATTCAGTACTTAATGTTTTGAAATAGTTTCAAGTAGATAGGAGCTCTACATGAAAAAGGATTTACACACAACTCTCAAATCTGTGGTGCAAATGATAGAATATGGGATTTTAGAAATTAAAGGTAGTGGAGATTTCATTCCTGATTCAGTACAAGAACCTGACAATAAGGGATACTTATTGTCCAGCTTGCAGAGGACGATATGTTTTTCCTGGACTGTAGTCAGTCAGTTTGCCAACATTGTTTAATGCTTCTGCATAATCCTGATTTTGATTTTAACCCAGATGTCTTTTGGTGGGAAGAGTCTGCAATGGCACTGCTCACAACCAACAGAACTTGAATAGTTTTTTAGGATTTCACAATGGCATTTGACGAATGTGGCACTAGAATTAAAACATTTTATGTCTGCAAAGTTTCTGTCAGCCCATTTTGGAGGCAGAGGGAAGAAGATCTGTTGAATGTGAGAGTAACTGTTATGTTTTCTTCCTCAGTGATACAGCTGTGTTTAGTTGTCAGTTATTTTCCTTCACAATTTTGGTGTGATTTTCTTCCTCTTTTCTGACTATTCCCTGGTTTGTTTTATAAAGAAATTACTTTAGTCTTGAAAGTGTGTGTTTCATAAATATCATCTGATTAGTTTTAGTGTCTTTTGTTTTACTTTGTTCCTTTGACAAACCTCATTACTTTATAACCTGAGTAATCTTTGATGTGTGCTTAAAACTCATTCCCTCCACTTGACTTATATTTAAGTAGATGTTTTAAAGGCTTTGCTGCAGCAAGATCTCAGTCACCAATGTCTTGCGAGATTCATTAGTTAAGTTCTGTAAATACCATGAAATGCATGTCAGAAAGCCTATCCATAATCTGTGGTTTGGCTAGGAGGTGGTTTCTGCTTTCAGTTTGAGGGGATTTTTTTATTTTCTTTTCTTCTCTTTACTGCTTTGAAAATGCTTGGTATTTCTAAATGGAGCACAGTCCTAAAAATTCCACTGTCCTTGAAAGGAATTTTCTGAATTCCCCTGTGTTTCCATAGCAGAGATGCCCCCTTTATTGCTGGTTAGGTGGCACTTCAAAGCTTTGGTTTGTGAAATTGCTGGTTGGAAGTCACACAAGAATTTTTGTTTTAAATTAATAGGAATCTGAATCAGATTTGGGTTTTGTCAGATTTTAAAATTGTAAAACCCCATACCAGCAAGACCACAAGCACTTGTTTCATGCCAGCCTGTTTTATGATGGTGTTTCATCTTTTACTTAGGAGTGGGGATATGATCTACCACCCCATAAGCAGCTATGCAGTAAAATCCAAGAAAGCAGTATTTCCTCTCTTCGATGCTCTGCTCTTACTTACCTCCCTGCTCCCAGCCCTCACTTCAGTAGGAGTTTTATTGTGACAAAAGATTTGTGATTTGACTCACTGACTTTTAGTAACATTGTTTGAAAGAGAACTATTGCATTCACTCCCAGTTAGTATCATCCTGTATATTTTATGATGAAGCATAAACTTTGGTCAGCCCTTTATGTAAAATTCCCTCTGTGGTAGTTTTACTCATCTCAAGCAGATCTACCTTCCTCTGAAGAAAACCGTGCACTTGAATGACTTTGTGGTCAACAGCATTAGAAAAACAGGTTGTCTTGGAAAAATATATTTGCCAGTGTTATGCGTTAGAATGTGGGTTTTCCATCCTACCATTCATATTCCAATGCTGATGAAAATTGCATCTATTAAGTTAGTCTGCTTTGTCTCAGCCCAACTGGCATTTTACTGCTCATTTGTTACTGGCTCAGGATGAAAACTTCTGCTTGCCTTTTTTTTCCAAGGCAAAATACAAGTAGAATCTATTGACATTTTGCTGTAACAAGAAGCCAGGATGCTCGTCCTTTAAAAGTGATCTTTGCACGTTGCTATGCACTCAATCATAATTTCCCAAAAAATTGAATATATTTTGGAAGCCAGGTATGGGTTTTATTCTACCTCCTTGCATTGTCTGGAGAAATCACCGTTGTTGGGATTGGGATAGAGAAACCACTGTAGCCAGAAACTGAATTGGTCTTTCTTTGGAGGGGAGGGTGTTAAGAAATGCTGGATTTCCCAGGTTTGCATAACCAAGACAAAGCATGTGAAAGCAAAAGAACTGTAAGAATGTTAATATGACTCCAATTGCTGAAACATATGGAGCCAATCGCTGGCACTGCCTCAGCACAACTGGGAATGGAAATTATCATTCTTCTCTGAAAAATATGGGATATTTCTCTTCCTGCAGTTTGTCTAATTTTTATGGCATTTTTCTTGTATAAGCAGGGATGTTTTCAAGAGCAAGGTAAGCTATTTTGCAGTCAATATTAATTTCTGGGTTTTAGTGCATTAAAATAGGACAATTATGAAAAGAAAGAAAAATATGAAGAGGACTTGGTATGCCGTTGAGCATATTTTCTTAACTTTGACACATTCTTGCTGATCTCACCATGGCACACACTTAGGAGGGAACTCCTAGTAGTTTTGCAAAAAAATACGCTGATGTCTTGGAAGTGGTACACTGACAAACTGTAAGTTTAAATTATATTTGGGTTGTGATGTGTCGTCTTTGATCTTTAACACAGATCTGTATTTCAGCTCATTGATGTGATGAGTCACTTTTAAAAATAAGATCTAAAAGCTTTTAAAATGTTAGATTTTGATCTTAAGAATCCTTTCATATTAAGAAAAACTATATGGTAACCTCAAAAATAACTGTGCTCCAAAGAAATGATTGCTTGATTTGTGCTCTCAGGTGAACTTTCCTCATTCTATCTCCTTCATTCCTTCTTTTCTGATTTTAGAATTGTTCCAAGTGGAGACAGGAAGGCTTTTTAACCCTGTGGCATCTGTAATTTTTAAAGGAGACTTCTTGCTGTTTTCTTTTCTGTTCGTAAAGAGTTTTTTCTAAAACTTTACTTTCTTTCTATTGCTGCTGTTATTATTATTATTAATTTATTTATTGTTATTATTCCTTAGCAGATCAAGCAAATATATATTCAATTTTATGCCTAGAAATTTAAACATACATAGAGCTGATTACTGAAGTACCACCATGTGTAAGCACCAGCTGTTTAAGGACATTTTTAATATATATAGATATAGAAATAATTAGTATTTCTTGGAACCTCTGCTCAATTGGCGCGTTCCCTCTGTTTCTAATAAAGCAGGTCATCCCTGTTGTGGTTGAAAACAGCACTGAAAAATAGTACTTAAGCTACTTTGTGTAAAACAATGAAAGACAATTCTTATACAGTATATTTTCTTTCTCTTGTTGTATTTGTTTTGCCACAGTGTCAGAGGGGAAAACTAAGGCAGGGAAGGAGGATGGCCTTCATTTTTTAAAGTAATTTAGATTAAATTTCTTCTAAAAATCTATTTCAATACAAGCTTTGTGTTCCTTCTCATTACTTAAAATTACCAGCCCAAGGTGCAATGTATTTTTGGTCAGCAGGAGACATAACTGAGTGGTCACCTTATATGTAGCTCCCGTGCACAGAGTGACTCAGTGGGGGGCTTCTTTTATAAACTCTGCAGTGTCTTCATTGGTTTGACTGGAATGTTTCCAGGTCTGAAAGCAGCTCAGGAGAAAATTGCGGCTGGCTTCAGTTACATGGAGTGTAAGAACTGGTTAGATGTTCTTTTTTTTTTTTTTCCCTAAGTGGAAAGAGCCAGTTTTGTCAAAACTAAAGTGTTTATAGGAACATATCCTTTTTTGATTAAATTCTCTTGGGAAAGAACTAGGTAGAATTTCTTGTGAAAATTCCCTTAAAAATACAATGCTGTTGCATGTATAGACTTGAATACATATTGAATGTGAAAAACACTAGTCTAGAGCAGTCCTGCTGTGCTGCTTATTTGCCCAGTTCCTGGCAATAAATGGCTTAGTGCCTCTGAGATCAAGGTTGCATCCAGGCTATTAACCTTCACAGTGATCACTGGATCCTTCCTCCATGATCTATATTGCAGCTGTTCATACTTCTGGCTACCAAAGTGTCAGGTGGTGTGAACTGCACAGCTTAGCCAGGCTTTTTCTGAGAAAGCTATCTCTTCTGTTGGTTTTAAGTCTGACAAGTAGCTTCTCTGGGCAACCCATCCTTGTATTCCTTGCCACTTATCCACATTACTTGTGATTTCTTTAATACACCTTTATTGCCCTGTTCTCCAGGTTTTGTTTCTTTCCCAAAGTGGAAGCTATGTCACACCTCTGATGGCTTTTGTTACCTCCTCCTGTAGCTTCTCAATTTCCTGTATGTGGTTATTGTAAGATGAGGTGCCCAGACAGCCAAGCACTATTTCAGATGCTGTTGCAGCGGAGCATAACAGGGCCCCTTCTGTTTGTTGAATATTTATTCTTAAATAAATGAAGTTTGTGAAGTCCTGTCACTCTGGAGGACATTTCTCTTTCTAGCCCAGGGCTCAGCCCCTCCACCCTGGGGCCCATGTGCCACTGGGCTTGGAAAGGATGGTCCCAAGGCTCTGCTATTTGCTAGTGACAGAATTCTGGTTTGGCATGAAAGAGCCACCCACTTTCCCATAGTGAAGCTCATTAAAAACTGTAGATTTGCAATCTCATGTTCCTCACTTTTTATGTATCTCTTACTCTGCCAACTTTGATAATCTGAGCCCCTCTGAAGAGTGAAGTGTTGCTGATACCGATTTCTTTATTTCTTCCACCAAACCAAACACTTCTTAACATTAACCAGTTTTTAATGACATATAAGAAGGGAAACAATTTCGCATAAAATGTCAGATTTTGGATAGAAAAATAGGTTCTGGGTTGGAGTTTGTGGTTCTTTTTTTCATTTTGTTTTCTTTAAACATGGATGATCCTGACTACTGAGGTATGAAGAGCACAGCTGTGTCCTGCCTCCACTTCTGTGCTCTTTCTCTACTTACGAAGTGTCTGATTTTCCTGTCGGGAGATAACAGCTCCACTTATCCAAATTGTTGCATCAGTCAGAGTGAAAATTAGAGTCAAATTTGTTGGGTTCTTCAACATGTCTCTGCATTTTGCAGCATGTTAACATAAATTAAAGCAATGTTTTTGTTACCTGAAGAGTCCTGTCATTGTGCTATGAGGTTTAGATTTGACTAATTATAATGTCAGAATATTTTTCTGCCCTTAATGAAAGTTTTCCCTTCAATCTGCTTCTATTGTTACATTTGGTCTCTTGGAAAAGTACAATGCTGAAGAAGTGTTTTCATTTTATAAAATGATTACTAAAAGTGAAACATTTACTTCCTCCAAAAATTTTCAGTAAATATAGGCAATTTTATTGATGGAAACTCTAGAAATTAAGTTGAAAATACAATCCTTTAATATTAATAGGTTGTTCCACAAATAATGGCAGGGAAATAAGTAGAGGTTAAAAAAAATGAAATAACCTAACCTCCAAATTACTCTTTACATTCAGATTCTCAGCTTGAGTAAATCAAAACTGCTGTGCGAAGTGATGTGATCTATTTTCACTTAAAACTATTTACCTAAGTCAGTGGAAATATGCTATTTGCACAGGATGGCTACTGGGGTATTACAAAGATTGTCCTAAGAAAAACAGCTGCCTTTTTGATTCAACAATGGGGCTTAAGTACTTGAAAACTAAAATTAGGCAAATAGTTGATGTTATCATTGCCCAATTTATTCCTGCTTGCAATGAAGAATGACATATCCAAGAAGGACTGGCAAAATCTGGATCCAGACTTCTAAATTCTGATATTTTGGATCCAGAGCTCTGGGTTGGAATGATGAATAATTTTATTTTGTTTAAAGCACGTTGAAGCTATTTCCTGCAAAAAGAGGAGAAGGATGATGGAACCCTCTGAAGTTCTTCTGCAAGTGGCATCTGACCGTAACGTGGGAACTTCAGTAGGTTGGTTGTCGGTTCAAATGAAGAGGAGCTTTCCAATCTGCTGTAAATAAACAACAAAGCTTCAAAGGAGACAAGTTACAGCAATACAAACTGCATGCCCTATACCTCTTGTATTGATTAAATCGTTCTCTAAACCTGTGGACATTTGACACCTCAATCAGCTTTCCCAAGTTGCACATCAATTTTTTTTTGGTGATAACAGCTCGACTTCTAGCACAGATACATTGCAAATCTAGAAAGATGCTTCAGCAAAAATACTAGGAAGGCTTTACAATTTACTTTTTGGGCAAGGGTCACTAACTCTTTTGATGTTTTCTTTTCCTCCTTCTACATGGTTCATTAAATTCCTTGAAAGGATGGTGTATGTTGTGCACATAAACGAACCAGCAATAACAAGATCCCATCACTTACATCTAGTAACTAGTTTAAAAAAAAGCAAACAACGAATTCCAAACCTATCTGCTACTGAATGGGGCTATCTTCACACAAGTAGTGTCCAAGTACTTTTAAATCTTTGTAAGTCAAACTTGTAGGAATATATTGCACTCATGAGTTGCAAGGACCTTTTTCAGATAGTTAGTATATTTATTATGAATTACTTTAATAATAATTGGTAGGTAATGTAGGTCACGTTGTTAGGTATTGATATATCTAGTGTTTAGTCTTGTTGTGTTCATCCATACCAAGTGAACTGCAAGTCACTGCTCTTAAGGGACAATTGCTGTATCTGGCAAGAAGAGGTGTTGAGGAGTAACCTTTTGAATTCGGCATCTGTGGCCAAGAGTTTTTTACCAAGGCTACTAATTACTATACACGTTTTGTGACAGAAATTATAAATCCACATTATCAGTGTCTGTGTCTTCATTCACATTATTCAATCCAAATTAATGTAAAAATACCATATTGAAAAATGTTATAATAATTTATGATTTATAGGTTGCAACATGCTTTTTTTCCTCCCCTCATGTGCAGAATTTTTCATTTTTTTAACTTCAAGGACTCTCATGATGACATTATTGTTACTATTATTAGAAGTATTGAAAAAATTAATTTTATTATAAATACTTCAATAAGGAAGGTATTTTTTCTTCTTTATTAACATGCTCCTGCAAAAATCTATTTTCAGAGGTTTGGTTCAGCTGGTTGGTAAATATTTTTTTCATGAGAATTTGTCCCATGACCTATTACTGATGTAATTAATGGTGTACATTAGCTATTAAAATAGTTACACCTTTTCAAAGTCAGATTGCATTTGCCTAAAACAAGCCTTGGCCATCTCTCCTTTTCTTGCTTCTCAGGCCTTGAAGGAAATAGGACTAACCCAAGAAGATTAGCTAGGTCACTAAATCTGAATTTAGGAAGGATCAGAGCCAACGCTGTCTGTGTTTATTCCTTCCCTTTAGGATTACAGATGCTCCTTGCACAGCTAGAGTTCATAGGATAGGGGAACTGATAAAGATGGGAAAGACAACTGAGCAATTTTTGCTGCAGTAGCATAATCCGTAGTAAAATCCTTAATGATATCAATGGGCTTTAAAACCAACTTGTTTTCTCTCTGCACGATGAGTTCTTTACGTATTATCACACAGTGCTCCAGCTGCTCGCTGTCTAGAAATCACAGGGTGAGTCGGTGCGAGCATCAGGAAAAGTCACTGAGTCTTGTTCTTCTCTTCTGAGTCTTATGTGGTGATCTCTAAAATACGACCTTGGAATTTGTCTGGGTGTAAACAAATGAGATAATAAATGAAAAGTAATAAATGAAACTGGACTAGTAATGCTAGTAATACAAGTCCATTTTAGCTCAATTTTCAGCAGTGAAAGAAGCCTTTGAGGTCTGCTGCCTTGAAAAACACTTCAAGGTGAACTGGTTTATCTAGTGAAAATGCTTGACTGAAGGAAATAACAAGAAAGGGGAGGAACTAGCTAATTCAGAAGTGAACACATTTTTTCGCCTTTCCCATTTCTGCAGTCCAAACTTGTTTTCATTCTGTGCCTCTTGCTGTTTCTTCCAACTAAATTTCTTCTTTGACTTCTTTATTTTTAAAATCCTCTCCCTTCTTTATACTCATGTTTTCTTTATTTGATCACTAATGGCATCGCTTCAGGACGGAATAAAAAATTGTGTGTAAGAGGGCTGAAGGAGGAAAGGCGTTCAAGCAATTAGGCTAATAAATATTCATTTTTATTTGTATTGCATTCAGAATAAAGGAAAGGGAAGAAACAAAGAATTCTGCATTTGATGTTTGCCAAGGAAAAAATGTGCTCCGAGGCATCTCTTGCTGTTAATGAGTGCTTGGTTTTGTCTGTCTTCTTGTGTATTGATAATACTTGTTAAAACAATGACTTTTCTTCATTGTCCCTCTGATCCAAATACATTTTGCCCAGATGGTTAGTGTAGGTGTTGATCTGGTAGCTTTGAAAATCAGTGAAGTTATCTGCTAGTTTATTTATTGTGATATTTCTATATTAATCCCTTAGTTGACATAGATTTTACTTCAGTGCTGATCAATGAGTCTGGTTTCCAGCTGTCTCGCTGGCTGCAGAGCTCTCTGTTGCCTTCAGTAGTGTCTGTGGGTTTGAGGTGAGCTCTGTGCACGCAGATGTCTTCCATACCCAGACGTGACCCCACGGCAGGGAGCTCGCACAAGTAGCTTCCCTCAAATGTTTTCTTTAGATGACTGCTTGGAATCTAATGAAATGTAGAACTGATATTCAGAATTGAGCTATATTATGTTGGTTCTGTAAACCAAGTACGATTAATGAGTTGACTAACTAGCACTTTCTGAGCATCTCCACTGTTGAGGTGAATTGAATGAAGTGTATAAGCTCTCTGAAATATTTCCCTTCAGAGTCAAAAGAGGCACCTATCTTGTTCCCATAAAGTTTCCTTCAGAGAATTTTCAGATTTGAATTTCAAGCAATGTTTAACTTGTAACAAGCATTTGCAAGCATCTATATCTGAAAGAGGTGGACACTGAGGTACGAGCTTACTCCATTAAATTGCTTTATTCCATTAAATTTGCTTTACTTCATTTTTCCATTACCCGTTTCTTCCTGAATCATGGAGCTTTGTTCTCTATGGCAGGTTGTTTCTGAAAAATCTGATGGCAGCTGTTGAAGTCTGGAAGTGGTAACATCCAAATAATGCAGCCAGAGCAGAGTTGGCAGAAGGATACTGAGGCCAGAGGTTTTAGCCACCCTGGTAAACCATGATTCAGGGAAACTTTCCCTTTCATCAGAGATAGCTGGGATATCAGGCAGCTGTCATGAATAATCAAAGTTCGTGTGTTTTCTTGCTGCCTTGGGTACTAGTTTCTTGTTATGGTTAGTTTTTGGTCTTGGGGCTTGAGCAAGCAAAAAAGATCTGTTCCTGTTACGGCTGTGCAAGAATTCTGCTTTGGATCATGCCGGTAAGAAGACCTGTGATTGTATTCTGGAGAGGAGTCCTACAGGGAAAGCCCTTACGCTTTTTATTGAGACCGTCTTAATATAAGAGTTTAAGAAGCAGGGATAGACTAATTATGTTGTTTAGGCTATTGGATAGGAAATGCAGCATGGAAAATCTGGCTGTTTATGGACAAGAACTCCCACTGGCCACATTTACCTGAAAATCAGGTACAGTGGACTCTGGAGCTTTTTAAGGTGCTGAATGAAGGCTGCATTTGATTATATTAAAGAAAGATGTTAATATAAAAGGATTTTTCTTTTCTTTGTATAAGCATGGATAGTGATGCTGTGAAACCTGTGAGACTCAAAGATACTTATTGAAGAGGGTCAAATGTGTAGAATGAACAGTTGACGTGACCAGAGATATGCTTGCTTTACAATGCTTTTTTGTGGGGTAGGCTCTCTAATCAAGAGCCATTTCAATTGAGGAAGGCATGGTGAAAATTGTAGACTTCCTTGATAGAAATAGTAAGACTAACTGAAATTGAATTTTTCTTGTGTTAAAAATAAAAAAATGATAATGGAATACTTATGGGCCATTTTATCTATATAGAATATCAAATAAAGATTATATTAGTAATTTTTAAAGTGATGAATAATGTGTAGTACTCACCAAATATTTGTAATTGCGTGTGCCTGTGGAATGTAGCCAGGTTAGCCCAAGTGTTCTGGTGGTAGTGGTAAGAGTGGAATCAGTTTGCAAGACTTCTGCCAATATTTGGTTATCTAGCATAATATTAGTCTGTATGACTGACTGACTTTTGAATTTTTTTTCTTTCTCTGAAGTATATTTGTATTGTTTTTCAAAATGAATTAGGCAATTTTCCCTATTTCAGCCACTAATGGAGTGTATAAGTTGTTCAATATTCTGGCAGCCTTCAGAAGACTTTGCTAAAACTGATATGGGGCATGTGCCCTTTGCATGTTACTAACAGCATTTTGATGCATTCATTTTTGAATTGCAACTGTTTCAGTAATCTACAGAATATCAAAAAAATCTAAACCAAGGGGGTTTATTGTAGTAGAAGCCACTAGGATGACTCTTTTTTTTTACATGAGCTTAACATTTATGTGCTTATGTGTACAGTAACACATCTTACATGATGCAAGATGTATCCAAAACAAATCTGGCCCTACTTGTGGATGCTCTTGTTTTTTCCAGGGTTTCCAAGCTCAGTCTTCAGAATTTTTTTGGTTTTTTTTTCCTTTGCAACTCCAGTAACTTCCATTAATCTGTTTGGGTTGTGAGACTTACAGGTCTTTTCTGCTCAGAAAACTCACCTTTAACAATGTTTTCAGGTACTACTTCCTCCATGTTTGCTCTTTGCTTCACATTAGCTGGTGGAGAAATGAGAATCTTTTCCAGTTAACCTCTTTAGTGTATTCAATATTCTAATCAGTTGAAACAATTCTCTGTTAATTGTTTTTGAGGTTATCATAGAAATGCTTCCAAAAAGGGTACATGAAATGATCCATGTCAGCAAATAGATGTTCTGTGCATGGTGGGAAACAGCAGAACATTTCACAAAGACAGTCTTTAGCATGACTTCCTTCTCTACATTGCCCAGGGCAAGCCTATGTCTATTCATTGGCTCTGGTGGGAACATGGTCTCACTAGATTAAACTCTGCTTTTGTAAATACTCCCTCAGCAGTACAGGGCACTTTCACTAAATCAGTCAGAATCAGTCAGTTGTTCATTGACGAGGTTCTTAAACATTTGCAAGTCAGCTTTCTCCAGTGTCTCTTAGGGGAGTCCTTATGCTCCCATTTCAAGTAGAAATGTTTAGCCATCTCCTGTGAAGTGTTGTGTCATTTTGGCACCTTGCAGCATTATGCAAAGCTCATTTGTTAGGAGGCGTTTTGGAGATGAAGTGGGAAATATCTCTAGTGAAGGTGTCAGCATTGAAGACATGAACCCACGATTGCTGTTAGATATGCAGGCAGAATCCTGGTACCTGAGAGCTAGGATTTAGGGAAAATAGCTAAAAAAACCTGGTGCCTCTCCCAGCTACAGGACTTTTAATTGCTGCTTTTTCTTTTTCTTTTTTTTCATCTGAAGTTCTCTTACTAGAATCAATTGGCAGCAGTATTTCTCCTCCTCCCCCTGCTTCCCACTGGTCTGTGAAGATAAATATGGCTCTTAGGGATTGCAGGGAACAGCACAGTCAAGGAAATTCTTTGTATTTTTGCCCAAAGGTAAAACTCAGTTTGAGCAGTAGAGGGCATGGGGAGTGTTTGTGAGCATAACTGTAGGCTGAAAAACTTATGTCTTACTTCCTTCTACATCTTGTTCCAGAGGGCCAGAGGGGAGGTCAAAAGTCAGCTTCAAGTGTGCTGCATTGCTCTTTTCTAAATCTCCCAGCTCTTGGGGGTCTGATTTTTCAATGAGAAGTGGGCAGTGCTAGGATGAAACACGTACCTTTTTGTGAGTTACAATGTCATGTGCTTTAAAAGAATGATTCCTATAATTACACCTATATCCAGATGTTATTCAGACACTTTTCTTAGTAGCCCGGAGTTCTGCAGCTCAGCCTGTGGTCTCAGGGGAGGCCAGTGCTTTAGGAGGACTTGCACCCTCTCTTACCCTCCTGCTCTCTTCTCCAGCATTCTTTTGTACTCCTAATATTTGAATTGCTATTACTCCCAAACAGAGGCTTGTAAGAAAGGATTTTGGCACAAGAGGCTTCTGGCATATTATTTCCTCCTTTGTTCTCCCCGAAGGATGCGATCGCTTAATCTCCTGATTGATTTGGAGCCAGCCTCCCTGCCGCTGAGGGAGGGATGTGAAGCTTTTCTGCCATTGTCCCTTTCAGATACGCTGCTGGAATGCGCCACTAATCACGAGGAAGAATTTCCCCTTCCTGCTGGCTCTTGCTCAATACTCTTTGGTTTGCTGGATTGTGCTTCTGGCTGGTATCATTGAGGCCTTCAAATTGGAGCTGTTCCTTCATTTCCTTGTGTCTGGAGACAGTTTTGGAAATAATCCTATTCTGCCTTGCCTCCATTGTCTTGGTAAGGCCACTGGCATTGCCTGTAGTGTCACCAATTTGCCTGCATCCAGAGCTCCTGGTTCTTCTCTTGTTTCTAAAACCACCTGAAGCACATGTTGCAGAATGCGGGGTCACTGGAAAGTTGTATACCATCCTATGCTTCGCTGCTGGACCCTGATGTGGGTTGCTGAAGATGTGAATTCCTGACCCTGGGACAGTATTTGTTGTATTGTTTTCACTTCCTTTTTCTAGCCGAGAATCTGAATTCCTAAGTTTACTCTCTATCTATAGGAAGGAAGCAAAGTTGTAGACATGCACCTTCAGTCACAAATATGCTGTGTGTCCCTTCAGGTTTGCATCACGAACTCAAGAGGAGAAATAACTCAGGGTTTCTCACAGGGGGCTGATACACTGCAACCAGGTCCCTGACTTTTATCCATTTGTGCCTTTCTCCTTGGAATAAGTGTCACATTTTGCCCATGACTGCTGGCCCCAGGAAGCCTAGGCTGGGACTGTAAGCACTATTTTTCAGGTCAATATGATGAGCACAACAAAGTGTTCAAATCAGTTTGGGGAGTTTTTCTAAGATACAAATTAATCTGAAATGCTGATCTGCCAACTCCAGGCACCGCCAGTAATGTCATGCAGGCATGAATGGTGATCTGAGGAGCTGGCAGAGATGTGCCAATGAACCTGGTCACTTAGGAGGAGAAACTCCATCAAAGCATCTGTCCAGTTTGTGGGGGTTTACCCAGAATGCTCCTAGGGATTATTACAAATATGTGCCAGTAATTTCACAATGGTTGCAGTGGTAAAACCAATTTTTGTTGAAATAAGTGCTTTTGTGGGTAATGCTGCATGTGAATGTTATTAGGTGAGCAGCTACGTTAAAGTCAGTCAAATTCAAATTTATCACTCTTCTCGAGCATACCATGGGTAGGGTTTTGGTGAAGTGGAGTGGGAAGACTGGGTATTTAAATTGCACAGCAACAGCATAGCTGCTTACAGAACCAAAGGATGATAATGAATTTTCAGTTATTCTTTGTTGCTTGTAAGTAATGAAACAAAACAGAAATCTGAGGCTTTTCTTCCTTCCTCTATATTTTATTCAAGGAATAGGATCGTTTCAATTCCAATAGAATTTGCCTACTCTAACTAATATTAAATGCAGCTAACTAACATCGTCTACTCCATGCTATGCAAACCTTCTGACATGGTTTCATTACTGCCTCATAATCAGTAAGATTTGCTATTTACTTGAGTGTGGGAACCAGAGTTTCCTTCTATTTGGCAGATTTTATTAAAATCTGAGGACTTTCAGGACCACAATAAATTAAGACTGTATGCAGGGAATTTGTACAAAGATACATAACCCTCCATATTATTAACTACTAATAAAACTTAATTAGTTACTTAATTACCAACTAATAAAACTTTTGGCTCTCCAAACTGTGGTTTGTCAGTGGGGGTCAGTTTGCATGGGGCTGCAGGGTTCAGCTATAGCAAGGACTTTCAATGAGGAGTATAAAATTATGGCATATTATGGAAAGCCTTGACGTTGCCTCACATCTTCTGATCTGACCAGGAGTTTTGTGGCACCCTTCAGTGAAGCACAGAATATTTCTTATACAGTCTTGCTGAGAAGTGGAATTCAGTGCTTCAAATCTGCTTACAGCATTGTGTAAGATGAATTGATATTTCAGGTAAATGTTTTGTGTAATTCTGTGGTGGTCAGTGATCAATGGCAAAGACTCTCAGCAGACCATTGCCCCAAAGGTTTGGGACTTAGTGATCTGAAAGCCACTCTGCAGAACATAGCCTTGTCCTGAATAAATATCAGGAGTACAGATTATGATAAGGGAACAGAAGATGTTGCCTAGAATATCATGTAACTCTTCAGAGTTTTTCTTATTTATCCTGTAAATGTACACTTCAATTCCTGTCCACTGTTGAGAGTAAAAAATTGCTTGAGAAAACTCTTGAGTGAAATTTTATTTCTCAGCTTTGGAATTTGTGAAGCCTGTATATTTAGTATCCATTCATAAAGAAAACTATTTGAATTGAGAATTTCCAGTCTTTCGGGGGAACCCAAGAGACTTATGTAAAATTATTTTCTTTGTTGATGATGTTGCTTTCTGGGATTTGCAGAGAGAAGTCTGTTGTTTAATGTAACTCTAATTTAAGCAAGTTCTTCCCAACAAGTTTCTAACAGGAAGTGTTGGACCACTATGTCACAAGAGCTGTCAGATGCTCTGTAAAGATAGTTACCCCCGTATACTTGGTTGACCCTGTAAAATTTCGGGTATACCTTTGAAGTGATTTGCCACACTATAGTTAACTTTTTCTCTGGTAAAATGTAATGTTTTTGCCAGGGCAAAGGAGGGGAGGAAGCAATAAGGGGGGTAATGGGGAGAGTGGAATTGATTATAGATGGTATAAATTTCAGATGATGTAAAGTACCAGCTCTTTGCACAGGGAAACCAGTGATTAAAGACCTGGATAGTTCTACACAATTGACTTATACTCTAGTGTAGCGTTCTCCAAATTACAAAACCAATCAAGCACCCTAATTGCCTTCATTTAAAACCAGTCACCAATTTGATTCTGTTACCAGCCAAATAAGACAGCATAAATCAGGTAATGTAGGTGTCAGGGAATGCTCAATTGGGACCCAGGCAGATCTCATGTAAACCTAACAATAGCGTATTAAATCCGCAGCCAGGGGAGCCTTGCAATTCTCACTTCGGAGCAGCATCTCCTTTTGGTTTTCTGTGACGTGGTGAGTGTAGGACTGAAAAGCTCCAGCTCTGAATGCTGACCCCAGCTACGATGGTGTGGCTTTACAATGGCTGTGGTGTAAGCAGGGCCTAAACGGGGCCTTTGCTTTGTAGTGTCTGCTTTTATTAGGATTTTTTTTGTGAAAAGCTCTAATGGGATTTACTTTGCTCCCATTGAATCAAACTGTTACTGACATTAGTGAGAGCAAGTTCAGACCCCCATCAGCTTTTCACTGTTGTTGTAAAAGCATTTATTGGTTTCTTTTAGTGGAGTGGAGCAAATTCATTTTCATCTTCAGCATGCATTCTCTTTGTCTGCTTTTGTGTGCATATTCTATTTTTGGAGGAAAAAAAGTCTCCTTACTTGAAAATTTCACCGTATTTCAGCATGCCTGTCACCCAATAGTGTAAATGGGAAATGGAGCTGTATGACAACTTTTGGATCTTGAACACACTGAATGACTATGGAAACAATTAAAGATTGAACTGTGCCCGAGGAGTCTTTCCTTGGAAGAAGGGATGAACTGCTCTCCAGCTATCAGTAGGACAGAGTACCCATTAAAAAGTCTAAAATGTCCAATTTGATTGTCAGTTTAAGAGGTGCAGTCACAGATAGTGGAGGATCTTGTTGGTCAAAGAACAGTAGTTAAAAACAAATAGTTTAAATAGATGCTTGAAGCAAAAAAAAAAATAAAGAATATGTCTGCCACTGAGGGGGCCATGTAAGAAGTTTTGTAACAAATTTTGACTGCTATACACAGGAATCTAATGTGGAGCATAAAATTTGAATTGCCCAATATAAAAGAAAAAGGGGAAATTTAAAAGAATTTAGAAAACTTCCATGTCTTTCAAATGTGAACAAGAGGACAGTGCATAAAACTGACAAAATGACAGAATAAATCTGGAAAGGAGGTATAGAACCTTTCACTGATACATGAAAAACTAGGAATGCCGTGCTGAAGACTTGACCTGTCCCTCTAATTCTGCCAGTAATAAAAGAACATGGGCATCTGATTTCTGACGGAATATAAAAGCATTCAAAAATATAAAGTAATACTTTATGCAGAAAATATTGAACCTGCAATACTTCTACAGGAGAAAACACATTATGGTTATTATGACCAATATACCTTTACAAAGATAGGAATACAAAAATAATTAATTCTTAGGTTTCAATATATAAATGTATCTGAAAAAAAAAATCCTCTTCTGATGAATGGCATTACTCAGCTTTCCAGGTGTGTAATAGTGTTTGTTTTCTTAGTTCTCTATTACCTCTAAACTGGTGAACAGGATGCCAGATTCTAAAACAATGGCAAAGAGTTACTGTAAGTGTCTGAAAAAATGTATTTCCTGTTGCCGAATGTTTTCTGAAATAGCTGGAAGATACTCTCTTTGACTTACTTCCTTTGGCTGTTAAGTAGAGGTAAAACACACTGTTCTAAAATAGCAAAGAATTGGAGAAATGAGAAGACTTGCAACCAGTTTCAAGTAAGAGAACATTGTCGTAACCTGTGAATTCTGGTCAGTTTTGTGAAATTTCTGTATTCAGTTCATGGCTTCATATCTGGAGGTGTGTAATTTCTGATCTTGGATGGGGAGAGAAACAGAGTGGCATGCGTGTGGTGGACACGACTGCATATGCAGGACTTGGTCCAGGAGGAAGGAAGCTGGCTACAAAGAAGTTATGCATGACTTGATAGAGAAGTTAAAGGAAGGCCAATAAAGACTTTTTTAGGGAGGTCTGACCTAACCAAAACAACACTTGAGACAGTTTGGAAAACTAGAACAATTTCTTGGCTGTCTATGCAGTCCTTTCGCAAGCTGTGGGCCTGCCCTTCCTGGGCTTGTGGGCCTCCAAGGAGATGAACTGCGAAAAGGATGATTAGAACTATGAGGAGGAGATAACCTCATGCTATTAGAGGATGAGCAGGAGGGAAGTAGGCCCACTGGTGCTGGTTGGAGAATGTACAGACAAGTGAGGTGCTACTTCTGTAAAGAAACATGGAGCTGCTGGGCTGAAAGTGAGCTGAGGAAGGCAAGGAAGGAAGCTGGAGCCTCTTCTCCCAAGAGTATGGTGAGTACCTGGTCAGAAAACCCCTAGGCTGGGGTTGGCTCTGCTCAAATGCAAGTGTCTCATTCACTCCTGCAAGTTGTTCATCCAAAACCCAAAATGTACTGATCTAATGGTAGAACCTGGAAGAGAGCAGTGGAGCCTGATGAGCATGAAGAAGCCCTTCCCCTCCCGCGCTGTCCCCCTTCGTGTGCCGAGGGGTGTTTGGAGAATTTCTTCTGAAAAGTGGTATTGTAAGCTGGACAGAGGAAGGAATTGAGTGCTTCTCCACATGAAATCTAATTGCATAGTAAATACTTTTCCTTTCTCTTATCACTGGTCCCCTTTCTGCTATTGTCTCTTCCCATATCCTGGTTTTCATTCCTTCATAGTCTCTCACTTCTCTTCCATTCTGATTTCATGTCATTTCATCATTACTGTCTTCTTTTGCTCAGATTTTGGAAACATTTCTATCCTTTTGCTAAATATACCAGTGCTGTAGTCTCTTTGCCTTTCTCCCCTAAATGACCACATTCTGGACCCTGTGTTCCACTGCCTGGCCCACATTCTCCATCTACCCATGCTGAGGTGACTCCTTCTCTCGCCACATCCCCAGATGTGTAGAGCACTCAAGGCATATGTGGGGTTTAAAGAAAAAAGCCATAGATGCATGTATCCATTTCCTTCTTGCAGCAGGCAGCCAATTCTGTGGAGGCAACATTAACACGAATAAGACTGCATCCTGCCAAACCCTGAGGTGGTCTCAAACTACCCCTCTTTTTAGAGGAACAAACGTATGCAACATATTGATCTTTCATACTCCTCAGAAAAATCTCTGTGTTTTTATGATGAGTGGCCTGAAAGATCTGGTTTTGCAGGATGCGAACAAAGAATCCCAGATTTCAGTCTGCAGGCAGATGGACCTTTAAACAAAACTCCCTGCACAGCAGGGACATCTGTTACAATTTGTGATCCACAAACTTTAAGGATACTCAAAATTCAGCTATGGGGCTCAATCCTTAGCTAGACCCAGCAGGAGAGGTAAAAGGCAAAGACTGTGTGCTGTGAGATTTGCTGAGAGCTGAAATAGTTCCTGCAGCAAACTGAAACTATGTGATTTTAACCTCATGTTGTCTGGAGCATTGTTTGGACATCTTTTCTTCCACTTCTTTATCCTAGAAGACCTGACTAAGGAGTTGGAAACAGTGACAAGCAGCTTGGTGGAGCCATTAGAGGGGGACTGTACATTAGGGTGACGTTTTTAGAAATAAATCCTTCTTGAAACGGTGCCAATGGCAATTTTTCATTCACCCTGTGGAAGCAGGAGCCAGCCCGCTTGTTTGCATTTGTTTAATACGGTCTGCATCTTCTGCTGGGAGTTAAAGGGTACCAAATAATTTTTGTGCCTGGTATTGAGTGTTGGAGACTATAGAACTGTTTCTGCTCTATTTTAAAAAAGGCTCATTAGCTGGTGAATGATCTGCATTTACGAAAAAACAATAATTTTCTATTAAGTACTGGGAAATAATTTATTCAATATGTCTTTTCTTTACAATTTCCAGGGCTTTCTGGAAAAATTATATGACTCTTTTCATTGCAGTGGTCATTTCTGATGGCACTGCTAGCATTTGTGCAGACATTACATGAGGTTTTAAAATGTTAATTACTAGATTGGATTTTTTTCCCCCAGCATGGTTAGTAACAAGGGTCATTTAAGACAGGACTTAAGTACTTTGCCTCTTGTCACTCATTAAATCTGTATCCTTTCTTTTCTTCAGCTTAATTGTTTCAACAAATACTCCTTCAACTGTATTCCTTGCAAACATTAAGCGAGGAATTCAAGGAGCTTTGCTTAGATGCTCACAGTGTGTTTTACTTGGACAGATAGGACAAACATAAAATTCATAGGACTGTGTGGCTGGCACACCACATGCTATATTTTAAAAGAATTCTATCTTTAGCCTCCCTGTTCCTGATGCTTTTAGACGTGAATTAGTATTATGTTTATAGAAGTTCTGAACTAGTATCTGTGAATATTTAAAAAAAAATAAATCCAGAAGGTGCAAACTTATAGGCAAGCAGAGCCAAAGCAATTTCTATTTCTTCTTTTGGCAAATATTTAGGAGAAATATTTAGATATTTTAAGCTCTGCTTGACAAGTTTCCCTTAATATCTCAGGCTCTTCTATCCCTAATTGCTGGTGTCACAGCTTTTCCACAGTTGTGCTCATGCCTGCAATGGCTTGGAAAAGCCGTCTGTAATCTAAAACTGTATTTTGAAATTCATTTCACAGGGTATACCTGGCAAGAAGTCAAAGTGCTTCATTGTGTGATCTTTCCACTTTCTGGACTGCACAACATGGCTATAGCTCTCCTGGCAGTTCTTTCAGGGGTTGGCTCTCCCCACCTCCCAGACCAGTCTCCATGTGATCTGACCTTTCTCATTCTGGGGTAGAAATGTGGAAATACCGTGTGAATATTAATTTAGCAACTGAACTGTGTTCTCCAGCAACAACCTCTCTTAGATACAGTAGGGAAAAAAATTGATTTAGCATCTTCTAGTGTCAGACTGATGTTTCATTGTGCCACTTCAGAAGAAAAAAAAAAAAAAAAAAAGTAGGTCTCCTAATCACCTCCTATTGTTTTTCCCTAGTTTGGGTAACATTAAAAGGAAGAAATTTGTGTTTTGTCAATAACACACTCAGAATGACTTGGCCCTTTTCTGACCTTTAGGGAATATTCAATAGAAGAAACTTACTGGTTTTTACAGTGACCTATAGTGGTTTTTATCTGTTGAATAGTTAATATTAGGTGGAGTGTCCCATGATTTTGCAGCTCTCAGTACTACCTAATGTTATTTGTAGATATCATTAAGCAAGTAGAGTGTTTCTCACTTTGCATAACCAAGTCTGTGTGGAAGTGTTCCCAGCTGGTTCTCTGCCATTTTCAAAATTTCACCTGTGTTTAGTCATCTAAACTTTTTCAGATTATCACCTTTTTCTTCGTGGGTACTTGAAAACAAACACATGTTGCTCTTTGTGGACTTTAAATTGTACTGATAAGAGGGAAAAGCCTGGATTGTGCATTGACTGGGAAAGTTGTCAGTTACTAAGTGGAAAGAGGGCTACCCCTGGGGAATTCCATTTGCCAAATTGCTATAAGAGATCTTTTGCTTAGAAACTACTAAACTCATATAAGATGCTAATAGAGTGTGCTTACAAGAACATGTTTGAGTGTGAATATATTTCTCTTTGAAAATTTCTCTTTGAAACCCTTTTTATGTTGCTGCTGCTCAGTTTGGGACTTCAGCATAAATTCTCCTTTCCCGGCTAACATCCGTGATCAGTCCAACTGGGACATGTTTGTGACTGTTTTGCTTTATTTTTAATAATATTTAATATCAACAGCAATAATTTATTATTATTAAAATTCAAAATCTACCTTAGAGAAACTACTCTGCAACCTATACATTCAAGTTTTAGTGGTTAAAAAGCCAAGTTCACTATCTCTTAAAAATGCTATATATTCCTGGATATCAATCTCAGCATAACTCCATGAACACTGAAGCATAAAAAAAAGGTAAGTAAAAACCAGTAAAGTTTATATCAACTCTTAAAATCAGTGGAGATGCCTGTGCTTCTTAGCAGAAGCAATTAATAATAGTAGATCTTTTCATGGCAGGCATTTGATTACTGAGGCTTTGTTGGCCATTATAAACCTCAAATTCTTTTATTGCCCATTTAGTCTTGTACTTTAAATTGTTGTTTGTTTCCTGAGAGTCAGATTATGAGGATACAAATTATCAGGTGAGGATTCTACATATATTGACCTAACTATAAACTGCTAGCAATATCTAAATAGAGAGATGTGAAAAAAGTTTCACAAGAAGTGTGTGGAAATAAGAGAGGAATGGAAGAGTCATGAGGACGATGAAACGGATACCCAGCATTTTAAGGAATAGTCTGAAGCTGGTGATAATTTAAAATCTAGATGCTAGTTGCTTACTTACTTTGCAAATTCTTGAACTTCTAAAGCCAAATGTAAGTGTTTAAGTACAGATTACACAACCAATTCTTTCTGTTCTGTCACCTTTTTTCATGCAAAAATGTGGGTTTTTTTAAAAAGGTACAATGGATGACTTACCTTTTGAAAAAATTAGCCCTAATAAAAAGTTAACAGAAGTAGGAAGAATGCTGAAGGAAGAAGAAAGACAGTGAAATATTAGTTGTTTGTTCCTGTTGTTACGTCTTCTGTTTCCAGACCTCAGCTGCACCAGTATTTCCTCCAGGAAGTAAGAGACATAATGAATGTGTGTGTTTTTTCCAAAAATGAGTTTATTAAAAGAAGAAGGTCAATAGGGCTCCTTGCAATTTGCAGCCCTGTTACCACAGAGGTGGCATTCTGCCAAGCACCTACAAACACTATTGACTTCCCTCAAGTTCAGAAATTTTGCATCATAGTGGTATTGATTGATTTATTTATTTTTAAGCAAGGAAAAGCACAAGAGAGGGAAATGCATAATCTGATGCTATGTTTTAGAGATTAGCATAGTGGAATTCTCTTGTGAAGATCAAATGGGGCCATATGCACCCTCTGGTTTTGATTGCTGTATCACAGTGATCGATGCAGCAAGGCCGCATCAGACCATTAAACATCTCTTGTTCCATGAGCCATTGTTAAATGCTTCAGAACAAGGTGCAAGATATACTGTGCATAATAAGAGTAGAATATCCTGCCCAGAGAGTATTAATCTTTCTAGCCTTCTTGTATAGCCTGTATCATGAAGATTTATATCCTTTTAAAATAAACAACTAAGTCCCCCCTTTCCTATCTAAGCCTCCATCTTTTTGTTCTTGCAAAGAAATAAAGTTTTTATCTTCAGCACAGGATCAATTCTGTTAGATATTTAAGTCTTTCAAATGAAAATCTTTTCTATGATTCTAGTACTATAACAAATACTCTGAGCTCCTGTAGACTTCTTCCTGTGCTTACAGCTGTGCATATGCTTATGGTTCTTGGTGCACTGGGACCTTGGCATCCAGAACAAAACTGACATCCAGGGCCTGAATGACACTTCCTAAAGTTATCAATTTTTTGCAAATGAATGGTTACCAAAATCTTGTCAAACTGTGTGACTCTGATGCTAAAGAGACAGATAAACACTATATCTTCTGCTTCATCTAACAAGTTTGCTATTCTTTCATCAGCTAGATGTGATCCATGAAATCAAATAATTTCGTTAAATTTATCTTACCATATCTGAATTCTATTGTTTTTATAGCACCTATATTCCTGCATATTTTTTCTTGAATTTGAGGATACAAGAAAATTTTTTTTTAGAGTAAAATGTTCTGCTTCTTAAAAATAATTTTTTTAACAAAAAATGTTTTGCTTCAATTAATATTTTCTCTAGAGAATTCGTAATGAATTACAATGTTTCTGACTAAAATCAGAATTTTAAGCAGCAGCAAAAAAAACCCCATGTATGTTCTATCAATTTGATTTAAGTCAACAATTCTTATTAGGAAAGTCAGTGTAGAAAATACAAATTTTTCTTTATCATGGCCTAACTAAAAGAGAACTGTAAAAAAGGTGGGTGACCTCAAATCATGGTATCACTAGCATCTCTTCAGTGTCCGTTTACTATTTTTTATTTTGTTAACAGGTTGACAATGCCATCAAATATTCCAACAGTTGACGTCTGACTATTCCATGTGCAGCAGTATCTGCAAACAATTTGGGTATAATGACAGTCTACAGCAGATATTTCTAAAATTAGAGGAGTTAGGGACATAAGTACATTTAGATTTTAGAATAAGCAATACAGTTTTCTTCAATATTTAAGCTGTAGGCTGTAATGTTTTCTTTTTTCTGTGTCTTTCTGCATTCACATTACATAAAATCTTAGAAGCAGACAGTTAGAAAAACGAAAATTAACCTTTCCTACTACATAAATGTTTCTAGGTATTTCTTTTAAAATATACAATTTAAAAAGAAGATTCAAAAAGTTGTAACAAGGTGTTTTTAATCTCAACATTTTCCCCTTATGTCATATAGACATAGATGTATAAATGTAAATATACATAGCTGAATGAGATGAAGCAAAGCTCTATTATTTTCATTCAGCTCCTCAAATTTACTTTCCTCATTTTTGCTTTTGTATGACTTTAGCTTTCTTAAATCCATCTAATTCACGGTCCTGCTTTTAGTTTCCCTAAAAAATTAGTTTGCCTTTAGATTTAAATAAAATTGGAAACATCCTGTTTTGTTCTGCCTGTGTTGTTCTTTATTCCACTTAATTATACTTACATATACGTATGTGAATTACTAGAGGCCTTTCTGTGTCTTCTGCTGTGTTTGTTCCCAATCATACAAGCTTTCGTACTCCTTATATACCTGAAAATTGACCAAAAACTTGATTTGGTGATTGATTTGGGATATTGCTGTTAAATTTGAATGGACAAAAGATGTCACACCTTCTCCCAAAGGGTGCAAAAGGGGAAGCAGTAAAGTTTCTCCTACAGATATCAGAAAGAACTGTGCAATGTTTGAGGCATGTAAGAAGCCTGATTCAGAGGTAATGGTGATTTTTGATCTTCCAAATAATAATTTTCCTCTTTAGGTGAAAAACCGTCTTTTTATTCCAGATATAGTAGATGAGATTCCTTTCTTTTACATCTATACCCATTAACTCACCCTCTTAGTAACAGTTCACTAGATACTGAAAGTTGCACTTAAATAATCATGAAGCTGCTTATAGGTGATTGGAATTTTTAAAATATATTTTAAACTGAACAAATAATGTATTTCCAAAAATGTCTCTTGGCAACCTTCAAGAATATTCCCACGAGTCACTCTGACCTGTTTGGGTAGAATAGGGTAACTAAAGTTGTAAGCTTCTGTACAAATCTTGTTATTATTACTGTTTTTTCCTGTTTCTGCTCTAAGGTTATGACACCCATACATGTCAGGAAACACAAGGTATGACTGAATATACTGTATGGGAAATTTTCCTGAAATGTATGTTCTAAGCACAGAGCTGCAGAGACCATCTACTGACATAGAAACATGAGATTCAAAATATTCCTTTTAAAGGAATTTCTAGGGTATTAATTTTCTGTTAATTCTCTAGCATTTTTAGACCAGTGTCCTTACAGAGTGGTAAGAAATTCTACCCATCCTCAGGCTTTGGAAATGCAGTCATCAGCTCTAGAAGGGCTTTGACTTGAGAAGCAGAGTTTTAAACCAACTGAGAACAATGTGACAGGGTAGTATCTGTTTATTCTCAGAGCCTTCTGCTGTGGTTTCTGGTCATCTTCTCTCTTGTCCTCAGTCTCTGTTCTTCATTTCTCATCTGGTCCTAGCAGCCTGGACATGGCTGATGTACTTGTATTTTAAAATCTGGATTTTAACATTTTAACAGACATTTGAGGATATGAAAGGGGGCTCTGGTTACAGCAGGGAGAAACACAAAAGCAGAGGTTTCTTTCCCCCTCTTTGCCTGTCAAGTTTATGATGTTTAAGTTCAATAGGAAGGATCTGAATCTTCTTCATCCCATTGGGCGCTAGGGAAAAAAAAAGTCCCTTAGGCTGAGTTGCACTGAGTTATTCCCCTAGCTGTCAGTGTTTCCTAAGTGAAGAAGTACAGCTCCATGTGCCAGGCTCTGAGGAGCTTCAGCTGAATTTCCTCTCTTGAGGCTCAATGACTTCTCTTATTTGAGCACCCTCCAACAGGATTCAAAAGATCTCTGCTTTCCACTTAGAGACCCTCAATGTGTAGTGTGTTTGGCTCATTTTTTCTCAGCAGTGTAATTTTGTGAAAACTGAAACTATTTTCAGACCTGCCTGAGTTTTTCTTACTGTAGCAACCTTTCTAAAATGTGTATTTTGTTGTTATTATTTTGGTTTATCAATTCATAGAGTATAAAATGCCAATCTGAAACATTTGTGGCTTGGCCAAAATGCAAGTCAGCCCATAAAACTCATTATCTTTAGCTGGTAGGAATAAAAGGAGTGGTTTATAGTTTGAAGGAAAAGTACTATTATGGGGAGGTTGCTTGTTTGCATTCCCGTTGATACTTGATAGTAAAAGTGTTTTAATATATTTAGAAACATTTTACTGATATTATCTTTATGTACAGTAGACAGTGACACAAAAAAAGAACTGTGTTTAACTCAAGAAGTAGTTTTGACAAAGCTTTGTCAGGGATCTGTTTGCTTATACTCATGGTTTACTTTGAGGTCATGAGTAGTCCCATTGTTTTGAATGCTCTACTGACCAAAGCTAGAGAAGCTTTGCATGGTCAGACGTTCAGCATGTGTGTGCCTCATACTGCTCGGTCTCTTCAGTTAAGAGATTCACTAACTGTTTCATTGACTTAATAGTATTTTTGTTTGTTTGTTGATGCCTGTGTCTCCTTCATACTAGTTTAGACTACAGGATTGTCAATAATCTGCAGAATTATTTGGCTTTTAATAGCCTTTCATTGCTTTCTTTTTATTTTTTCCAGGGGAATAAAAGCAAAACTAAGCAAATCTTGCAAGCTCTGGTGCCTTAGCATACTGTCTCTTAGGTATTCCTATTGTCTTTTATTTTGGGAATTTTAATGTCATTTTTCATTGAGATTTACTTATTTTTTAGTGAAATCTGTAACCTTGTATTGATGCATCCTGGAAAACCAGTCCTCGCTACACTGAATTCATATAGCTTATAGTCAACTTCCTGGTAGTAATTTGCTCATCCCTTTTAGTAAGTTAATAATCTCTCTCTCCTCCATCATGAGTGCCCAGAGCTTAAGGGAAGAAAAAGCAGCTTTTCTAGACAACTCTGTAGCCATGTGTGCATGTTCCTCTGTTCTGTATTTGATACTCAACAGATATCTGAGGCAGTTGAAATTGATTTGGAGCACCCTGAGAGCTGGTCTTGAAAATGTCTTCTTATTTTCTTTTTCTCTTTGTAGTTCATTCTGCTTTCTCTTTTATTTTTCATCCATCCTACTGAAGTTATGGAATTGTTAGACTGACTATTACATTTCTAATGGATCAGCTGAGTACTGGAAAAGACAGAGGATATTAGCCTTTTCACATTCAAATGTGTCATATACAATATATGTGGTTCTATGAATAATTAATTTGAGTGAAAGGCCTTTCTGAGTATGATTTCACTGAGTAAGAAATAGCTTTTCATTTCTGGATTTCCTAGCTATCCAGTTTGCTCCTTGTTTTTTAAAATGTTCATTGAGCATTTTCAGCCCAGCAGAAACTTTGGCAAATCCTGATTCCAGTAGCAAAATTCATCTTAGGTTTTCATTTTAATTTAAAAAGATGATTTTGTCTATTTATCTGCCTTTTGCTTCATCCTCCTACGTTCCTTTTGTTGGATCTTTGGGGCTATGTTGCCTGTAATGTCCCTCAAGTGATCAAACGTGTTGGTGCTTAACAGATAATGAGAGTTCAGGCGTGATATTGAAAAGTGAGCTATAATTTTCCCTATATTACTTAATTCCATAAGAAATGGTTCTGAGCTTCAGGTTGTTGTGCTGGAAATTATAACTCCATGGTCAGAGAAAGCAAGCTGTTTTATTGTCAAGGGAGCAGGAGGCTGTTCACCAATCAGCAGTAAAACAATTTATGGGAGGAGTATTTGTTTCTCCAGCAGAAAATAAAAACTGTTTGCAGGGTATTGTAGCTAATGACAGGATGGATAAATCATGCACCTGCAGAACTCCTGGTATACAATAGATATAACATTGCAGGAAAGAAATCATAGCTTTGATAAATGTCCTAATCCCACGGTGAGGTTTACAAAAGCATGCAAGCCCATCCACAGGAGTTAGCTGGAGAGTGGTACATTGGTTAGTTTTGTAGAATTTATAGAACTCTTCCCAGTGGCCAAATGTGTTTCATAACTGCTCTGCATTCAGTAAAGTAAGCATTGTGTGTACACACAGGCTTGTAATACGCATGTGGTGCTGGAATCAACACTTGCCCTACTGCAGCCAAGGAAAGAAATTTGACTGTTTATCATTTGGTAGAATTGTAGAAGTGATGTTGTGCCACGGACATTTTTCAGTTGTTCGTAAGCATCTCTCTTCCCTGGTATCTGAGTCTGGATTGCATTCACTGGTTAATGTTTCAGGTTTGCTTAAATTGTCAGCCAGCTGTTACTCTTGGGATTGTCTAAAAAAAGTTGTATATTGCAGATCTAGTGTGAGGAAAATAATTTTGTATCCAAGACAGTGGTTGATTTATTGTTCAGGGAGTAATTCAATATACATGTAGTAAACAGATACATCAGAAAAAAGTGTTAAGATCCTGCAGAACACAGTGAAAAATACCTTTGGGTACTGTAAAAGGGGAAGGAATTCAAGTGTTAATGAAATAATTGTTTTTCTCCCCAAACAATCAAAACATAATGAGTTTCACAAAAGATGTTAGCTGTCTGTAAAAAGTCCCAACTTGGCACACAGGTAAATGCTAAATTCAGTCCTTAACCTGTAAAGCTGAACTTGTGTTGCAGTTAGTGTTACACAGAAAAATAAGATGTAGGTATAAGTGGTTTGTTGGCTTAGAGCAAAATTGATAGAAGAGCCCTGTGTACTTGGGAATGTGATCATAAGGAAATACATTTATAGCAACAATTTTTTTTTTCAATTTTTGCAGCACCCTGCTTTGTTCTCTGGTTTACCAAGGGAATGCTATAAGTCCCAAATACTGCTGTGTATTTAGCATAATATTCCTTTAACAGTGGCAACAGGCACACATGAGAGAGGGATTCTTAGACCTTGGAAAAATACTACTCTGGAGATCTGGCAGTGATGTGTTTTGTATGTAATAAACAAATTTCCTTAATAATAGTGTTCACCATTAGACTTTCTGATCTAGAACAAATCCTTTGCCTCTGTGACTTATGTGCTTAACAGCTGCTGGTGGAAGAACATCCTTTTCTCCAGTCACTGTGTACAGATGAGCTGTATGTGCATTTGTAGGAGTATTGCATTGAGGGGTTTATTTTATGTGGGTGACTCATTTAGAAACCAGAAGTGTACAGGTCATCTGTGAAAGGGTCTTAGCCAGTGCTGTCTTACCAGAGTTTACTAGAAACACTCAGTTCATGCTCATCTTGGGTTAACATAATGCTTCACTACTTTAAATTTTAACACTGATGTTTTTAAAAAGGCTAGAGTAAATTTAACAGATGCCAGTGTGATTTATTTTCAGAAAATAATTGCATAATGACCTACCATTACAAGGTCATATTCAGTGTCCTTCTGAGGTTGTTGTGATTTAAATTTATCATAATAGATTGACTAAATAATATTCTGAACAGAAGAAACTTTGACATGGCCTTACTTGGAGTCAGGATATTCATTGTGTTTAAAAGTAAGTCAAATGTTTAAACTAGACCAAAAAGAATCCCATCTAGCAAAAATATATTTTAATCTCAGTTTACTTTTTACAAAGAACGTAACAAAGATAAATTGAAAAATATATGCTTTGGAAAGTCTCCTTTCATCTTCCTTTCTGTAAAAGGAAGAAATACAAATGAGTGGTCCAGAAGCATGAATGTGTCCATTTCCTGTGGCTGGGCACTACATGGGTAACAAAACCATTACAGGTGTCTCTTATGCATGCAAAATTCCTTTTTTTATTCCAAAGAAATCAGTTTGAAGTACAGGAGCATTTCTTGAGACTTTTACTTGGCCTTTGCACTGACTTTGCCTGCTGAGAGCTGCTGGTGGTAGTGCTTTTGGAGAGGGGTATGTGTGCAGAAGTTGACTGAAACCCAGTGGTCTCTTGCTTAGAGAACCACCAGGTAACTGCAACTTCTGTGGTGTGTCCCACAGAGGTTGCCAAGATGTTTTAAGGCTTTAATCTGGGTTACCACTAGCCTATCTCCTATTACTAATTCTTTGCCATGGTGTGGATAAGAGGGCAGAAAACCAGCCTGTTCATGGCCTCTTCCTCAAGCTGTGAAGGCCTTCATTTTTTCAGCTCCTCTGCTCACTCTCTTGTAACTACAAGAGCAATGTTTCATATTTTGCCCAGGAAAAAATTCTCTTGGGATTCAAGTAACAGTTAAAAGTACAACATGAATTACAGTGTTGTCACTGGAAATGACAGCAATTCTAACCAGAAAGTGTGAAAGCCATATATATATTTTGTTTTCAAGGCATAATAACTCTGGGGGAAAATAACAAATGGCAAACTCTTTTTCTGGAATACATTCCTTGAGTTATTTGAGACCTATCCTAAAAAGTCTCTCAACTTAGCATTCGTACTGGGCCCCAGCTGTAAGTATTCCAGCTGTGCAGACCTGGGTCCCCTTCCCCTGGCTGGTGGGGAGCCTGCCTGCCAAGCAAGGCTATCCCATGGAGAGCATTCCTCTCTCACCTACTGGGAGGGGGCAAATGGGCTGCACACCCTGAGTTTTGGCATGATGTGGGCAAGCACTCAGTGCTCTTGGATCCACTGGATGAGCTATAACCTTACATGTATGCCGAGGTATGAAATACAGCCTCATCGTTTCTCTGTGGTTTCAGTGGAATGCTATTTCTCTCAGTTGATCCTGTTTTTCCAGGTAGAGCGTATTGAGTTTCAATCCCATGTCTGGAAAAACAATGTTTCTCTCAAATTTGGTCGTGTCTCTGAAGTTTTTTCTTAAAGGTTATGAGACAAACTTGATAAACTTGAAATCTGTAATGGCCGAATATTAAAAACTTATTTCTTACTAAAACAGATGAAATCTGGTCCTAGGCTGTAAAAGATTTGCAAGCTATAGTGAGTGACTATGCTGGGAAAAGTAGCAGCACAAAATTCCTCTTTTCTGCTATTAAAAAACCCCCCCAAAGCAATCTGCAATATCTTCCATGTTTAGTTTTCGTAACAACCCCAAAAGAAAAAAACACCTTCACTCTTCAATTTCCCAAATCTTTAAGGTCTGTCAGGTGGATTTTGTGATGAACTAACTTCAGGTTTGCTTTGCCAGTTTTATATTTTCTCTGAGCATAAAAAACCCCCCAACATTTGAGCTCATGCAATAATATTCCAAGGAAGCTATTTTCATTTCTTACTTTTACAGGTTATAGGAAACCTTTGATTTCTATGGGAATGGTAGTATTTTGTAAAGCATCCAAACAGGACTGTGCTTTGCATCGTGGTCTGATCCAAATAGAAGCTGAAGACAGAACCATTCTTTAATCAAAATCCAGGGGACTGAAACCAGCTCAAATTGTGTGAGCTAAGAAAATGACATCATAGCTCTGTGAAGTTGCTTTTAAAAGATGAGGTAGTGGGAGGCTAAATTCAGATGTTTACACCTCTTTAATCCCACTTGTCTGTTGGTTTTGGTTTTGTTTTTTTTTTAAGTCAATGTTAGTCAAGAGGCAATGTGGAGAACATTTGAGCCTCTCCCTTCTTTTGGCGTGCCAAAGCCAATAATAATCATAGCATCTTGGAATGTTTGGCAGAAAGGTGTCTGATAGATGTAGTAAATCTTGCATTTGATGTGATGTAGAATTTCAGAAGTTAGCACATAGTTTTCCTGTTAGTTTACTGCATGGTGACACTAATGCAAAAGAGTGGAGGGCATGGGTGTGACGACGTGAAGACTAAGGCTATGTCAGAACTATCAAATTTGCTTAATGTGCTAGTCAAATGGTGTGCTTTATTCACATATGAAGAGAAAGAAGTGGCTGCTAGTTCTTACACCCACTATAAACTTCTTTAAAAGTTGGAAATGTTGCACCAGGCAAAAATATTGCTGCCATTTAAAATGTGCACAGTGCTTTGATGATAAAAAGTGTTCCATAAATACTATGTTCTATTTTTTCCACTGTTAGGCTTCACACATCAGCTATTACAAGAACTAAGAACCGAAAGCAGTTAAGCTCAAGAAATGCTAATAATACTAATAACACTTTGCACTTCACTCGTGCTTATGTCCAAAAATGTTCCAAACTTTTACAAACACAAGGAAAAAGTTACTCTAAAAGTTTTAAAGTAAGATTATCATACTTATAAACCAGAGAAATTAAGGCACAGGAAAAAAAAGGTTATACTTTGAAATGTGCTTAGACATTTAAATTTTACTGATCTCAATTTTATCTTACATTAGGCCTTTAGGGTATAAAGGTACTAGACTGACTTATTCAAGGAAAAGAAAATTCTCCCTTTGTTTTATAATATATCTTGTTTCTGGCAAGACATAGCAAGGAGGGCAAAAGTTTTTGTCAGGTTGTTTGGTTTGGTTTTGGTGATGGTTTTTGTTTGTTTGTTTTAATCTGATAATTTCCTGAAGAAGTTTTCTCAGAAAAGGTGACTGGGTTGTCCCAGAAGTGGCAGTGGTGGTCTGCCATTGACAACCTAAGAGCTATAAATAAGACATTAAGATTATGGGGAGAGGTGATTGCTTTTCTTGATGGAATCAATAGTTAAGGGGAAAGAGACACACTTCTAAATCCTGACTAAAAGCTCATGTGCCACAAGACTTGCCAGTTTGTGTTGAGTTTACCTTTGCTGGCTGCCAGACACCCACCCAGAGGCTCTTTTACTCCCCCTCCTCAACAAAACAGGGGTGGGAAATAAGGTGGAAAAGCTCGTGGATCAAGATAAAGACAGGGTGATCATTTAGCAATTACCTTCACAGGCAAAATCAGACTCAACAAGGGAAAAATGGCTTATTACCAGTTAAAATAAGCTTGGATAGTGAGAAGGAAGGGGAAATTATGTCAATACCCACCCCTTCTTCCTCCTGCCTTTTTCCCAGGCTCAGTTTCACTCTTCTGTGCCTGAGCCTGAGCCTGCTTCCCACCCCTGCTGGCACAGGGTGATTGGATGCTCTCTCTTTCCTGCTGTGGGAGATGGGCGGCTCCTCTCTCCTTCTCCTCACGCTCATCCTCTGCTGTAGTGTAGGTGTGGGTCACAGTGCCTTCAGGATATCTCTGCCTCCTCCAGCATGGGTTTCCTCATGGATCCTGTCCCATACCTGCTCCAGGTGGGCTCTTCAGGGGCTGAGAGCCTCCTCACTCTCCTCCTGCTCTCCCTCAGGTGCTCACAGGCATGTTTCTCACTTTCTCCCTCACACCCAGGCAGCGTTTTGCTCTTTCCAAAATCCATTTTCCCAGGGACAGCACCTCTGTGGCTGCAGGGCTCAGCTGTGCCCTGATGTGGGTGGGTGGCTGGGACCAGCTGTGTATGGCGGGGTATGGCCCCAGCCTCACCTCGCGGGGCCTGCCCTGTGCTGCCAGCACCCGGGCACCTGCCCCAGGGCAACACTGTCCCCTCCCAGCTCTCCCAGTTGGTCCAGTGTCTTTCCCACAGCTGGCTCCACACTATGCTGAGAAGGCTGCAGAGTTGTCCAGCATTTTGTTGATCAGAGGACACCTTGAATTCAAACCATCAACTTTTGGAGTCCCTGATCTCATATCCTTGCTCCCCAACCACTTGAGGGGACCAGGCTGTCCTGGGACTTTGTGGTTGGTGGTGCAGAGATCTCTATTTTCTGGCAGAGAACCTGGATTTCTTCAAGATTTCAAAGCCAGTTATCCTGTGAGTGTCTCCGCTGACTTTTGTTTTGTTTTGCTATGTGTGTTGGGTGTTTTTTCGGAGGTAATCCAGCAGAAAGAGAGCTGCTTTTATGGGGTCAGACATGGTAGTCCCTGACCAAAGCCATTCAGAGCAGAGGGCTCTCCTCTCAGGGACCTCTCTCCCATGGCTCTTGGCCACTCCAAGGGGGAGCAGGGTCTATGGGGTCTCACTTGCTGCCTCTGCATCCTGAGTGACCTGCACGGGTAGTGCACCCTGAGCATCCTTGGTGCTCTGAATGCCTCACTGCTCCTAATGCACCCCCGGTGAGCTAGGAACAGGGCAGAGGGGCTCAGCACTGTGCCTGGATTTAGCACTGGGGCTGAACCGTGCCTCCAGCATGGGGACAGGTCCGGGAGGGCGTTTTGTGTGAGGCACAAGCAAAACCCAGGCAACAGAAGGCAGTCCAGCAACTGAGGCAGGCTGTTTGAAAAACAGGCTCATTTTTGCTCCTGTTCTCTAGTAAGGGAACAAGTATTGTTACTATTGTTACTACGTCCATGCAGTGCCAGTAACACATCTCTCCTTACTGTAGTGGAGTTTGCTGCTGTTGTGAAAATAATCAGTTAACAATTATCACAGCTGGCAATGCACCTTTACATGCCATCAGCCTCAGATACCTTCCACTCGTCCATACAATGAAAACCCATCAGAAATAATAGGAAGAAGCAAAGTTATTATTAGCATAGAGTAGCTCAATGTTCACAGAATATTTGATGGGCGATCAATTTCTCAAGAGAAGTTAATAAGCAGCCACACTTGAATATCTGATGTTTATAAAAGGGAGAGATGTACACGGAGAAGTACATTATGGCTAAAAACCTACTTGATCTGGCCGAAACAAAACCTAGCCTTCATCTCTTATGTAGAAATAAGTCTTCCAGAGCCCAGAAAGAAAGATTTGTCTTTGAGGAGTGATCTGAAAGATAAGTAACACGTCAAAGGAAAGAAAATGCAGTTTCTGCTCCTTGGGGAAAGAGGGTAAAAGGGGAAGGAAAAAAAAAAAAAGGAAAAAAAACACATTGAAACTCCTCAGTTGTTTTTTTTTTTTGGGTTTTTTTTGGTGTTTTTTTTCCTAGCTGTAGCTATAGCCTCTTTCCTTTGATTTGTCATGATTTAAATTCATACTAAAAGATTTATTTCAAGTAAGCCCCTTTAACTGTAGGGGCAGATATTTTTTTTTTCCTAAAGCCTTTTGTAAGAACAAAGTAACCACTTGTCACACACAATGACTAATGAGAGTTTAGTGTGGGTTTTAGTGTTCATTCATACGCTTTGTGTTCAGCTAGTCGTAAGTTAAATCTTTAGAAATCACACCGCAGGAATCCTTCTCTTAGGGGTGGGGGCGGGAGGCGAATCTGTCGAGATATTGAGAGCTGGTGAGCGGAAACTGCTCTTTTCAGGCTTCCTAATCGGCGGCACAGGAAATAAACACATGCAGGAAGTCGTTTGGCCTTTTCTTGAACTTACAGTTTATACAGCAATTGATAACTGAGGCAAACTTTGTGTACTTAAACTTTTGAAAATTAAATGAAATAAAGAGGGCATGTTCAGCCCATGCCAGCATGGCCTATGCTGTCTACAACCAGCTCATCTAAATACAGTATTAAAATTTGGAAAGACTACAGGGTATATATTATTACAGCTAGAATATGTCCTTTAAACCTTTTTGTATGTTTTCTCTCTGTCCTCTTTTCCTTCCATTTCTCTAATTCTCTCCCAATGAAACTGAGCTGCAACACTGAAATTAAACTGAAAATCATGTTTATGAAGCTGTTTTCCATGCTTCTACCCCAGATTCTGCTCTTTTATCCTTTCCCTGACCTTCTCATTTATCTTGTAAGCACTTCAGGGTAAGGATGGTCTTGGATCGTGTGAAACACCTTGTTTGATGGTGGCCCATATTGATATTTGGTTAATGCTACACGTATGATGTATAAAAGTTGTTTTTGAAAGGAGGGTAAAAATAAATGAAGTGTCATTCTTGAGTATAGCTTTTGAAATTGATAGCATCAATTTGCTAACAGGGACATTTATAAGCATTTCTAAGAAATATTATTTGCGTTTGTATTTCTTGAGCTTTCACTGTATTAACAAGGTCACTGTAAATTGTGCTCTGAAAAGAACAGGTTTAGTTTTATAATAATTACAAGTAGTTGGGGTAAATTTGCATGGGAAATTTAGAACACCTTTGCCAATAAAAAGAAAGCAAGCAAAACCCAAATGAAAAGCAGAATATGGAGTAAAAAGTACATTTGCATGTCTTTGAAGACCAACCTAAATACCTGCTAAAAATGCATCCACTCCTATGCATCTTCTACTCTTTTGAAAATTGATTTTTTTTGCTGCCCTAATAAACCACCCCTAACAGTGAAGATGTTTATTAGGAATATTTTTTGTAAAACAAGGACTAGAAGCAGAAAGCTGGAATTAAAGTGAAATGAGAGAAGGACAGAAAGAATGCATGTGAATTACATATCTGTAGTCCAGCCAGGTTACTTTCAGATGAAATGATTGATTTTTTTTTTTTTTAATAATTCAGGAGTTTGGATTTTTTTTTTCTGAGTAATTAAAGCCTGTCATGAAATTTCATAGTGCACTGAGGAAGTTTGCATATTTGAAATGTAGCTTTGTGATGGCTTGGCCTTAGCCAGCCACTAGATGGGATTTCAAGTCTTCAAGAAATACATCTAAACACTGGCCCCAAACTTCCATTTACTGTAAAACGGCCACAGCTGATCAGTTGTTCAATAAATGTCAATATAATAAAAAAATATGGAAGTTTCTACGATTAATCTTGGGATTGTACCTTCTACACATTTTCAGAACATCCCCTTACTCCTATCACTTGTCGATTGTCCATTTGATTTATATCCCAGCCTGAAGTGTAACAGTCATCAGTCTTCCTTTTGGGCATTACAATGACATAGATCTTTCACCGATACCTTTGACGGATTCAATTTTTTGCTTTGCCCAGCTCCTTACAGGAAACATTCAAGTCAACATCCAGACCATATGGCATTATATGTATGCAAAATGATGATTTATAGCTGCATTATTTGTATTCTACCCTAAAAGCTATTTTTACATTGCATTTCTTTCTTTTTTGATAGTCCAGCTCCACAGTGAGAACGTACCAAAACAGTAAATCGAGAGTGACCATGAGCCCTGGCTTTAGCTCCCAGTGGAATAGCAGCCAACCTGCTTGGAATACATACACCTTTCCAAGAGCAAGCTTGCACTACCAGTCTCATGCTAGCTACACCTACTGTGCTGGACATCCTGCTGTAAGTAACGAAAACTTTTTCCGCAGTTACTTAAATGAGCTCTGTGATCCCCTGGGAGGTGGAGGCATTCAGGGGCTGATGGTTCAGCACCCTTCTCCAGCGCTCTTTATGTCCCATGGCAGTCAGAACAGCTCACATGTACTAACCTTAACTCTAAAATAATGTTAGAATGAGTCTTAGACATAAGCAAATGTGAAAGTTTTATGGCTCAGTACAAATACATATATTTTTGTAAATTTAGCATTCCTTCTCATTGCATGAAATTATTGTTGTATGCCCAGGTTTTGGTGTCAGAGATGAGGTCTGAAAAGCAGTATTACAGATGGCCTCATTTCTGTTTCTAGTGGGTCTGTAAGATGAATGAATTATTCTTTCTGTGTCAGATATTTTAAATTGTGTGGATTAGTCAGAGAAGGAGAGCATCTCTTCTCATCATTAGATTTGTTTAGACTCACTACTTTATCATTAATGTGATCAGTGGTGAACATACAATCTTGTTGCTAAGCAAAGACTACTGGTCTTCCGTAATTGCATGAACTGGTGGCCAGAAAGAATGGGGAGGAGTGACTCAGTGTTGTTGTGTGTTTTAATCTGACAGTCATGAAGGGGTCACAACTACAGGCTGATGGTGACTTTTGTCATATTGGTATTGTTTGCTTGTAGCAGAGACCTTTCATTCTTGTAGTTTCTGATTTTGAAAGACCCTGAGAGAGTTAACGGGGGAGGATCTCATTAGTGTAAGCAATCTTCCTTTTTTCCCCACTCCACACTTTGTTGTTTTAATGTTTGGATTTTACTCAGCTTTGGACATTTGGTTATAGAACTTCTTAAAGGACATAGCATCTTAACCTCCTGCTGTGTTCACGTAATGAAGTTTTGCCATCCTGTAGTGAATTCCAGGAGGGAAATGGGAAAGTGCAGCTTTTGGTAGAGAATGGAAATTGTGCCATGCAAGATCTTTGTGATTTGATTTTGATTTGCTATCTTGCCTGCCAACAGACTTCTGGCCAGAAGTTTGGGTTAGGAATTGTCTCAGACATTAATATGGTAATTGAAATAAAGGAGAGGAATAAATTTGTAAATTCTTATCTATTTTCTGAGGTGGTGAGTTCTCAGAATAAATTAAACATCTCTATGGATTCTTCTGTTTGCTCACTTCCATTATGGTGTCATTGAAAATGATAAAAACTGTTGTGAAGAAATAAAAGGTATTTGACATCAGAAGGGCACAGATATTTTCCTTGTTTAGAATGATGGGTCAAAAAGAGTCCCTGTACAGCTTAATTTATCTTAAACTATCGGTATTCAAATCATAAACTGCTCCTTAACTTTGATAATTTAGAATAAACACTACCCCCTCTGTGAGTCAAGCTTTGACTCTGCTAAGCAGAAGAGCATACAAGGAGAATGCTGTACTTCCTGGAAGAGAACTTAAAATTTGAATTGAAATTTCAGTCTTTTTCAAACTACTTCCACAGTTCCTCTTTCCTTTGTTTAGACTAAAGTTGAGGGTAGCTCCACTACAATTGTTGTTCAATATCTGTATATTGTGCATATACAATCTGTACAATTTTTGTTTTCACTGAGCATCTTAATGTGTAGTCACTGGAAATGATACATCAGTCTGGAAGTTGATTTATCCAATTGCTGTAAGGTAGAGATTTTAGAATTTGTAGAATTGCACAAACTTTTGTGCACATTGGTTGATTAGTGTCCCTGGGTTCAAATGTTTACAAAACTTGGCACATTTCTTAGTTCCTGCTCATCTGAGGAGTTCTGTTGCAGTGCTAATCAGCAGAGATTGGACAGATTTCTCAAGCTGGTGGGAAGCTGTAACAGGCTAGCTGCCACTGCAGTGCCTACCATTGTGATCACACACTTTTTCCATACCTTCCCTACTTCTGCATTCTCTGAGGGTGAGTCCATAAGCAGGGCCTGGGCAAGGCACTCCAGCAAACTCAGCTCCTCCCTCCTGCAGCATCAAATGAAGTTCAAGTTTCCATGAAAAAAATAATGCCTTCTTATTTGCTTGAATATCTGTTTCGTTGTATATGAAAAAGTTAGAATTAGTCTGATTCCTGTTTCTAACTTGCATTTGTTTAATCTGGGCTCAAACCAGCCTTTTTATGGCAAATGACAACAATAAAAGCTGGATACCGGGGAGCTCCTTTGTTCGTGAATCTTCCCAGTATTATGTGCTCAACTGGATATCTGCTTTACTTCAGAGGATTTTATTTGCCCTCATCTGACACAGGTTCACTAGAACAAGTTGTAGGTTGTAGAGCTGTATGAAGCTGTTTCTGCAAAACCTCCCACATGGAATACATCTAAAGATCATTGCAGTTCCTTGACACTTTGGAGGCTAACAAACTTACAAGTGCTTTGCAAGTTCAAGGCAGACAAATGTCAGGGAGTTGGATCTGCCCTTGAAGTACTTAAAGATATTAGTCCCCAAAGACAGCGCCAAGAGAAAAGCTTTGGATTTCTCTACTGTTTGGTGAAAAGCTGAAGGAGACAAAAAAAGATTCGTTTTAATTGGGCCAAATGTAACAAAAAAAACCCCCAATCCTCTAATTCTTTTTTTTTTTTCATCTAAATGAAAGAAAAAATGTTGTACAAAGTGCAATGTTGAGAGACCCTTATGACTCTGGCTGGTCCTGAGAAATATGTCGGAGCCAAAGGTGGGGTTTTTATTTTGTTTTATCAGAGAGCACACTTGGCATCTCTCTTCCATGGTGCTGCAGTCATTGATTAAAAGCAGTCTTTCCACCCTAAGTAAGAAAAGAACAGGAAGTTTGTTTAAACAGGGTAATTTTTCAGCTCATGAGTTATCTAAGGGAAAAACAGACTGCATATCATCCCGGTCAACAGTGCAACACAGTTTTTGAACTAACAAGAAGGTGCTAATTTCTAGCTATGCTGGGAAGCAGGATACCCTGCAGGATCTGTGTATACTAATATAAATGATAATGTGGTAGATGGTCCTTACATAGTAAATGATTTTTGATATTAGGAGCTCAAAATTCCCCTGGCATTCACATTCAGAGGCTTGCAGCCAGAAAAATGCAGCATGCAGTGCTCAGAATAGGAGAAGACACCTAGTCATCTAACATGCTTTTCTCTTGAACTTTCTTCACACAGGAAGATGAAAAATAAACAAAGTAAATCTGATTATCCCCACTGGGCAAGATAGGAACCTTTCAGTGATAGCGCCCTTTGAGCACTTTCACATCTACACAAGCTTCCTACCCATGCTTTTCCAAAACTCTCAAAGACTCACTTCATTTTCCTTTCTCCACATTTTGCTGGAAAGATGATAAAATTTCACAGATCTTCAGAAATCTTGTCCATTGACTTAACTCTAACAAATGACTACTTAGACTGCTGTCATTTTAAAGAAATACATATGTAAAGTGGGCAAACAAACACAGATCTCATCACATTCCAGCTGAAATTGTAGAGGAGTCTCTTATGCCTTTCTTGGATATTCGTGTAGCAGTCTCAGATACCTGCCATGCTCACCTCTGTAAAAGTCAGTCCTTACTTATGAAGGAATTTGGCCGTGTGATACTCTGATGAAGCAGACAGAACTGTTGCAGAGTGTGTTACCCCTCAGGGTTTGAAACCTTTGTTGCATGCCCATGGGATGATGAATTTAGTTCAATGTATTAATTTCTCTGTGTGCAGACATCTCTGTAGCATGCGTGATGTCTTTGAAATCCTTATCTAGATACCCAACCCAGCGTCTGTAAGACTTTCGGCTAGAATCTGTTCTGCACTCTAACAGGATTTGGTCATGCTCCACTAGATCAGTGACAGCCTTCAAAGCATGATGGGTTAAATCTGTAGAGTTATTATTTGGAGTTCTACACATAATGTTTACAAGCTGTTACAGCTGAGATGTCATATATGGATCAGACAATCGGTTTGCTTAGCAGTCCCCATTCCAACAGCCTGTCCCCAGACTTCTTTCTACGGCTTCTTTAAATGCGTGATTGCTTCTGAAATTATGCTGTTAGTTGGAATGTGAAAAGCAGAATTAAAAAAAAATGTGATGCAGAGTGCTATGAGACACTACTGGCATTCTTCCACTCACTTCTCCGAGCCCTAGTAGGATCTCAAATCTTTAATCTTAGAAATCTTAAGACCCAGTAGAAGGAGCTGTAGCTCCTTTTACACATTTCCACTGACAATCCTTGGACAGAAAAGCAGAAAGGGAGCAAGGCTGTCACTTGGGACAACTCTAATGGAAGGGCTTACTCACTGTCAGCATGACTATGCAGAGTCCATTGGAAAAATTTCCAGTTCCAGGTAGGTAAGCCTCATTGCTGATGACAGAACTGCCGGACTGCAGCACTGCACAGCTGTAATGCTTTATGTAAACTGACTGTTCTGATCATTACCACACAAATTGGATTAACATCTGTAGTGAGCTCTCAGTGACTGACTGTTTTAACAACTTATTTTGTATACATGTATAAAATTAGAAAACCTGCCATTTTTATGTGATTAGGTAGTACAATGTTTAGGGACCACCTGGGGGTGTGAGATACAATTATCAATTTGTATGTATACATATATATAATGGCTAAATTATTAGTTTTAAGTATATAAATATTTATATATATATAACACAGATCAAGCTTTTGGCTAAAATCTTTGCAGAATGATGTAGGAAGGTTCTCAATGCAGGGCTGGAGTTGGTTGTCACTCTCTAGTTTTCTGATGTGATCCTGTTCTCTGAAATGTAAACCTAATTAGGGAACACATTTTTGTAAGCGTAATGCCCTACTCAAAGTTGGTTCTATAACAGCAGAATAAGACTGACAGAAGCAATTTACTGATGCATACCAAATTCATAAGAGAGACCATAAATGATGTGACCATACATTATAATGCAGAGATAATGTTTTAGGAAGCATCTTTCCTTAAATTCAGGAAGTATTCAATACATAGCTTGGGTGTCCTATTCAAAACAGACCTTTATTTCTCTAGAGATATAAGTAGAACAGATCAACAGTCAAGTTCGGTTTGTTTTTTTAATACTAAGATCTTTCCAGTGAGTAATTCTGTTGCACCTCTCTTAGAGAAAGAGACAATGCTGAGAGTGAAATGCTTATGCTGTATAATACTGTCATCACTAATTTCTGAGATATCTGTTTAAACAAAAGCTGTCACTTTCTGATCTGACTTGAGCCTCCTGCCTCATTCATTTTGTAATGTCACGAACAGTGGATTGTGGATTCGTGGAGTAGAGCTGGTCTGATTAGAGAGGAAGAAACTTCTTTTTACACATGCACATCCTTATAATCAGCAATGATGGGAAAGGAAATAAAAAGTACAGTAGGCATGAATTGGAAGTGTCTCTGTAAGAACCTCTCAATTACACTTGAAATTCTGAAGTCTTGGTTTTCTCTGTCCTTAGTGTTAACTTTTTCTTACCTTCATGGGCCTTTCATATGAGATTGCTCCCTACCGTTCTCGAGCCAATTCTCTTTGGTGCTGCTGGCCCTTGTCATTACAATAGCTGCAGATGAAAAAAAGTGGAAATGGGTCCAAGAAATTATACACTGTTGAAGGACCACTGAGCAAAATGTCTGCCAGATGTCACTTTGGTCAGTCTTACAGTATATAAAGTGTAAAGGATGTGTTTTGATCTTCTAGAGTTGGTAACAGCCCCAGCTTCGGACGCCCATTAGTTAATCTGGGAAGGATCAAGTGCGGGCTGGGAAGAAGTAGGAAAGAAAGTTCCCAACCAGAAGTAAAAGGGAGGTGTATCACCAGAAGCTATTTTATGTAATTGCTGACATGTTCCTTACGAAATACTGCAAGAACAAGTGAGAGTGTAAAATGAAGAGGCAGTCATTAAAGTGAGAGTGAAAAGGATGACATCTCCATTGCTAGGTATCAGTTGTGGTATAAGAGAGAAGCTGTGCCAGTTAGGAGAAAAATAATGAAGGATTGTGGAAAAAGGAATATTTTTAATTGGCGAGATATTGCAGCTATCAGGTGCAATGAGTAGCTTAGTGATCAGCTGCAAATCCATATGCTAACTGCTGACATAAATTATTTATTCTGTTTATCTATTACCTCCATCTACAGGAACAGAGCCTCAAAAACATGAACTTATTAGGCCGCAAACGTAAAACACATTTTCACTGTGGCTTGGCTTCTTTGGAGAAGAGAGGGTGGAAATTTCAAACCTCCAAACAAATATGTCTCTTAATTAACTTCTCTCACCATCTGTGCTTACTTATAGCTGAGGCAAGCGGTACCAGTGACTTGTGAGATTGCTTTCAATGCTGCCTCTTTAGGCCAGCTTTTCAAAGCAGCAATCACATGCAGTTAATTCCGATCAGATCAGCTTATCAGCTCAGTTCACTGTAGTGCTTTCATAATCATTCGTGTGTGACAGCCCATTAAAACTTGGCCAGGCCTTTAAAAAAAAATCATGAAATCCACCAATGTGTTTTACATTCAGCCTTTGAGGTACCCAGCATATTTGTTTTGTGTATTAAGCTTTGAAATGGAACTTTAGTGAAGGGTTGTAAGGAAAAGTCACCAGCAATATAGGACTCCAGCCAAAGTAGTTTACTGTATTTTACCTCAGAGGGTAGTTTTATTCAAGAATGTGTACATGATGCTGTAATAATTGTGTTAAATGCTGCCTGTGGCTCTGCTTGGCTCCTGCAAAGGGACAGTGATGTGGATGCTGCCCACCAGGTCTGGGAGGGCTAATCCGGAGTCTGTGAAAGGCCACTGCCCATGGGTGGTTCAGGTTGACCGAGTGAGTTTTTCCTTTCTGGAGTACTTTTGATGGATGGCAATTACAGTTTGAAGCTGAATGCCCTGCTCTGAAAGGGCAGTGCCTCTCAGAGGGGAGGGAGGGAGAGCACTGATAACACAAAACCCTTCAACTGACTCGCAACAAATATTGTTCAGAAAGTCTGGGGAAATGGAGAAGTTTCACATAAGTGAGTTTAGAGATATTTGGTTGCAGAATTCTGATTTTTATGTGTCAATGTTGTTTTAATGTTATTTTTTCCTGTATCCTCTACTCATTTACACATCACACATATTATGTTTTGTCATTGTTTCTCTTAACTTAACAGATTAAGTTAAGAATTTTGTAGATTGATATTTGCTGATGTCTTATTGATTTCTTTCTTGTGTGTAATTTAACAGAAAAAAGTCAAATTTTCTGCAAAAAACACAGGATAAAATATTTTTTTCTGAACAATTAATGCTAGCAAGATTGGAAAAAAATCCTCTGTATATAACCATTTTCAAGAAGAAAGATTTCTTTGTGGAAGGTATAATTGAAATCTTTGAAATTACCAGAAGTACTTACAAATATATATCCACAGTCCTTAGTTACTGGTAAAATAACTACTGCTGGAAAGTTTCTCACCACATCCAAATGCTAATAAAGTCAACCATTTTGGACATGGGAACATTTTGTTTATAAACAGACTCTATAGGAATTTTCTTGCTGATTCTACATTTTTTATTCTTGCATACTGAAGTGGAAGAAGACACAGAAAGATGGTATTTTTAATAGACTTTAAAAGCCCAAACCAGATTCTGCCTTTTTTGTTTCTTTCTTTTTTTTTTTTTAAAGAGAAGAAAATTCTCTAAATTTAGACTGTAAAATAGGCTTGTAGGAGGCAGTAAATACAGATCTCAGTAAATGTCTGTAATTTACAGCTGCAGATATATATCTACCTATACATCTCTATATGTATTTATGTCTGTATTCATGAATATGTGTATCTATATATATGTATATACACGCTTCTAGTGTTTGTTTTGGTTTTCTGCTTTAATTTAGCAAATAGGAGGTGTATGGTTCTAATTTAGCTTCTCCATCTCATTTTCAGTAAGCCAGACAGGTTGTCTTTAGGATTTGTTAGTTAAGGTGATGAGTTCCTTCAGGCTCCAGAGAAAATCCCAGTATTAGAGCTTGACAGTAGATGCTACAAACTGCCAACCTGACACATGTTTTGGAGACACCTGACACTTTCTAAAAGATTGATTATTTCAAAAGGCCAGCAACTGTGTTGCTTTCATTTTAAATAATTAACAGGCTCAGGTAACTTCCTTGTATTGCAGCCTCCAAGGGTGAAGAGTTTTGGACTAGTCTGAGCAAATACTGCTTCAAATAATTTTGCTGATGGACTCTTTCTCTTCTCTCTTAATTTTAATTGGGGTTATTGATTTAATATAAACCCACCTAATTCAGTGAAGGCATAGGGGATGAAATTTTCCTTTTGCACTTAGACCTACCTCCTTGCCTTGAGGATTTATTTACACCAGGGATGCTATTCAACAGCACTGTCAACAGTGATTTCTGTTTACAAAGGGAGATGGAAGAAATGCATGTCTGTGGGAAATATTGATTTGTCAAAATTGAAATGTTCTTTTGATGACATTTCAGTTTTTTTACCCTTGACAAATTTCAAATGTTGCTTTACTGTAAACCCAAATGCTGACCAAAGATCATTTGTCGCTTGCTGATTTCTGACATATGTTCCACCAGTGATTTAAACACTCTTTTGAGAGCACATGATCTAAAACAGATCAAAATCATAGAGCTCCTTGCATGACCATGCTTAATTTGCTAAGCGATCTAGATTTTCATCTTTGTCACCTCTGTTGGAATGTTTCCTCTTGCTTTTATTAGCTGGGTTTCCTTTAAAAGAAACAACTGAGAGACATTGTAATCTGTGTGTCTGTCTTGGGCAAGTTTTTCATTAATTTTTCTACTTTTGGCCAGTTTTGAGATGAAGGTTACTGTGGGAGAACTTTATGTTGGGGAAACTGATAGCATTTTGTGGAAGGTATTTCTGCGTGACTCTTGAAAGAGGAAGCTGGGGTTTTTGAGAAGAAAAACAGAGATCCACAAAGTAACAGGCTTTATTTATTTCTGATATTCAGGGAACAACTCATCACTGTGCTGTGTTGACTTTTTCTTTGATAAGGACTCTATAGACTTGAGATTTGTATCAAAGTACTGCAAAAGAAAGTCCCTATCCCAAGGCATGTAACTAGATGGGACAGAAAATAGAAAGGGAAGCAGTGGCACTGAAAGAGATCCTATCCAAGGTTGTGCAGCTCTTGGAGGAAAAGAATGGCAGTAAGCTTTGGTTTTCATTCATTCCAAGTTGGTACCTTATGTGTCAAACCAGGCTGTTTTCTGTATTTTTTCCAAGTATATAACTAGGCAGTGTTTGCTTTTGTTCTAAAACCTGTAACTATAGGGTGGTGGAGGTGTTTCAGTGAAGCCCAAAACTTTTAGCTGAAAGCAGCTATGCTTAGTTATGTTCTTGCTTTCCACCAGTGTCTCTCTTCTATGCTGTATCAGGTTCTCATTAAGGATGTCAAATACAGACATTTGTGCTTTTGGGAAAAGAGACTTGCTTTCTGCAAGGGCATCTCCCCTCAAGGCATCCCTCCTTTGTTTCCTTTCTTTTCTGCTTTTATTTTATTTGGGGGCTGTCAGTATTTTAATGTAGTTTTCCATGGCATTTACCATTTTAGCTGTGAGATGGGCTGCCTGAATTTTTCCAAATAGACTGACTACCTTTTGGTTTCACAAGGAGCGGAATATTTTTCCATTTATGTACAAGTACCTGTCTTCCTTGGGTATACAGTCGGCTTCCATGCAAGAGGAAAAAAAAATTGAAAGGTTCTGGAAATATTAAAAAGGTCTTTGCAGAGATTCTCTACAATATTTTCACCTTTCATGCTTTTTTCTCATCTTTTTGAGCATTAGCCCTCTGGCATGGTCAGGTGCTAGGAATTTCCTGGCACCAAAGGCGAATGCTCTGTTGAGGCTCTGTCCTTCTGCCCTGGTGACCTGTCCCTGGATGCCTGCCAGCATGGCTTGCTCTGCTGAAACCAGAGCTGCTGCAGATCTCTCTGCCAGGTGCTTGCAGTCAGGAGCAGCAAAACTCAGCCTTTATGTTCAGCACGGTTGCAAAGTCTTTACAGTTGGACTCTGTCTTAAAGGTCCTTCCCAACCTAAATGGGTTTCACAAGTGTGACACAGTGTAAAGGTTGTCAGAAAGTTCCAGCATATTCATTCTGCTCTGTGCTAGGTTCTATTGCTGCATCTCTGTGTGGTCTTGCAAAAGCCATGTGGTTTTATTTGTTTCCCCATCTTACTTTATTTCTTTGTTTGTATCATGTAAATGAGAACATTTGCCCACAAACACTTAGATGTGTAGCTGGTCTTTTTTTTTTTTTCTTTTTGTGTTGTCAATGATTTATTTTAAAAAGAGGATTTTTTAAACTTCTAGAAAGCACCTCAGTTTTTGCTTTGTTATCACGGTAGTCTCTCTTTGAAGACTTCATTTTCTTCAGAAGCCATGCTTGTAGAAATCCTCGTATTGTATACAGCTGGGTGAAAGGTTGGATTGAGTTGTTTTCCTGCCAAACTATAAAATGATTTTCTTTTTAAATCTTTCTTTCCATTTGGCTGCTACTTAATGTCTTTTGTCTGCTTAAGGAGGACAGGTGCAATTATTCACCTCTGAGTCCTGGGAAAGAAATAGTAATTCAGCATGGTCTCTTAGAAGGGAATGTAATTCACTGCCCCACATATGGTACATTATGCAAGACAAACAGAACTGTGAAAGCTGTAGCATTGTAAAGGAGAGCATATGATGAACAATGCTTGGTACCAAGTCAAGCTGTTTATCTTAATATTTTGTTTGGGAGTTGGAAAGTAAAAAAATTAATTATATATTGAAGCTTGATAGAACTGCCTTTTCAGTCTTTTGAGGACAAAACCTCTTGGCACTGCCATACGAGGAAAAGGATATGTTAGCATTCTCCAAATAGTTCATTGGGATGTAGGTTTTAGAGTAGTGATAGTAGATCCATCATTACTTAGATAATTTAATATTTTTTTTCTTTCATCGTGATGCCAGTGGGAACCAAGATTTCAAAAGTGTAGCTCAGAATCTGTTTCTGAAGAGTGAGAGTTCTCACCCTTTCCTTAAAGAGCAAACCTGCCCGCTACTGAGTTAAGGTACTCGGGCTACATAGAGGTTTCAGCCCAGAGTGAATATATTCAGTGGATAATGAATAACTTAATGATAGAAGAGATCTGCTTACAGGACAAAATTCTGCATTGGGTAAACAAACAGTTTCTAGCTGTGGTCACATAGAACTGCAGAGTAGCTTTGTCCCATCATACTTGTTGTTTGAGAATTACACAAAATGAACAGATTTATTTTAAAGATATTTAATTCAAGTTTCAAAAATTATTTTTCCCACCTGTGGGGCAAATAAGTCAGGTTACTGCTTGTGTGTATCATAGTAAAGTCTTTTCATTTCCATCCTTATTTTTACTTGCTGATAAGTTTATGACACTTGCACCTTTCCAAAGAAGCCTACAAGGTCTGGTGTGATGCTAAAGGGGTGTTGTTGTGTAATTTTGAATAGAGTCCTTTTTGCTCCTTCATAGTCAAAAAAGTCAGATGCGTTTACTCATCCAATCTTTTCCTCCCACTAAATGCAAGACAATGATCTATGGAATAGATACCAGTCTTTTCTGGCAGTTAAATGTTCATGCTTCCCCACTTCCTCCCACATGCTCAGTGACATCAGGAGCAGAGAGATAAACTTGATGCCTTCCAGTAGAGGGTGTCTGAAGCAGAAGTTTTGTCATTTTGACTTTTCTGAAATGCAAAATGGAGTAATTTTGTGAATCTCTGCCATGACTTTTTTGGTCCCCCTCCACACCCCCCCATACCCCTCCTCCCACTTGTTTTTACCAGAGGAGCTAATTCAAGGTAAAAGGGGCAATAGAAAGAGGACAAGCATTCAATTTGTTGTTCTTACAGCCAAGTATTGTACAATAGGCAAACTGACTATGGAAACTGTATCTGCTTATGGTAAGATGTATAATTCCTCTCAGAGAAAATACAGGCTGCTGTGTAGATCTAAAAAAATGCTCAGAATCTGGGAATAAACAGCTGTGCTGCTGTTCCAGGACTGAGTGTACCACATGACAATCACTCTGTTTCTCTTGAAATGTTAGTGAAGCAGAAAACAAAAAAAAAAAAAATTCACATAACATTAATAAAAGAAAGCTAAGCATGTTAGTGCTTTTGTGACAGCTAAGTTGCATGGCTTCATGAATAACTGCTTTTTAAAGGGCAACCAGCATTGAAATCGTGTTAACTGACTAAAAATAAATTAAATTATTTGAATGACTACATCCAATTTTGATATTTTATTGTAAGATGTTCCATGTGAATAAACACCTTTTTCTAGTCTTGTTAGCCTCATTAAAGGTATCTGTGTTGGTGGTGATCCCTCTGGATAGAGTAATTGTCATGATAGAAAATATTTTTCCTTATTTAAGACCAAAAAGAAGGGGGGAAAGTGTAAAGGTTTTTTTTCCTCTGAAAAAGGAAGGATAAACCCACACAGAAAGAAAAATGGCAGTCAAATATGTTTTGGGGGAAACAGCTGAACTGTCTGTAAACAACATGTCAAATATAAAGAAGGAGGGAAAAAACCCAAATATAATCTCTTTCAGCAAAAGTGAACTTACATTGTTAGCTATAACATTCTTAAGGACTTCTCCATGTTTAAATTTGTCCTAAAAAACCCAATCCTGCCCCTCATTTGCCAAAATCCCCCAAGAAAACTCAGGACCCAACTGAGATGTCATTCCCACTCATAGAATACTTTTTAAACCAACGCTATACGTTTTTAGAAGTCGTATGTCTGGAAGAATAAAACCGTCTAATTTTTCTTCATCCAAAATGAAAATACTTCATTCTGTTTTAAACAACAGTGAATAAAATGGGATTGAAAAGCAGATGTAAACAAGGCTGGTGATCACAAAGAGATGAGTTGCTGGGCCAGACAGGGAACTGGAGGAGAAACCTGAGAGTCATTCTGTGCAAATTACATACTGTAGGGAGAAACTTTTTTCTTACTTTATACAGTTCTCAGATTTCATGAGGGAGGGAAGGTTTCTTCAATGAAGTGCTTAACTGCAGTGATGTTCAGTGATGGCGTTGGTATCAGCAGATCTGCAGCTGAGCATGAGACTCCTTGCTGGTATATTGGACATTTATAACGCAGATTCCAGTCTCTATTGCTGTGCAGAATGTCTCCCACAGATATTTCACTTTTGCTTTTCCCTCTGTAAAAGCCCCAAAGTATACACTTGTTCTTTCTGTGTAAAAAATACCATCAGCCAAGCTCTCACATGATCAGAGGTGATGAAGTCCCACTGGCCTCAACCAAGACATTCCTGTTTGTATTCATTGATGATCAAAAGTAGATGGAAGGTGTTTGATGCCAACATGGACTTATTTGTCTTTGTTTCTTTATTACTTACTGTATCAATACACTGAAACAAGCCGGTTCTGGTGGTTCTAAAACAAGGCAAAATGGCTCTGAGTTTTGCCTTGACCTTGTTGCTTTGACCACATGTATATATGTGCTGTTTTGTTCTGTCCTAGTCTGGCTTTTCTTGAGATCATGGGAGAAAGGAAAATACCTTTTTCACATGAGGCAAAGAGATTTTTTTTGTTTTGCTTTCCACTAATTTCTTTGTTATGTTTTGTTCTTTCACAGGTGAAAGAATCCCCTGCCTACCTGTGGGGATTTTAAGAAAATAATCTTTTAATATGGAAGTGTTTATGTTCTCATTAAGGGGTGAACATAACATTGATTTCCTGTACCCTCACCCAAAATCTAATTGCAAACTGTAGTGACTGGAGATAAGTCTGCCCACCAGGTTTAATGCTGTTTTACTAGTTTAATTAGGCTTTGGGTTTAAGGTGTTTCATGAGAAGAAAATCGTTCCTCAATAGTTGGGTTAGAAAGGCAGAGAGAAACAACAGCTCTAAGGGCACTTTCCCTTGTACTTGAGTATGATTAAATGTAGTAGGGGGTTCTTTTTTCACTGAGTAAATTACCTTTGTCCCATGTGTATATTGATATAAACTTTAAACATTTGCCTTTGCAATATATCTCAGACTGCTTCTCTTGCTGCTCAGGGTCAAGAGAGAAATTCGTGAATGCTGACAGGAAATCTCTCTCTAAGTATAAGGAATAGGTGTACAGTTTCTCAGACAAACAGAAGATTCAAATTGTCAAATTCTTTGTGTGTTTACTTTTAAACAACACACACAGCAAATAAAGCAAACTTTTCACCAGATTTTTATTAGTGATTCAGATGCCACATCATTTCTCTAGTGTTATACATAAAAAATTTCTTGAAAAATCTGCTTCCCTGTACAGATTGCTTAAATCTGCTATGGTGATTCAGAAAAAAAGACTGGTTTAGGTTATTTGTTACTATTTTAGAAGCCAAAAGATCTGAGTCTTCAAGAAACTCTACCTGGCACTGCCAGATGCTACTCATGTGATAGTTGCATCAAGGTGCCACAGGGTTTTAGTAAGAAATGTGTATTTTTTTTCTTTCAGTGTGGGAATATGAGACCAGTTCATAAACTTTTCATTTTCTCTCCTGTCCCATCTCTATCCATCTTAAAATATTTTTCTTCTCTGTAGCATTATGACAGATTTAAGACCGCAGCTGAAGCATAAGGCATAAATAAATGAATACATGATCTTCTTAATCCAAATGTAATTTGTTAAAATCTCTTCAAAATCTTGTCTAATAGGATAACATTTATTTTTAAGTTCTCCAGATTTTATCCCTTCTATCTAGAATTACTCCAAACTATTTGAGACTGCTAAATGTTGGATGGTTATTAAATAGAGTATCAATATATTTATATTTCTATACTTTACAATTTTCTAATATTGAAACAAACAAAGTTTCCTTGGTTTAATGTTAAGATGACATGAATTTGTGATGTGCTTTTCAGTCAAGCTGAAGATATTTTCTTGGACCCTGTTTTCATAAAAACATGACTAACAGTTATAAAGAAAATAAAATGGTTCAAACTTTTAGACACTAAAAATTTTAGCCACTAAAATGAGTGTGTAAACCTTTATACACGAAAATGAGACCAAAGCAACTCTAACAAAACACCTCTGGGTGTATTCATTCAGTCTATGCCTTAGTAACTGTGCTTCCCAGACTTCACGAAATCACAGAATGGGTCAGGTTGGAGGGGACCACAGTGAGGTCATCTGGTCCAAGCTCCCTGCTCAAGCAAGACCATCCCAGAGCACATGGCACAGGATTGTGTCCAGATGGTTCTTGAATATCTTCATGAGGGAGACTCCACAACATCTGTGCTTCTCTATGGAAGCAAGAGCAAGGTGGCATTTAGGCCTGTGAGGCTGTGCCATGTGGTGACAATTCACCCCAGAGAAGTCACCAACTACCAGGGACTCCTGGCATGGCTCTCATGCCACCACCAATCTACACTGACTCCTAAAATATCTTAAAGGATATTTGCTCAACAGCAAGCTTTTATTCTCCATTTCTGACGTGAGAAGTACTTCAATGAATATCCTTGTTCATTAACTACACACTAGTTTTAAACATTTGTTCTATTTTAGCCACTCTTTCAGCATCCTATTTCTAGCTCGTGCTCTGAATGCACTATTTGATAATGATGGTGAGCGAAGAACTTCAGTCATGTCACTAATAATGGTCTTAACCAATCTATTGTGCAGCTGAACAGATCAAGTTAATGCAGAAAGCAGAGGGGTTTAGAAGCAGTTTCCCTATCAGAAAAGTGTAAGACCAATGTACATTGATTCAGATTAAAAAAAAAAAAAGGCAAATTGCTGATCTGAACAGAATTATATGCCAGTCAGAATCAGTATTGGCCTCGATGAGATTTATTTTGTTGGAGAAAAGGATCTAATATTCAGGAGACACTTGAGCTGTGGTAGTTGTTGAGTATTGTTTATTCAGGCAGTTGAATTGTTGGGCTGAAGCAGGGAAGGTTTATTAGCCCTGCCTTAGGCACCAAACTATTAGATTTCATGTAATTTCAGCAGGTTTCTAGGAAATATTTTACACCTTCATGAGTAAATTTGAAATTTTGGGCATTGGGAAACTACATGAGCATTGTATTTTTCATACCATTTTCCAAATAGTGCTTGGTTCCTTGAGACCATAATGTTTTTATTATGACAAGCATTATTTGTCCCTCTGTACTGCTGGTGCTCATTTTCTTTTTAAGGAGAATATAAGAATGAGTGCTGATATGAGGTACTGCATAACTATGTTCAAAATAAAAAGGGGAGGGAATGGTGGAGAGCTGCCTTAGACAGATGAAAAATGCCCAGTATGTCAAGGAAAATATATTCCCCAGTGTCATTTCATGCTCCACAGGGGTCTGTTTTCTTGAGTCCAGTGCAAATACATACTCTCAAGAAAGCCATTTTCTGCTTAATGTGGAAAAGAAGAATAATGCAATTTTTTATTCTACTTTTATACAAGCTTGTCAGAGAAGAGAGATGGATGAAGAATTACAATCTTTAGAGATGCCATCAAGACTCCCTAAACACAAACCTTATCAACCCCAGTCTGAAATCATGTGAAATTTCACAAATTAAGCAAGACTAGATTCTGCTTTGGACACCTCCAAGGAAAACCCATGACACAATAGGAACTAGCATGAACAATTCCTTAAGCAGATCTCTTTTTTTCCTCTGAGTGAACAGTGATGAGATGAATATGGAGAAAGTATGCAAGCCCTCCCTTCCATTCCCTGGAAGAGGTTCTCTACCAACCCTTTCACCCCACCAAAATTAACGCTTGCTCTGACCTATTTTCATCTTGTGCTCTGTGCCAGAGAGCAGGCACAGAGGAACACTAAGAGTTCATGCACCCGCCTGCAAAGAGATGGAATGTGATGCAAGAACAAGTTAAGACAGGAGAATTGATCTCTTCAATATCCCAGTGGCAAGCACATAGTGTTCAGTTCCTAAATGAGCCTAAAAAAAGGGTCCTGTGCCCTTTGAAATGTCGTGGAGTTATCCCTCCTTGCCTACAGCTCCGGCTCTGGAGGACCACAGGTCTCCTGTAGGTTTTGTGTGATACCTGCCAGGTCTCTGTGGTTGCTGGGGGTACTCCAGGGCATCTCAAATGGCACTAGGCAGCTATAATTAAGCAACTTGATCAAGCCCTTAGTTCCTAGGACTGCTTTGCCAAATATCTAATTTTAGCTGTCAGTGATGCCATGAGTGGACATTTCAGATGCTGCAGAAAATGAGAATTGTCACCATATGACTCGCCAGATCTGCCAACCCAAATGAAGTGCTCAGCAAAGCATGAAAAATCCAAAGACCAGAACCTGCAAATAGGAGTGTACCCCTGCAAATGAACTTATTTTTGGCTAGTCACTTTGCTTGCATTGGATTTCTTGCATCGAAGGGGAGAGTGATGTGCAGTAGTAAAAGCAAATGAACCCAAGGAGTCAAAAAAAGCCCCAAACCCCAAGAACAAAAAAGAGCCTTCCTGAGATGAATTACTGTAGACATTAACATCACTGAATATTTTGATAAATCCTCAAAGGACTCCAAATCTCACTAAATAAAATCCTACAAATGATTCACTTTTATTATAGGTCAATCTAAATCTAAAAGTTTGGAGAAAAAATTCTTTAGCTTGGTAGTATTTTATTAAATAAAGTCTATAAATAAAATTGTAACATAACAATAATTTTCCTGCAGTACTGCATGATAGTAAACTAACTTTTCAGGATGGGTGGGGATTGAGGAAATCACGCTATTCATTTTAAGAAACCGCCTTGATAGTACTCTGCTGCATCACTTCCAGAATGCACAAGTGCTAATGTTTAGAATATTTCTCAATGTGGTTAAAAAATTCACCTTTGACATCTGTATCTGCTCTTAAATTAAATGAATGTAAAAATAGCAGTATTCCTGCAATTGGTAAAGAAGACAAATGCATAGTCTCTAAGAAATGGCATCTAAGAAAAATCCTCATGCTTTCCCTATTGATGCAACAGTTAAAATATTGTCATGCTATAATCAGTGTTGTTTTCTCAGTTGATGGAGGGAAATTCCCTAGACACATTTTACATAATTGCTTGTATGGTTGCTGTTGCTTACATTTGCTCTGTCAATTGTGGATAGTTCTTATTTCCAACTATTTTGTTAGAAGTGTTAAATTTGTTAGAATGCTTAAAAATGCTGGAATAAAGTACATTTAATACAACCACCCACATACAGAGCTGTGCAAAGCTGGAATTCATCTCTCAACTCTTCTCTCAGCACCTAGCTCTGTCTCATAGAAATACCTTTGCTGTTTTCTTTTGCTTACTTTAACAGTTTTTGGGTTTGGGATTTGGTTTGTTTGGGGTTTTTTTGGTTTTTTGGTTTTTTTGGTTAATTTTTAGAAATTATTTTGATAGTTGCTGAAGATACCTTCTCACCATTTTTGTTTGAAAATTGCTTTTGTCCCTTTTGAGGCAGCACAGGCTGTTGAAAGAAGCCCAGTCTCTAGACCCAGGAAATGTGATGTTTCCCTGCACTTTGGTTGATGGTATTTTCCAGATTAATTAATAAAAGGATTCCATAGCGTCCTACAAGTATTAGCAGTTAACCTAAGTATTTCAATGGGGGAACATTTCCTTTACAGTTTAGGAGTGAAATTAGATGAGGTGCATTGCTGGGGTTGGCATTCATGGTTCTTCTTACCTACCTACCTCACTAAATGGACCAGAAGGTATTAGTCACCCTTTTTTTTTTTTTCTGTAGCATTTTACCTCCTAAGCAGAATGATGCAGTAATATTTGCCATTAGCCATCCCAATGTTTTGAAAGTATTGTCTGTTCGAAGAGAGCATAAAATCCATGTGCACAGAGACCATTGCCTGAGGTAGAGATGAGGGTGGCTCCCTACATGAATCACCCTGCAGCATTTGGGATGTTTTTTCCCCCAACATCTTTGATCTCTTGCTTTGAAAGTCAAAGTAAAAAGTCCAAAATTGAATGAAATCTGACCTGGTCAGTGAAGTATTTTTTCTATAGACCTGTGGAAGCCTCCACAAATTTGATCTATTACTAAGAGAAGTTACACGGTTTTTGTTTTTGTTTTTTTTTTTCTTTGTTTGTTTGTTTCTTAATTCCAAAAGAGTGATGTCAGACATATTATAGGTGACATGAGGGTGAGTGCTTCTGAAACATATGCTCTGCAAAGATCTATTCAAAACATTAATCTTTTAAAAACCCAAGTATCCTGTCTTGTAATAAAATAAGATGACAAATCTCATCAGGAAAGTTATTTTATTTAGACTTTCTTCAATTGCTGAAAAATGACTTGGGAAAAACTAGCTCAAAGTCAAACCAAAAGCAATAGATTGTGCCTGTAAGAAATCATAAAGTTCATTATGTACACAACGATGTGGCAGAGGAGAGCTGAATTTTTAGTAGCACTGGATGAAAATTAAAGTAATCCTGGGTAAGTAATATGTTGCAAAGTGATAGTTCAGTATGTTTGAAACTCATTTGAATTCAGCACTGATGATAAGTGAGATCTTAACAGAACATTTTAGAGTCTCTTTTCAAGTCTGTAGTCTGTAAGACAGAAAGATTTTTGTTTTATACCTGCATAAAACAAACAAACAAAAAGGTTTCTTCCTTTCTTTTTATAGGATGAATTTAGAATACTTGTCCAGTTTTATGTGTTCCCATAATAACCCTTCGCTGGGGAAATAGTTTGTCAGTTATTCCTATTTTTCAATTCAGATTTTTACATTCTGCTTTTAGCACAAAGAAGGTGAGAAGTAAAACTAATTTCCCAGGTGATTTTGTTTTTCTTCATAATGAGAAATGCAATTTGTAATGTTTCAGATGATGTAGAAATCAGCTGCAGATTTAAACAGCAAATTTCCATTTTCCATTAATATGACAGTTCATTCCAGTTGAAGAGCCACCTTCCCTGCATATGTGGACATCCCGCCATGCAAGAAGGAGATGCTGTACTTGGGAGGGCGGTGGGGTTTTTTGTTTGATTTTGTTTTTTAAACTACTTATAATGACCCATAGTCATCTATCAGGATTAATTTCAGGGTACAGAAGGAGAAGCCCTTTCTATTTGAGCTCTATTTGCTGTAAATAAGCAGCAAACTGAGAGAGCTATATAAGCCACCCACCAGCACAACTGTAGTTTCAAATCTAAGTAAACAGATAAAGGGAATAGCCCTGACAATTTGATGCCTTTGGAAATTTAAGGTATTTTTAAATGTTTCTGACAGTGGTTTACCATCCTAAAACCAGCAAATTATCTTCCTCAATTTCTGCTAGACAAAGGACACTTGAAAAAAAATGGGAAGAATTTTTATTTTGTGAAGGAGAGTTCAAAAAAGTAACCTTAGTTTTTTCTGCCTTTCACTACAAGTGCCATGACAGCATAACACTTCTAACCAGCTTTTAAAATAATGGTCTCCAATATAACTCCCCAAATATGTATATTAACATTTTTTCTAGCCTTCACTTTCATGCTAGTATGGATCTGCCAGTTTATGCTTCAGACTACTTCTTTCCATTTTGAGGCTTTTTCCCATGACATTCTTCAAAGTGCAGAGCTGAGAGCATGTGGATTTGGCGTGGGTAATCTGGACAGGATGGGAAGTTTCTGCCAGTGAAGGGACAGGAACAACTCGTTTGCTGATGTGGTGGCTTTGTCTGTCATTCCCTGTGCTTGGATTCCCCAACTTCTCTCCAAAAGTTTGAGGTTTGCAAAGAAGATTCTGGCTGTATCTCAAAATACTACCTCAAAGATAGTCTGCTTATCTGGTGAGAAATTACCCTGAGGCTGCTGTTGTGTTTTGTTTTCATAAGTTCAGAGCTGAGGGCCCTGGTGCCCTTGCCAGGCTGAACTAGAAAAGAGCAAAAGAGGCCATGCTGGCCACGAGGAAATGGTGGGCTGGCAGCGCGCGGGCAGGACGAGAGGAGTAGTGCGAAGAAGCCACGCAATGGTGTTGGTTGGTGGCACAGGACTGTAAGATGAGCAAAACAAAGGTCTGTCTTACCCAGTTGCCTCTTCTCACCAGTGGCAGTACAGCTGTCTTAAGACACGTTGTGGAGCAGGGCAGACTTGCAGGGCTGGACACTGCTGCTCTCCCAGCCTCCAAGAGCTTGCAGCTGACGTGCTTTCTGAGCCAGAGGTGTTGTTTCTTTTTTAACTATCAACGTTTCTGGAGGATTCGCAGCAGTTCTAAGGAAAAATAGGAAAAACAACTGTTCTCAATGGTTTTTATGGAGAAATCCTCCCTTAGGCAGTTCCTGGGAGGGACAGTCTGAGGAAAAAGTATCTTCGACAATTTAATACACAATTAGCGGGGACCAAGATTAGAATTCCAAGTAGGAGTTGAATTACTGGTACAAAATTAGAAAGAATACTTAATTGTTGCATGTGAGAGTGAGGATCTCCTTAGAAAGAGAGATTACTGTTATTTCTGGTGGAAATGACATTATTCTCTTGCCTGTGTTCAGATGTCTCTTTTTCCTGTAGTGTTTGAAGCGGAAGAGAGACTGCCCCAAGGACTAAAAGCTGTAACACCCATGAGTTGTAGCGAAACGGAAGTCAAGATACATGTGGGCTGAAGGGTTAAGAATTGAGTAGCTAAGATGGTTGAAGGGCTCAAGTGCTTTCTGAGGTTTTGCTGAAGTGCTGCCAACTGACTTGAAACCTCTCATCTGAACAAACACTTGAACTGAAAATATTTCTGTATTTTCTCAGAGAAGTATTTCATTAGTCATCAATAACTCTTGGGGTTACATACAACCACCTTCACAGGTGTTGACAAATAGCCTGAAATCTGAGAAGACATTATTTGGAAAAAAAAAAAAAAAAAAAAGAAAGTAGAATTTGATATATTTTAAAAAAACTCTGCCTTTTCCCTTGTTATTTTCTGAATAAAATTGAAATATTGCAAAGTCCTTGGGTTTTGAACAAAAAGTTAGGTGTAATTTTGATTATGTCATCAGAACCTCTGACTGAGTTGTCAAAGTATGAAGAGCACTGTCACATTAAGTAAACATTGCCAGTATATCTGTTATCTTCCTCCTCTTTCTTCTTGGAGCAATGTAATATTTTGTGAGATGGACAACTGTCTGTGCTGGTAGGTATGTATAGGAAAACAACTTTTAAAATTTAAATTGCAGGGAAATAATTAATAAAATTCAAAGCTAGAATTATATATAAAATAAATAATACTCCACATTTCTATTAATTATAGATTATAGTTAGTTTATATGGACCAAATTTTGGTTAAATCACTTTGCACAACAGGCTTTATACTCTGAGCATAGTTTTGATCCTTGGCAGATAACAATCTTTCCTTCCTGGACACTAGCAAGTTCTGTATTTCCATCAAGTCCAAAATGTTGACTGTTCACTGCTCCATGGGTTAGCTCTCTTCACAATCTGAAATGTGCATACCTGGACATCCTGGGGCTTCAGGAGCAAGCCAGGTCAATTCCACCATAATGACCCAATCTAGGTGCCGTGGAGGGAGGTTCTTGGCCGTGCCTTTGGATATGCAGGGGCGGCTAGACAGGCTCAGGCCAGGCCAAGAGGTGAAGGACAGGCTGTTAATAGGACCTATGGAGTGACGTTTCCAGTAAAATAATTTTCAACCTTTGGCAATGTCTGACTTCCTTATCCCAATTACATGCAAATAAGAGTATTTGGTAACTGTTAACAGCCTGAAGATTTTTCTAATTTCCCGTGCTTTTGGTCTATTTGCTATCTTCTAGCAATGCTTGTTTATGCTTGCTGAGAAGAAACACTTAATATTTTGGTGGGTTTAAACCTGTTGCCTGAATTGAAAGTTAGGTATTTTGGATATCTTGCAGTGGTCTGACTGCTGTTAAAATGGGCAGAGGATGTGTTTTCACACAGCACAGAGAACTAATTTGTCCTTTTTTACAAGTAAAATATAGGATTTCTTCTGGTAACTGTGTAGTGGTGAGCTGTCTCTGCTCTCTCTCTGACCAGCTTTACTGGGTGGGGGTGAATCCCCGGGCCTTGGATTGCACTTTAAGATATTTAATAAAATATTTCACTAGAATAATAGCAGGATCATTTATTTTTAGCACAGTGTAGCTAGTGCATTCTATTTTGTGATACTATTTATAGACAGTTTAATTTTTTTTCTGTGAGACACAGCTTGAATTTATACTCTTATTGCTCTTTAGCAATAATTAAAGTTTGTTTTGTATAATCTTAGCTATAAGCTTATAATCAGCTAAAAGAAACAATGAATTTCTATAGCTTCTGAAGTTTCAAATGATTTTTTTTGGCTAGTGGCCATCTGCTGTTAAATCACTTCAAAGTTTGTTATGATCCTTAGGTATGGCAAATACAGGATTCTTTTTGAAAAGAGATTGTGTGGAGAGTGGTTAGAAGGTTGACTATACAGAAATATAGCTTGCGTGAAATTTGTGAATAAATAAAATTGACTACTGTCTTCCTCTTCAGGAAAGATGAAAAATGCATTACTCCTGGTGGTCAGTTTAAATGACCACTTCTAAGCAAAGTCAGCTTTATGAAATTTCTTAGGGACAAGAGCAATGGGAGTATTTGAGGAACATGAAATTCTCCCTCTGAGAAGACTTGGTTACTTTACGGGCTAACTGGGAGGTAAGATGGAAACTATGTGTTAATAGGTGATCAGTTTTCTGTGAATTTATTGGTTTCAACTGTGGAAGGGGGAGATGGGGATTTACATCATTCAGCTTCTCCAAAACAGAAGCTAAAGATTTTAAATCTGAATCAAAAGGACACACGGGTTCTCAATTCTGCCATATTAAAAGTGTTAAGAGAATCCTTTTTCCAAGGAAACTTTTCTACAATATAGATGTATTGCCCTTAAAAATTTGAGCAATCTATGCGTGAGGCAGGAGCCAGTCACTGTCAATCAGCTGGTTTGCACTTTTCTTGCTGCTGTGCAAGGCAGCCAGCAGGAATTTAGCAAGATCTGGCTGCTCAGCATCTGACTTCGCCTTGCATGAGGCAGGCTTGTGGGATTTCATTTCAGACTCCAGTTCCTGCTGTCTCAGAGCTTATAAGTGGGTTGAGAGGGAGAGGATTTGGAGGGCAATGATCATGAGTTGGGAAATCGGGCAAGGATCTGATAGGAGAGCAGAGGAGGATGTAGGAAGGCCAAGTTTATCTTTTATGGGATATAAGCATGTTGAGGTCTCCTTGAATTTAAGGTCATATTTGGCCTCTTGAAATAGTTGTGCACACATGCAAAAAAATAAAATAATGCTCTCCTTATATCCAGGTGAAGTTTGGAATTTCTCTTTTACTTAATAATTTGAAACAGCTCTTCTGCTTTTGATGGAGTAGCTCTGTATTGATACATCTGAGTTCAGAATTTGACCCTAGCAGTATAATGAAATGATCTTCCTGCTGAAGCATGGTATACATCACCACCTGGTGATTTCTGACTTTTGGTGAGAAGGAATTTGGGCCAACATTGTGCCTGCAGTGAGAGGGATACTCATGACCCAATACTGATGCAGTCTTTTCAACTTTAGCTTCTGTGTCACTTGAAATCTTTGGAGAGTTTTCAGCCTTTGTTTCCTGTTAGAAATCCTTAGGATAGCTGTTGTTATGTGCCATCTTAAGGGATAAGAAACCAAATCTAGCTTCCAGTCTTACCTTTGCCTGTGTTTCACAAAAGCTGTGGCCTTCATCCCACAGAAAGGCACAGAGGCGGAGTCATTATTTCTATCTTTCTCCCTTGAAAGATGAACTGCATATTACTGCCTGATGGAACTCTTCTTCCTTCTTAATTTTCAGTTCACATGCACATCTTCTGTTTTGATCAGTCTGACAAGTTGAAACGCAACCTGAATGGTGGTATTTATTTCAGATTTGATTAGAACAGAGTACTTCTGTGAATATTCCCATACTACACACATATTCAAACCTTTAACTTGACTCAAGTGCTTATTGCTTTTATAAGCTTTCTGGTCAGCCCTTACAAGTACCTGGTAATTTCATAAATTCCTTTTCTATGTGATTCAGATAATCCTCCATTGCTGCAAAAATGTTAACGTTTATTGGTGAGAGAGACCTGGGGAAAAGTAACTTAAAATGCAATCAGAAAGGGGCTTTCTGTGGAAACGGTTGTGGTTGTAGCATTATACCTACCCAGTGGTCCAATTACCTTGTCAATGAGTGAAATACACTCTGAGAAAAAGAGTGGAGATTAATATACACAGCCAATGTCTGAAGATCAATATAGTCTTGGATCCATCTCAGATTTATTAGAAGTGTGGATAGCTCTATGGATGTAAAAGGAATTTGAGAGAGAGAGAGAGAGAGGGATATGTCCATGGTTTTAAAACTGATAAGCAAATTAGATCCTCAATGCTTAACAAGAGACAATTCAAAATGGGTTAATTTTCTAAAAGTGCCAAGATGCCAAACGTTAAAGATTTGGTGTCTTTGGGGGATTTCTAATTGAGCGTTTCTCCATAATGGAGGAAGAACCAAAAATAGTCAATTTTTATGTCCTAGTAAAGTTCTTAGTCTCAGGAGCTTCCACATTATATATACTATGATGTCAAGAAATAAATGAGAGCAATCAGCTGAGGGTAAAGTAAAACAGACCACAAAATCTCGCAATAGGGCTGTGTATTTTTGCTGCACATGTAATGGTGATATGGAAAAGAGTAATCTAGTAACAGTTGCCACCCTGACTAAGGTATTCTATCCATATTCTGAGATAAATGGACATGAAAATGCTTCAGAGGCTGATGCTAATAATACAGTTCTATTATGCTCTGCCTTTCACACTGTACATTGGTTTTTACGTAGTTCAGCATAATGAAAGCACTAACAAAACAATATGTGTTGGCTGTCCAGTGTGAAAACACAGCTGACACTTCAGTTAGGCACCTTACAAAAGAAAAACAGCCCCAAAGGTTTAGCAAAAATCTCAGAAGATGTCACTGCTAATTTACACAAAGCAAAACAGCAACAAAATACCTTCCTCAGGGAAGATGTCCCAGCATTATCCCAGGACAACAGCAGAGAATCTGTTGTCTTTGAAAAACAGATGCTATGCAGGGAGATGAAAGACAACTGGGAAGGCTGACCAGACTGAAAGATTATGCAACCATACATTGCTGCAATATGGAAGTTAAATGAATTTACATTTTCTGGCTAATAGGGAAGCCTTTACAGTAAACAGGAAAGTCATGGAAAGGGATAAGAAGCACCCTTTTCTTCCTTGGTAATTCTGTGCATTAGGCAGAGCAGACTGAGAAAAGTCAGCAGAGCTGACTGTTTGCACTGAGAAAAAGGACAGCAAGGGCAGGCCAGTCACAGAAGATTTCTGATTTGTGCAGGTTTGCAAAAATAATGTCTGAAATTGAGCTGGAATTTGTGTGGCTTGAATTCATCTCTAGTTTCGCTCAACAGGGACTGTGCCCTTCTCAGCATCATTCAGTGGCTAAGCCTGCAATGGTTCCAAGTTGGTGTTATTTTTCTCTCCCTGTCATTTTAGGATTTTGCAACTGTGGTTCTGTTTTGTGCTAATGTTCATTAACCCCCCTCGGATAATATGAGTTCTCAAAAGGTGAAGCTTGTTACACATTTAGACAGATCCTAAATATTGATTAACACACTTGTGTACTCGAGGAAGTCTGTCGCATTGCAAGCATACTGCAAGCTGCATAGTCTACTTTCTGAGTGAGTGACCCCTCCATTCTCTGCCTTTTTTACTTACCAGACATCTTAATTTTCTGTTAAGGTAAGACTGATGACTGCCTTTAAACCTTAAATCCTAAGTGTAAGGTCCCAAAAAAAAGCTAGCACGAAGAAACAGTCAGGAAAATTTGGTACATCTTCCCTCTCCAGCACTTAGGGTTTTCAGTTCAGCATAGATTAGTACTGAGTCAAAACCTCTGCAGATCTGTCTCTTTCCAAACCAGCTCCTTGCCAGCATCTCCATTTGAACCATTAAGCATTGGCTCAGTATTTCTTCCTGATCACTATCATGTTAGCTAGGAGAATTAAAAATCCTTCTCCATTCAGTTCGAAAAACAGTTTCTTCAAAACTGCCCCTGGACAATTTTGCCTAAGACTGTCTTTCCTCTCTTGCCCTAGTAGGAAAATGTCCATCTTACATTTGATTCTGCCACAAAATATACACAACTTCTTTTATCTGGATTAAAGTGAAGTTAGTTTACAGATGAAGTAACATCTTTCCATTCAGGTGAACTATAAATTTTGCTAAGTTTACCAAAGCTAAGTAACTAAAGAAACTGAGAGTAGTTACCAGTTTTTACCTATAGTTCTTGATTTCAAGGCTGTTCTGGAGACCTGGTCTTGATGGAGACTATGATGCACTTGTGGGGAATCCTATTTAATGTGAAGCCAAAGGACTGTGGAAGCTATAACTGCGTAGACAACGCCTTGCCCAATACAATACAAATGGGACCATTTTTTGGGCTGGTGTTGACTATTATGGTCTGTGTTTGAGCAGTTAGACCACAGCCAACCTCACTGAAATGTTAAGCTCAGTTTTCTTGAATTGATGCACAGGAAGGAGGTCACCTAAATCAAAAGCAATTTTAAGTCAGTTCTGTCTGGTCAGTGTCCAGAACTGTGACAAGCACAAAGGATGTACATTGCATGTTCACTGAGACAGGCAGAATTTCTGGAGCTTTTTGCTGGCCAGCCTCGATATCTTTCTGGTATAATGTGGCCCCAAAATGCAAGGCAAAAAGTGGGCCTTGGGTTTCTGATGTCTGAATACAAGTGTTTCTCCTTAACATCATACAATACATGAAAGGAAGCACCAGGAAGGAAATATACTCTGTAGCATCATTCTCAAGGGAAGGTATACTTCCACAAAATGAAAATAAATGAGTTGGTATTATGATAGTCTAATACTGTGATATTATGTACAACAGATGCATTTTTCTGCTAAGGGTTTAATCCCTTCAGGCCCATTAAGCAAGGGGAAAAGTTTAGAAGGGATGCTGTTAAAAGAAGACATTAATGCACCTTTAAAAGAAAGTAGTTGGAGCACAAATCCCAGGAGAAATACAGTACAAAATAGTGAATGAAATATTTATACTTTCCACTGAAGCTGAGTTTATGCACTTGAGGGAGAAGCCCTGATGAGATGGTCTTCCCCTTTGTTCTGTATCTATTTTTCCAATTGCTCAGACACAGCTGTTGGTTTCACAGTCATTCTGAGGTTGATTAGATTAGAAATCCGAGGCCTGTCTGCTCAGCATGGCCAATGACACACAGGAAGTTTGGGACGCATTCTAAGCATGTAGTTTGGGTAAAGGAGATTTCTTTTTCTGTGCTTCCAGACATAAATTGGTTTTTCAGGATTTAGTGTGATTGGATCAACCTTCCTGTCTTATTCTGAACAAAACAATTTAATACATGATATAAAGCTTGTGTGTGTTCACATGAAATCTCACTTAAGGGCCAAATATGCTGCAAGGTTCAGTGACTTATCCAAGGCCCATGACTCTCACATTTGTATACTATTGCTTTTAATTGTATTTGTTCAACATGAAGCAAAACTGCATAATAAAAGAGCTGTGAAAGTTTTTAGCAGGAGATTCTCCAAAACAGATGGAGGAAGAAAGTGCCTGGCTGGTGAGTGAATTGGACTTTGTGCCTTCTGGAAACCTTTTTTTCTCTTTGGACTTTAACACTGAGATTGCTAGTACAGGATCATTGTCCTTTTAAAGAAATTATTTCTGTTTACTAAAAGAAAATTTTTTATTTTCTTATACCTTCTAAAAGAAGAGCAAAACTCAAAAACAATTTAGTGCCTTGTATTCTGCAGAAGGGTTCTCATGTTTTCTCTACATGGCTCATTTCTTTCTAGGGGGTCTTTTCCAAATGCTGCTCTCCTATTCAGTCTCATTTATATTACCTACAGCCGTTCATCTACCTACATCCCTCAACACAACTATGTCAGTTACCTAAGTGCAAAAAGGGAAGAAAAGGTGTGTTGTTTGGTTTTGGTTTATTTTTTGGTTGGTTAGTTGGTTGGTGTTTTTTGATTATGTGGGGGTTTTTTTCCTTTTAATTTTCTTTTTTTCCCTTTTTTTGGGTTGGTTGAGTTTTTTTTAACTTTAATTTGCTGCAATTTGTAAACATGTCATTTGATATACAGGGCAAAATGACCTCGCCATTGTCCTTCTTGTGTTTCTGCTTCCTGAACTTTTTTTAAGCTCACAGTTCCATGATCTGATATAATACCTTCATCTCCATTTTCCATAGCTTTTCATTAAAATACACAGATCTCCTGGGTATTCACATTAGCTTTTACATACAGAACATTTAATACTCGTGGGATTGGGGTTCTTTTTTTTGCTTAGAAATGGCCTTTGTTTTTTAGGTTTTTTATATTTATTTCAAGAAATATAAATTGATTTTTAGAAGTTTAGATAAATCTGAAGGTGCAAAGCATATTTCAAAATCTCTGAAATTAATAAGCATCTGAATTGTCCACAGATACTTCTACAAGAAGCAGCAGTAACAATCTTTGTGCATGCTATTTCTCAAGTACATATAAGTGCATAAGAATAAGCTGGAATGGAGATTAGAGAACATAATTTGAACAGACAGTCTTAAAATTGTGGCCCTCGGGAGTGATTTGGGAAGATGATTGGGGTCCACTGAATAACATTTTTGTTTGTAGTGTCAAATCAAGAGCATATGTAAGAGTGAAAAACATTCCTTGAGAACTGCCAAATCTGATCTTTCTCTGTTTTGCTGTGTTAATGAGTAATCGATACATAAGGAAAGGAAATGTAGTAATTTCCCCTTGAAAAGATCTTCTACTCAGTATTTCAATAATATTTAATTCTTATGGAGCCTTTTGCTTCCTCAGAATATATTGAAGATGTGAACTTATTCAATCCATCCCTGTTAATTTTTCCAGCATTTCACTGAGAGTGGCAGTTATACACTCTATTTCTGTCCAGGAGGGAGGATAGGGTGGGTTGCTTAGGCTGCTTCATTAACTTTTTTGTGGACAGGAAAAAGAGGCACAGTTGGATCCCATTTTAGAAGTAAGGATTTCCTGATTTTCAGTCTTCTGTTTACATAACTGCATTGTGCTACTTTGACTTGAACTAAGTATTCCCTGGCTTAAGGGACTGAGGTGTGGTAGATGTATTCAAGATATCCAAGCTTGCCTATCTCCAGTAAGCACACTGGGGCTTTGTTAGCTGTTACCTTGAGCTTCCTGAAAATCATTTGGTGTTGTCCAAATGGATCTCCTAGTCATGAATCCATTGCCTACTTATTAATTTAGGACACTGGATTTTCACCATAACTTTAAATCCAAATGCCATGAAACACTGTGCTTTGGTATTTCTTTTACTGTATTGAACTAAAAGGTGCTTTGAGATATTTGCCAATGATGTATTGTAAGGACAAGGTACCATTTTTTTTGTTTACTTCTTAGAACTTTTTCTTTTCTGGTATTAAGGATGCTTTTTCAGGGTGGAACACAGGGAATTTATTGTGTAACACCTGTTAACAAAAGAGGAACTTGATTAATTTCCCACTCATGGTGCTGAGACTGTTCCCCTTTGTTGTCATTTTCTCAGGGTTATTACTCATTACCCTTATTCATTCTGCTTTGATAGAGGTAAATAGCTTTTAATTCCCCCTGCCCCCAAACCTTCTTTAAGTTTCCTTTGACAGCTTGTTGTAATTATGCCCCTCATTGAAGACACACTCATTATTCTCTGTTGCCCTGAACAAGATTATTTAAGGCTCATTTTGGATTTACTCCGTGCATGTGTGTTGAATGTATTTCCCTGAAAAACAGAAAATAGCAATATAAGGGCAGTGTGAGATGCTGGTAAATGTGTTACTGGTCACAGCTTGTATAGTTGGAGGTATTTCAGTGAACATGAGCAATGTCCTTGTCATTACATGACATTAAAAAAAAAAAAAAAAAAGAGAGAGAGAGAAAACAATGCCAAAAGGATACAAGCAAGAAACTGTCAAAGCCATCTATAGAACCTGTTATTGAGTAATTGTTACATACAGTTTTGTTGAGCTGTCACTGTACCCTGAGCTTTAATAAAATATGAGCCAATATTAGGGGCGGTTTTGTGCTGTATCAGTAGTCTTCTTTTGGAAGGTATCTGATGGCATTGTGAAGGTTGTTCATAATGTTATAATATTGCAATGTGACAATTAGTACATCCTCACTTTCTTCACTTCATCTCCCCAGACATAACTTTCTTGCCAGAATGAACAAGTTCTTGGGTGTGTCAAGATTCTTGATTTGCCACAGGTCTTATTGTTACTGGGACATCTCAGTGCTGAGGCATTTAACAAATAGCTCAGGCCGTTCCTGAGAGGCACTGGTTCTTAATTTCATGTCTTCTTTCCTTTCCCTTCCAAAGGTATCCTGCTTGGTAAGGCTTCTGTTCCTAACTGCCAGGGCTGTTAATTCTTTGATAGATCAGACAGCAGGAGCAGTTCCAGAAACATACCTTTGCCCTTAAATGAACTTGAATCATACAAACACGATGAGTCCCATCCAGGAAAAAAACTACAAAAATCCCCTGTAACTACCAAACTATCACGGTAGTCATGCACTTCCTTTTATGGATTATATGTAAGTGATCACGTTTGAATTATCAGCTCTTGTAGAACCTTCAGTCACAGGTTTCCTAGCTGCATTGCACCTCAATGCTTTTTATTTGGAGACAGCAGGTCTCTTTTGCTTGTTTCCTTGATTTTTGTCTTATTGCCTGCTCCTTTTTTTATATTAGGAATTGCAATTTTTTTGGTATTCAAACAATCTTAGACTGTGTTGTAGTAGTCTGATTCATTAAGGTATTGGCATTTCTAGTTATTTGAAAATAGTAACATGGTGCAAGGAATGGTATAGAGATTTAAGAGAAACAATAGTTACCTTACAAATTAATAATGATCACTATTTCCTGGCTTATCATCAACAGTATCTTCAGTTATATTTTCATATTATTAAACTCTTTGGTTTATGGCAAATGTACTTACTTCTGATGGGGTGAATTTTCAAACTTGGACTCTGTTTTGCCTGTAAATAGTCCTGAAATATTAGAGGAATTTTGCTTGAAATAATAGAGAAATGACTGCATGTGCATAGCTTTTTAACTGGCTATATTAAGTTAAATTAAAAAAAAAAAAAAAAAGAGGTTTTTGTAATGACCTATCCCAAGTAAGGCATATCTACCTTGGAAAGCAGGTAGTTTTTATGTTTCACAAAATCATAGGCAGTAGGTGCAGATGATAGATATAGACATAAAAACTTTACTATTATAATTTACTTTTTCCTCATACCTTATGTTTCATCTAAGCCACAGAGGGTCAACAACTGCAAATTGTTGGAGGAGATCATTCTTGTTGAAAAGGAAGTGGCTGAATAAGGATCCACAAACAAAACTGGGAGCACTATGGTGGTCTAACCTTGACACAGTTTGTGTTTGCTGGCTAGTCCCAAGGTCCATGGTGTATTGCACTTGCTGCCCACCTGATGCAGACCTGCTGTGAGCAGCAATTTTTTACCTGGCCTTTCTAGATGTCTGTAGCAGAAGCTGCCAGAACACCAAAAAACCCCCTGAAGCAGTAAAGGAGTACCTTCCATGACAAATGGTGAAATACCATGCTGGTTAGCAGATTTGGCAGATCTGCCTTTGCTCTAGGACCACCCTTCCTGTAGAAATTTACTTGTGAATGTGTATATCTACACATATTGTGTGTGTGGAGATGTGTAACTTTCAGATGTACATATGAGTCTGTGATTTACAGTGGGGTCTGTGTGAATAATCACAACTGTTGCGCATGCGCACAGATTTTTACAGGATGTTTCCAAGAATTTTGAACAAAAAGGACATGGAGCCAGTACATATTTCAAAGATATCATCATGTATACATGTGTCTCTCCTTGCTTCCTGCAGTCTGAGTTCCTATAAATAGGAACAGTCCTAGTCTGAGAAAGAAAATGAGAAATAGTACAAATAATACAGACTTTTTTTTATCATAATGGTCTGCATGTGCCAAATTTAAATGTGCACACAGATGCCACTGAAATAGAGATGGCTCCAAACTAGTCTCATGCTTTTAGCCTAGAAAACACTTTTTCCTTTCCTGAGAGAATATGAAATCCCTCACTGAGTATGAGAGATTGTACCTTAAAAATTATTTCAAGTGATTATATTTATAGGCTGTTTATGAGGCTCATTACTATGTACATGAGCACATAAATGAAATTAGCCTCACAAGAGGCATTTATCCAAGGACACACAGGATGTCTGCACCAGAGCCAGGAACCAGAAGACATCTTCCAAGTTTAGTCCAGTATCTTAACCACACTGCTATTTTTGCCTGCTTGTGTCCTACCATACTCCATTAGTGACCAGAAATCTTCACGTGGAGACCTCTGCTCTTTCTTTCCAAAGAAGACCATGTGTGGCCTGTGTGTTCCTCCCCATTATATTAGGTTATCTCAGCAAGAATATGCACTTGTGTCATCAGTCAAGACCACTACTTCTAAATGACTGAAGAAAGTAGCAAAAGGAAACACAAGGCATATATAAAGTAAGATATTACAAATCTTTTTTAAAAGAATATCTCATGCTTCTGCTATAAAGAAGTATCCTATTCAGAGAAATCTATTACCCAGTTTAGTATGGAGGGGATAATCTACTGTGGATGTTAATCCTTTGGAGTCTATTTTAGCTCTCTATTTCATAAAATTATTGCTTGATTCTCTGATAATTTTACAATTCAGTATCATTAGTTTTATATATAGAAAAGGGTTGATGGAACTACTTATTGTTAAGATTTCCCATCCTTTCCCATTAGGAATCTTTCTTTTCAGTTGCTGTAAGAGTAGGATTAAGTTTACCGAGCAAGAAGATTGAGATTAGCATACAGGTCTGGGGCTTGGAGCAGTACCTGCCTGCCAAGGCCTCTCTGCTGCCAGGATATCCATGAGGCTCGCTGCTGCAGTTTGGTGGGCTGATCCCATAGGGGAAGACAGGAAGCTCTTTTTGCTACTGGTCACTCTGTTTGCGGCTGATGACTGGCAGAAGCTTGAGCTTTGAGCAGAACTGTGCCATATGATACACAGTATTCTGAAAATGTAGGCCCTTCCTTAAAATGTACACTAAAACCCAGTGCTGACTTTTTGGTTAATTTTGTATGTGCCTCGGTTGCCTACCTGTTAAGTGGAGATGAACATAGTTCCCTGTCTCCTCAGGTGTTAGGAAGATAAATTTACATGTGTTACAAAGCACACTGTCACTATAGTGAAAAAAAACCTGCTAGAGAGTCTATGCAAACATTAATAATTCTGTCTTCAGAGTAGAGTTTGAATGCTGGTACAGGAAATATGGTATGGCATTAAAAAGTGATGAGAAAATAAAATATGAAATATTTTGTCGTATGGATTAGCAGTGCCCATTCAACACTGAGAACAAGGCAAGGGGCCTCCCATTAGAATTAGATGTGATTCTGCAGATTTTATTCAAATGAAGAGACTCGAGGATGTAGTTAAGGTGGACTAAGCAATCTTAATTCCAGTGCTCCAGGAATTTTAGCTGTTCACTTTGCAACTTGTCTTTTAATATACTTTCTGTTGTGTTATATTAAGTGACTAAGATGGAAATTTAGAAGTTCCATCAGGCTAATGTAGAAATCCTAGTATCATATTCCAGAAATCCCAGGCTTGGTATGACACCTCTTCCCCAGCCAAAAGGCGCTGGTATTCATGCTGGCAGGCATGCAACAACCACCAGCTCTAAGGAGGAGGCCAGAGTTGGGGACTGAGCACTGAAGGTATTCCAGAGCTGCGTACAAGCAGAGCCACAGGCGCTGTAGGGCTCCTAGGGGAGCTGGAGTGAGTGGCAGGGTCTGCAGCTTGCAAAGTTCGCTGCTGGAAGTGGGTTTCAATAGCTGGTTCAGGAAATGATTGTGATGTTTAAGAGGGATTTCTGCTGAACTGGGTCCAGCTGCTTCCAGACAGTCCTGTTGGGCCAAAGTTTGCCATGGCACCCTGTAATCTACCAGCCTGCTTGGATCATGGGTTTTGTGTGTGTGTTTGTGTATAGGGAGCCATCCATCATTTCAGTTCAGAGATGGTCCTTTTCAGTGCAGCATGTTGGAATTTAGAGTATCTGTTTTCATTCATCTTTGTAGGAGTTATACAACTAAGTATCCATATATTACCTGATTTTTTTTTCCTTTTTTTTTGTCTTGCTGGTTAGTGCTATTAGAAGATGAGTTCTTGAATTAGGTGTTACTGTGTTTCCTACATGCAAGGAGGCAGCAACTAAATTATTGCATAAAATAGATATATAAATATGGTGAAGTTCATATACTGCTCTTTGTGAAGCTAAAGAGCAAGTGAAAGACTTGCTGTGACAGTGAGAGCATGGGATCTGTCACCTTCCTCTTATAGCTAAGAACTTAATAATAGAAAAGACCAATTCAGAGAAGCGTGCAGAGAGGGTCTTTCATTTGCCCTATCATTCTTCACTACTGTTTCCTCCTACTTGATCTCTCACTTTACACCTAAGACATGTTTCTCTTGCTGTTTGAAGAGTGCTGACTAGAGATTGACTCTTATCTAATATTATTTAGTGTTAACTCCCCTTTTCCACTCAGACTGCAATGACTGCTTCAGGGTCATGCAGCTGGAAATGAGAACGTGTGCTTCACAGGTAGTCAGCTCACTGAGCTGGCCCCCCAAAGTGTCTGGTCTTTACTACAAACAGTTTTTTTCTTTTATTGCAAACAGAAATCTCAGCTGCCAAGAGAACCACCTGCATATAAGCATGCAGGTAGTGTAGCAGTGGTTGCTATATGGTACACATTAGGATTCCAGTCTGAATGATGCAGATGTTCAGGGATTTGCAGTGGCTTTAAGGTGACCCAGAGTTGCTTGAGTGACAAGGAGTTGGGACAGTCCTATGGGGCATTTATCATTATTATTAAAATACTTTGGAAACAAGAGCTAAGAGCTTGCTAACATTAGCTGACATTTGCAGCTAAAATATGTAATGCCTGAAGAAATGCAAAAGCAGCCCTTATTAATATTGGCTTTTCCTAGCAGTAAACTTGAAATATGATGATGGTCTGTAAGCATGCAATGCCTCTTTCCAATTAAAAAATGTGCCTAGTACTGTGTCTGAGCAGGAGTCCAGCAGTGAAGGACAGCACATAAAACTAAGGTAAGTCAGAGCAGTGTCAGATGGAAAGGAATGAAGAAAATGGTTGGTGCCATGCTCTCGGCCACAACCCTAACTGAATAAAGCAAAATATTTAATTGTGTCCCAAAACCTTGTTAACTTGGCTTCCACTGTTAGACCAATGGGCGAAGCAAACTGCAGAATCAGAAGATTTTTACAAAACTGTCATAAAAACAGAGGCTTTAAAAAACAAGAACCAAGCCCAAGAGTTTGTAGCATGGTCCCAGCTGTTGAGGTAGGAATTATGAATGTGGAGAGAGGCAACAACCAAATGCATCCCTCACTATCTCCTGGCTGTTGCTCAGTGAGATAATCACTTGCCTCTTCTCATACTCAGTATAAAAATTTGTTTGAAATGTATCAAGGAAATATGAAGACTGCAGATGGTGTCTGGAGATTGTTATATATCATTACACAGGCAAAAACAATGTTAAAAAAGCATTAAGGTTGCAAAGTCAAGTGTTAAAGAGGTATAAAATTACAGTGTAATGGTTGTCTATGCAGTTGTAATGGGCTTCTCTGTGAACACTCATTATCTTTTTATTATTCATTATAATTGCCCCATTACTCATTAACCTTAAATGTGGGATCATATGGAATTTTCCCACTTGTTCTTTTAATTTAATTTATGTGTGAAAAAGGTTTTAGCTTTAAAAAATAAAGGAACCTGAAAATGCCATCCCATGGCATATTGACAAATGGTTTGTCAGCAAGGTTGAAATCTTTCTATTTATCACAGAGACATGGAGAGTCTGGCAGCAATAGATTTTAATAGTCTGTGTGGACCAGTGCTGGAAGGGGCTGGATCACTTTGCAGCTGGGTGTGGATGATTTTTGTTGACAACGGAGGAGTGGTCAATGTCAGGAATTTGGGGGTTACAGCCAGGATGAGGAGGGAAAAGGGCTTCCCTCTTTTTTTCCTTGTATGTCTCTGTGCCCTTCTGTTCTCACCCATTTTGGCTCCTCTCGTGTCTTGCCTAGCCCTCCAAATCAGTTTGGCTCATCTTAACTACCTGGTTGCCATCACTGCTGCTTTTTCATTCTTAATTGTAGTCAGTTCTTAATCTCAGGTCCCATTTTCCACAGGTATTTCCAGATCACTGTTTCATTCTTCTCCACTTCAGACTGCAATGCTTACTCACCCTGGGCTCCTTTTACAACACCAGTGCCTTGATGTATTGTCTTCACTCCCCCTGTAACCAAAGCACATCCCTCTTTTACTCCTCAGTCTCCTTTTGTACTCCTTCCTCCACACCTCCTCATCTCAGTGAGTGATGGGCAACACCCCAACAGCCCAGCTGTATCATAATTGCAGAGATAATGCAATACCCCACAGTGCTACTAGATTTATGTGCCAACATCTCCTGTCATGCCTGTGATCCCTGGCTCTTGCTCTGTACGGCTCCTGTTCCTGGGAGGAAGGTGTCATTCCATGTCTGTCTGCAGAGGTCTATGGAAGCTGGGAGGGAAGCAGATATAGGGACTTCAGGGAGATATATGCTGAGGATGCAGGGACTGTGCGTTTTCAAGTGTTTCTCATGTGGCCAAACCTGGAAGGTTTTCACAGGAAAGGTAGAAGGTAAATCCCTAGCAGAATGAGTCACTCATTTGGCCAGATTTCTGGTCTCTCTTCCATATGTTGTAAGGAACCTTGCCTTCCTTCAGGCTCCTTCCAGCCACTATCCAAGGAGAAGAAGCTGGATGAACTTGGCTATTTTTGCCTGTATTTGGCACCACTTTATTCCAACACAGGTAAAAAAAAATATATATATATCTTTCTTAAGAAACAGGAAAAGGACAAATGGTTTGACTGAAAATTCTCACCATGAATTTGAAGGGAGGATGTGATCTCCAGGATGGAAGTACTCAGCTGCAGTGCTAGAGATCTGACAAACCAGTAATTCACTCCAATGAATGTCTGAGACCATGGGAAAAGTCAAGCCCCCATAGTGAAGAACAGTACTGGCCCTTCTGATAAAACATTCATATAATTGACTAGCACAAAGAAGTATCTATTGCTAAAATACAGTTTCCCAATTAAATGAGATAAAGCTATAGTTTGGGTTTTTTTCTCCTACAAGCTCTTCACAGTACAAAAGGATCTACCTTTACTTGGTGGGAATGTACCAAATGGCCAAAGTGCAAATTATCTGCAAGCTGAGTTTATGCCAGTATTTCATCTAAAAAACTGTATCAAAAGATTAATATTTAACTCCTACTCACTGTCAGTTGTTTCTGCATGTAATTTTTCCCTGCTGTATGTGAGGTGAGAATTCTTTGGCAAAGACTGCTCTTAAGGTTTTAAGCTGGTATATATTTTGCTGCCATAGGATCCTGAGAAGACAAGCATGTTGATATCAGGGGTGTATAACTTGGAACTGTAAGGAGAAGGGAACTTGTGTACATCTGTACTTAGCAGAAATGTCTTTAAAGCCCTTTATTGAAAAGAAGTCAGTAACAGGTGAGATTGATTGGATCCTCAGTTTATGAGACCCAATTCTTCCTCTGTTAATGAACTTAATATTCTCACCTTCTACTTTATTTTAACTCTGTCCACAACCCCGCCGAGGCACCTTGGCTGACATGAATTTAGATGTTTATGGCACACTGTGCTTTCTCTTCCCATCTAGTAGGATGGATTTCCAAGTTAAAAAGAACAGCACAGTGGTCTCTTTTTCCCCCCATGAATATTTTTGTTCTACATTCAAGAACTGCAACATAAGTAAGAAAGTGGAGCCTAAAGCATCTGTGGCTGAGGAATGGGGGCAACAGAAAAAAATAACAGAGAGAAAAATTGAGAAAAAGAAAGTGCTTGTTCTGGCAAGACAGGCAGTTAGGCAGGGACAGAAATAAAGACGAAACAACACACATGAAGGATTACAGAGTAAAAACTATTTGGGAATAGGATGTTGGGAGCAGTAAATAGGGTAGGACAATAGGGAAGAGCATTTGCTGAATGTGAATAGAAATCACTATAAAGTTTCCACCATCTCCTAATAAAAATACAGTAGCCTTGAGTCCTTGTGCTTTATTAAAAACTCCAGCTGGAATACATAAAAGAAGGCAGGCAAATTATTCTCAAGCCAGATAACTTTTCAGATGAAGGAGAATGTAGAGATTTGATGAGATTTTTTGAAGGCAAAAAATATTTGACGAACAAGACGGAACAAAAGATGCACCAAGGAGGGGAGGAAGGAAAAGAAAAAAGAAATGGTAGAGAGAAAAAAAAGAGGTAAGATTTGTCCTATAATTAGCATTTGTCTGTTTGCAGGAAATAAATGATCTCTTACCCAAAGAATTTTTCTGGTATCGGAAAGTGTCAGTCCTAACCCTGTTTTGTTAAATGCCAGGTATTGGCCTCCTTTTTGTTCTGGCAAGTGTACAAGTGCAGGATTAAGAGGTTAAACATTTCTACAGTGTGCTCTGTTCAGAATGGGCTTGCTACTGTTTAGTGGACAATGGGCTATACTGCAGCTGACAAAATAGGTTTCCTGAACCAAATATATTCAGTTCAATACATTTTCTTTGGTTATGATGGACAATAATCTAGTGTGACATAAGGTTTGATTTTGCATGGCAGGCTGCATTGGTCTGTGGTAAATGGAAGCTGTCCATTACAAAAAAAAAGCCATTATTCCTATAAAAGAGTGAACTGCGGAGAATTGCTTCAAGTCTGCCGCTTACCTGCACGTGGAACTTTTTATCCAGCTCCCAGTACTGTACTTCTCCATTTGCTATGTATTCTCTCCCTATCATGGTGAGACAGAATTTGAGAGCCAGAAGTTCCCCCTCTGTTGGGAATCATTACACACAATCTTTTGATTCCATATTTAGTGGACACTTACAATTTTTCTTGTAATGCTTTCAGGGAAGCTTTACATGTTGATAAGAAGGCACTAGCAGTCCTAGTACGTGTTTTTATGTGCTTTCCACTTCAATTCCCGGTTGTGTTTAGGTGAGAAGGAAAAGAATAGCATTTTGTTATGGCTGAAGATTACAGTTCCTCCCAACCTGTGATTTTTCTTTATTTATAAAATACTTTGGACTGAATAGACTCTGAATTACTGTAGGGCTTACTGGTGCAAGCTAAAGTGCAGATTGCTTTTCCCAGTCATGAATTTCAGTTAAAAACAAACAACTGATGAACACATTTCCCTAGAGACTGATTTAAATAGGGGTATTTCATTTGTATATTTCCTAAATAATATTTTCCTGTATGTGTAGAGATAAAAGAGAGTTTTTGCTTAAGATGTTTTTAAAAACATTTTAGAGACTTTTTTTAGACTATGATTTTTCCTTTTTCAGGGGGACCAAGTAGGAAAAATATTTACTGCAGTTGGGTCAAGGCAGAATTTTTATGGGAAAATTAAAATAAAAAGTCAAATTTGAACTAAACTGAAAAAAATAAGGTAATGTTTTGGGATTTCATCAAAACCATAAAATTTCCAGAATTGTAATGAAAAATTATTTTTGCAAACAGTTTTGAATGAAGTTTTGGATGAAATTGCAAGGGTAGTGCCATAATTGTACCATGTTATAGAGGGGGGTCTATTAGGAGATGAAATAGAAATTATTAGCAAAGGCTCCTTCAGGTCTCATTTACAGCCAGCATTAGATAAAGTGTTATTTAGTGGGCAAATAAGTCTGCCAAATATGAAAGAGTCAAGAAGAAATGTGTCTTGGCATGCTGGGGAGGATATAAGTATGGAGAAAGCAGAATCTATTTTATTTGATAGTGATGGAATGTCGCCTGAAATGACCCTCTACTCTTGCCTATTGTTAACTTTTCCCCATGAAAAAAAAAAATAAAGGCCACACCTGTGAATTCTCTAATAGCAGCCGTCTGGATGGTGGAACAATAAACTGTTTACATACATTATTACAGATTTCTGCTGTGTTGTTTTGGTGCCCCACCAAAATTGAGGTTCCCCTGTGGTACTGTAAAAACATAGAGACTGTTCTCACCATAAAGAGTTCCAGCTGACACTCATGAGACAGAGACAGACGGGAGGGAGCAGGAGAAGTGGTTTGTCCAAGGTCATGGCGTAGGTCAGCGGCAGCACCAGCAGGGAAACAGGACCCAGAAGTCTGGGTTTGTGTAAATAGGGGCATTTACCAGCATAATCTCTCCTGGGGAAGAATGCCCATATGAGGGTATAACTAGCTGTTGAGGATGCTGGTGCAATTACATTTGTAAACTTTCCCAGGCAGATGAGCCCCTGCCCCTGGGCTTTAAGCACAAAACCCTGTTGCAAGGAGACCATCTGCCAAAGAGTGTTGTTGGAAATCTAGCAAGAGGAAGGAAAGAAAAAAACAAAATAAAACAAAACAGCCCTCACTTCAATCAGAGGAAAAGATAATTCCTTTCAAGTTGAGAGGCTCGACTCCTGCTGGCCTTTGTTCTTAAGCTTACCCTTGCTGTAATTTCACAGAGTAACTTGAATAATGCCAGTTTGTTCTGTGATTACCCTCAGCTGGAGCACAAAATTAATATCTCACTAAGTAATTCAGTACATGATGGGTGAACATTTAGTCAAACATGCCCTAAAAAGCTAGGATTTTCCATGTTTGCTGGAACTCTTTCAGTGACAATTAATTGCCTGTGTTCCGTATATGTTTATGAGCCTCAGTAAACAGGCAGCATATTTACGTCTCCCCATTACCTTCAGAAATAAACTTCCTGAAGAGAAAAAATCTCATGTTCCCTGATTACAATCTAATTTTAAGTAAACAAGGGGTGGGGAAAGTGACTAGTAAGCAGGACTTTGGAGGGAGGAAGGTGGGAGGTGAAGAATTTTCTCCCTCTGGAATCATACCACATCTAATGCTGGTAGTATTAAGTTAATACGCTGCAAGAGAGAAATGGCCTTGGCTAGTCCTCTTAGTGTTTGGGGGTTTGTTTGCCTTTTTTATCCTGAGAGTTTAGACTCGAGACCAGATGCAATATTTACTAACTTGTGATGTGGAGTTGCTGTAGAAAATACCACCTTTGAAAGGCATGTCTTCTAACCTGTGCACAATCCTGGCATTTTCTGAAAGCCCTAAACTATTGATGCGTGATCCTATGATATGCTACAGCCAATGTCTCTGTCGCATTTCCTCGCATTGCATCTCACTGCCATTGCACTGCTTTCTCTCTACATGAACCCCTTCCAGAACTGAAAGAAAGTACCAATCTTTTCCCCATAGGTCTTACTTGCTGGGGCTTTTACCATGCGATGAGGGTTTGTGAGGCAAGAGGCACCCCGCATTTTTTGTCACAGTTGGGGCGTTGCCATTGACTGGTCATGTTACTTAATCCTCTTCCACACTTCAGGATGAATTAACTCTTGCAAAGTGTTCAGAGATGTGTAGGAAACAGACTGTAGACAAAAGACTAAGTATTATTTACTTTGGTTGTATCCATTAACATCTGCAGAAAGAAGACGTTAGCGTGTAATTTCAGTCTGCCTGTACAACTGACTGCTAGTTTCACTGGCTTGCTTGTAAGAGATTATGGCAGGTGGAAAACACAAACAATTTAGTGAATGTTCATTGTTGTTCACTTTTCATCTAAACTTTTTGACTTTGCTGCTGTCCAAAGATTTCCTGTAGGACTGGGTGTTTAGGTGAAAGTAGACTAATGGAAACCCCTGAGCCATAATGTAAAGACAGAAGATGATAAAGTGAAAAATAATGGAGTATGATTACAGATGGAAATTCTTTGCTGTTGTCCAAAATCTAATCCATTAACTCTTTCAGATTTACTTCAGGCCATCTGTAGCTCTGCCTAATTCTAGACTTTGTGGTGTTGTCATGTTTAGTGCTGAAGGTTGGAGAACAAACCTGCTGAGTTTTTTCATGCCGGCAGGGAATTTGGGGGGGGTGGGGCGCATGTGAGAGTAAAGCCATTTCTAGTGGTGTTTGGTCCCTTATGAAAGGAGGGAACCTGAAAATGGTAGCATCCCCCAACTCAGAGAGGTTCTGTCAATCCCAGACACTTAATGCTGTCCTTGTTAACTTAAATGTTTTGATCCTCTGTGTCTTTTTCCCCCACCTTCTCTGTTGCTGTCACATGCTTTACTGATGGCTGCACCAGGATGTCACTTCTTAGAAACTCAGTTAGCTCTCCTTAGGTAAATCAGCTTGATAAATGATCCATTAAATAGTAAAATTCTGTGTTCATCAATATAGTTTTAAGGTAGCTGGACTGAAGGAGCTGACAGATCTAAAAATAAAATCAGTGCTCTTCTTGTAATCCATTGTAAACAAGCTGTCAAGCATCACTATGGTCTCCTTTGTAATAGCTTTAATGAGTAAAAAGAGAGAATAAAAGTAGAGAGGGTAAAAAATGTGAGCCAAATATAATTGTTCTTTTTTTTTTCTTTAACCTATTATATTGCTTTAGGTGGTGGTATCTCTATTTCTCTAGTCCTGACTTAGAAAATTTTGACATAATTTTGTCAGAAGTTAATTGTTCTAGAATACATATTGCTGCTTTTCAAGAGCAAGGAGCTAGAAAATGTTTGAATTGCTCCCTGACTCTGATACGTATGACTTTAGAAGGTTTCAATAGGATAGGTAAAAAGCTTATTAAAAAAAAATAAGTAGAATTGTATTTTATGAAATAAAAGCCCCTGAATTTTCTACTAGGTATCTGCTTTTTTTCTTTTAACTCAATTTTTGTGAATGAAGAAATCTGCATTCTATGAAAGGTAAAATACATCCAAACATATGTAATTTTTCTGTACTTTAGGCTGCCAGGAGAATGAGTCTCTCTCTTTTTTTTTTTTACCACATTCTGTTGGTTAACTCCAGGTTTCTTATCCACAGCTTTGGTTGTTGCTGGGTTAATATCTTTTGGTGCCTGTCTTTGAATGTACTTGGCTGTCAAGTTTACAGATGATGTGTTCCCATTTATTTCATTTAATTTCTAAACTTTCCATTGAAGAGATCCTTACAGCTTACCTGGCTTGTGAATCTGCCCTCAGGTCAGTGACACCAGTGGCAGCAGTGCTTTTGCAGATGCACTGGGACCTGGCTCACTCCCTGGGTTTCCAAGGCTGGGACTGGCTGGGGCTTGATAATGAGCCCTCCCATAGGAAGAAAAAAAATGTTGTGAAGTTTGCTCGCTGTTGCTGACTGGGATTGAACAGCTTGTCTTTTCTTTTGAGGAACATTTATACTTAACACTCGGTAGGCAAACTGCTATTTCAGTTTGCAAGTGGATTCAGTTATTCAAATGCACAGGCCAGAAAATGAAGGGGATTCTATTTAAACAGTGTGCTCCCAAGTCACAGATGATCTTTTTGATGTCTGTATTTTGCAAATGGAAATTTTCCATTTTCCAGCACTAGCATTTGTTCAGAGGCTGTATGCTATCTAAATCTGCTTTTGTGGCTGTTCATTTGCATTTGTGCTATGCTATATTGCCTCCTGTCTTCTCCCCTTGGCCCCCCACTCTTTTATATTGAATTCCTATTTTTGCTGCCTCCACTCTGTCTCGCATCTCTGAAGGCTCAATCATGCGAGATGTTGAGCACTCAGAGCAAACAGCAGAGGCTGCTCAGCACCTGGTCAGGATTACAGGTGAAAAGGGAAATCCAAAGCATCTGCATATTGAAGACTTTTGCTGAGAGACAGCAGGAGAGAGGTGCAGCTGTTACCCACTCAGATAATAGTCTGACTTCTCCTGCAGCTTCCCACCTTTTCTCAGTTGCTAGAACTGCTGGAGCTACTAGCCAGTGCATGTGATGGGGAAGTGTGTGGAAATCTTGGGCTGAAATTTTATGGCATGATTTGAAATACTCACAGTAGTCAGAGTATATAGCCAAAACAGCCCTTCCTGGATTTAAAATAATGACCGTGGAAAACCTTGCATGTTCATGTAGATTTTTTGGTCAGAATGCACAGTTTTCTACTTCCTTTAGTATTTATCTTTTATTTCACTCTGTACACATAGGTTCTTTCTTCTCCCAAATCTGGTTACATCCACTTCTACAAGCAAACCGCTTAGCAAGAAAAACTGCGTTAATATCCTGAGGGAAAATTGAGAAGGTGAGGAGAGAAGCACAACAACTTTATTCTGGCAGTTGAAAGAACAATCTGAAAGTTGTCTCGGCTCAAAGTATCACGTACTGTCAAGTAATCGCTATTCACTTCTGCAGATCCCAACCCTCAAACAGTCTATTTCACCCTCAGGGAAAGCCGGGCAGGGGGCGGGGGGAGAAGAAAGTGTAAGCAAGAGTATCACTGGAGTATCATGCACTACAATGAGAGGCAGCGTATTTAAAGCTGAGCGGTGATACAAACCGTGGGGCTGGAAGGCGGGGATTGCAGGCTTCTCCTCCCATTCCTATCATTTTTCTAAATTCACTTCTCAGAAGAGAAGAAGAATGAAAAAGAGGGACCCTCAGAAGAGGGACCACGTGGTCCTGGCCAGCTTGGAATTCATTAGGGAATGAAAATACTCAATAGTTTACCCCACCAGGCATTTCTTCTGAATCTGTTGGAAGCTGGGGTGATGGTAGTGCTCCACAGGGCTCATCGGAGTGTGCAAGAACCTGCTGAATGCCTGTACAGTGCTCTGGGAACAGAGCACTCGTTTTGCAAAAGTTTTTCTCCTGCAACAGGAGGCAAATAGCTGTGCGAACATGGCATGGTGCTCCCACTGTATGGCAGAGGGCTGGTAGCTAAGTACCAGTGATTATTAATGCCTGGTGATGAAAACACAGTGTGTAAGGCAGTATTTTGAGCATATATATGGCTTCCTGCACTGCCCTTTTCCTTGAGCTGCTTTCTTTTTGCTCATGGACTAACTGGCTATGGGGCAGTTATGGGGATCCATACCAAAACCCTCTGCTTACGAGAACAGCAAACTGCCAGAGTAAAGTGTGATATTTCCATGTTCCTGTCATGTGCAAGCACGTGCCCACAAACCAAAACACAGCTGGCAAGTCTAATTTTAGCTCTACCAGCCTTGAGAAGTGTCCCTTTAAAGAAATTCTTTTTATAATTTTTTTTTTGAAGCAATTTGGTTGATAATACAGCAGCTGACAATCCCGCTTCAATACTATGGATGATTTAAATAAAAACAAAAAGAAACTGCTGTCCCACATTTTTTTCCCTAAAAGTTTATAAATAGGCAAAACCACTGTGGAAAGGCCCAGGAATCTGACGACATGTTAAAGAAATAAGTTATTTTAAAAAAGGAGAAACGCTAGGATTTGTGTACAAGAGGAAACATTTTGTTATTCACGCACTTTTTTTCCCTGATGATTTATAGCCCTGTTGTAAGACAAGACTCTTCCTTCGAGTCTTTCGGAGGATAAATATTTGGGATCGCGGTGCTGACACAGGTCCTGCACGCCTGGGATCTGTGGCAGGTGTGGGGCTCTCGGCCGGACGCGGGGGCCACNCCTCCCGGGGGAGCGGCGCGCCGAGGTCCCTCCCACCGGCGGCGCGGCGCGGAGGGGGTTTGAATGAAAGACAGGACGAGCCCTGAGCACCATGTCACTCCGTGAGGGAGGCAGCGTCAACTAGACTGGGGAAGGTTCTTCCCTCCCCCCCCCCTTTTTTTTTTTTTTTTTTTTTTTTTTTTTTTTTTTTTTTTTTTTTTTTTTTTTTTTTTTTTTTTTTTTTTTTTTTTTTT
>VZTH01004248.1:555747-615179 GCA_013397815.1 Aleadryas rufinucha | reverse complement strand
TATTTGGTTGGAAGGGGGGTGGGTGGGGAAGCGAGAGGGGAGGGCTCGAGAGCGGGGCGAGCCGAGGAGAGGACGAGNATTTTTTTTTTGAAGCAATTTGGTTGATAATACAGCAGCTGACAATCCCGCTTCAATACTATGGATGATTTAAATAAAAACAAAAAGAAACTGCTGTCCCACATTTTTTTCCCTAAAAGTTTATAAATAGGCAAAACCACTGTGGAAAGGCCCAGGAATCTGACGACATGTTAAAGAAATAAGTTATTTTAAAAAAGGAGAAACGCTAGGATTTGTGTACAAGAGGAAACATTTTGTTATTCACGCACTTTTTTTCCCTGATGATTTATAGCCCTGTTGTAAGACAAGACTCTTCCTTCGAGTCTTTCGGAGGATAAATATTTGGGATCGCGGTGCTGACACAGGTCCTGCACGCCTGGGATCTGTGGCAGGTGTGGGGCTCTCGGCCGGACGCGGGGGCCACACCTGGCCCTCACCTGGGCCCGGTCGGCGGCGGCAGCTGCTGCGTGCGGGGGAGCCCGGCCGGGGGAATCGCAGCCGCGGGGAACTTTTGTGGCACCGTGGTATTTTCACACGTCTAGGGGAAGGCACCCGCAAGTCAGGCCGGCCGAATTTCTTCTTTACCCTCTTCCTCCATTTTGTTCCAACTTTAAATAAACCAAGTCTTATATAAGCGATCTAACAAAGTATGTATTTAATATGTCTGGCCCGGGGTCGCCTCTCCGCGAAGTGCTGGATGACGGTGCGGAGTACTTTTCTGAAGGCGGAGGACGACGGCGACTTCCCTGCTCGGCGACCAGGCTCCGTGACCTTCCCCCGCCCGNCGAGCGAGCGAGCGAGCGAGCGGCTCTGCGGAGATTTGGAGTTGCACTGTCTTCCCGGCTCCTCTCGCAGGACGGTTCCCTCCCGAGCTGGGCAGCGGTCACCGCCGGAGGCACGCTGCTGCCAGCGGGGGAGGCGGGCTGCTCCGCCGCGGGCACCCGGGCACGGGGCTTCCACCCACCCACGCACCCACACCCGCACACACCCCTTCGCACTCACACACACACAGACACACACACACGTATATGTTCGTGCGAGCGCGTTTTTGGCTGCGCTGGAAGTAGCGCGCGGTAGACGGCGAGGAAGTCTCGGCAGCCTCCTCTGTCGCCCGCGCTGTCAGGAATAGCGGCGTGAGAGGAAGAAAGGCCCTGGGGCACTACACCCTGCCAACGAGTTCCCCGCACCAGCCTGAAGGACTCCAGCTACATGGGCAAACGCCTGGACCAGCAGCCAATGTACCCCCAGTACACCTACTACTACCCCCACTATCTCCAAACCAAGGTAAGGGCTGGCGGGGCCGGGCGGAGGGATGGAGAGCGGAGCCGCGCGAATTGCGGGCTCGCCTCTTCTCTTTGGCGATTTTTTTGTGTCTCTTCCTCGGGTTTGGTGTTGCACAGAGCTGAGCTAGTAGGCAGAAAGCAGGCTTGAGAGAGGCAGGAAGGTTACTGTCTGTCCTCCCTTTTATTTCTTTATTTATTTTAATTTTTTTTTTTCCCCCAAGGGCTGCTGGCGTCGGCTAATTCCTTTTATTGTTTAGGGAGAACAGTGTGGTTAACGCTATCGTAACAGCGGGCAGGTAGTGTGTTTGTTATGGTATGGGATAAAGATTGCTCTGGACAGCATCGGACATGAAACACTTTTGGTGGCTCTTCCAGTGGTCTCTACAGTTTATTCACAGCTTAAAAACATTTTGCTGTTAGAAAAGCTGTCTGTGGCAACTCAAACTTTTAATCAGCTGAGGAGGAGATGCTGTGGAGCTCGGAGGAGAGCTCGGAGCTAACTGACTGTAAATCTGGCGGAGTTTGTTTCAGTGCATTGCACTGCTTTTAATATTTTATTAAATATTGACGATGATATGGTTGTACTCTGTTGCATTTAAAAGATCTGGCAATAGAGAGTAACTACTTTTGGAGAGTGAATCCAAGCGCGGACGTTGCTGTTTTCTTTCTTCTTTTCTTAATAATTTTTAAAATGCCAGCAAACTGAAAAGTAGGCCTGCCTCTTCTAGAGAGGCTGAGTGAAGTCTATGCTACCTGGCCATGAGTTAGTTAATTAAAGCCTTATTTTTATAATGCCATTGTATAATAGTCTGCTCTCTGGAAAGATTTCCTGTGTGACCAAAGGACAGTAACAAAAGAAAGCCCTAAACCGAAAGTTTGGAAACCCTGTCAGGACACTGTATTTGGAGAAAAGAAAAAGGAAAAAATACACACTTCACAAGGTGAAGTGTGACCTCACAGCCACAGATTAACAGTTTCAGTAAATAAACGGACATCCTTTAGGAGGGAAAAGCCAAGGCAGGGCGCACACACGTGCTTATGGCACTGCGTGCACATAGACACATTGTGCTTCTGTGGCAAATTTAACACATGGGACATTTGATGTGTGCATCTGTGTGTGGTGAAGTGCCACAAGGGAGGCTGACTTCTCCAGACTTTTGATTTGAAGCACATTGATCTGGCTGCGGTTGTGAAAGGATAAGTTATATTCCTTGTTAATAAAAATTACTTTCCCGTTAGCGTTTATAGCCTGACTACTGCATTATATAAATTAACTAATTGTAAAAATTGTGATTCAGGCTGGTTGGAGTTGTGATGACACCAGAAGCACTCAGTATGATTACAGCCTTGTAATTCATGGCAGGGTTACCTCTCACTTCTTTGCTCTGCTGTTTCTTTCACTGCATCATGCAGATATTTTTTTTTTTTGTATAAAATGCATCCTTTTTTAAATTTTGTATTTTGGAGTGAATTTTATCATTTCTCCCCCCCTTCTTTTCAAGGTCAATCCAAATAGCATTTTACCTTTGTGACCATTTAATGTGTAATGTTGCTGTTGCAGCAGCAGCCTGTCACTAGCTTGACTGCAATATTGCCTATAGCTTTAACTGTTTGGGGGATTGGGGGATACAGGCTGATGCTATTCCTCAAAACCTGGCAAGCCAAGGACATGAAACAATTGATGGTGTTTTTTTGAAAGAACAATAGCCTCAAGTATTGGAGGAGAAATATTGGACATTCCATCCCTTTTACTCATGTAGCTTACGTTTTGCCAGTTGTCTTTTTTTTTCTTTTTTTCTTCATTTTTTTAACTTTATAAAATAAGCTTTTTGTGAAAATTAACCCTACATTTGAGCTTAAAGAAGAAACAATGGCTTTTCTGTACTATGACTTTTTTTAACCCCTTGCTTTAAAATATAACTTAAATACATTTTTATAGCCAGTATGTAAAATTATCAACCCTGTGAAAAGTCATGTGCATCTGTCTTGGCACACTTGCACTATTACAGTAAGGACAGGTAAAATTTTAAATCGGTGATACATTTTATATGCCATTATTTTTTTCTTACTTTGCTTGGTCCACAGTTAACCGTGTACATAAACTGTAAATAATAAACACACATACATGTGCATATATACATACATACATATATATATATATGTGTGTGTGTGTGTGTATATATATATATATATACATACATACATACATACATACACAGATGCAAGTATTTCTCTTCCATAGACGATAAGACTTTAAAGTAGTGCAGACAAGCAGCATCTGGATTTTGTTACCTCAAAGCTAGCCATCAGCTTCTGGGACATTTTAAAGCAGTTAGATCCATTGTATGTCTAAAGCTAATAGTTGGGTAATCAAATAATCTTGTGGTGGAGAGCTGTATCTTTTATCATCCCTATTGGAGCAACACGTATAAATAAACCTTTGTATGATTCCAGCCGGCCTGAGAACTTCAGCTTCTTATTTTCCAAAAACTGCTCTTTGTACCAAGCATGGTAGGATTCAGCTCTACAGAAAGACTGTGTTTTTATGCTCATAGTCATGCATGCTGAGGGGGGTGTGCATTCATTTGTCGTTAAGAAAGAAATTCTAGGCTTTCTTACGGCATTTCTGTACAGCTTCTGAAATTCAGTGGCATCATGTTCAACAGGCAAAGTTTGGAAGTCCCTGTTCCCCCAGCATGTTTGGGTGAAGTGCTGCTTTTGCTTTGCTTGTTTGGTGAAGTTGCCTTGGTTCTCTGAGAAGTACCGCATTACTGTACATCACGTTCTTCTCACGGGGGAGCACGGAGCTGCGCAGCATTTCAGCCTACAGTCTGTGTGTGTGTCTTCTAACGTGGCTAGTACGTTGTTGTGCAGAAAGGGTGTAAATGAATAGCTATATGGGTAATGGGATTATAAATAGAAAAAATGGATTCCATATGTTTGTCTGATTGCTTTAACTTTTTAGTGTTTTGTGGCCTTTCGTGGAACGCAAAGCTTGCACTTGTTCAATTTACTAGTGCTCCTTCATTATCAAATGCCACCACTGAAGCTAAAACTTTAATTGCAGGTTTAGGAAAAGTCATTGTCATCCAAAAAAGAAAAGGAGGGGAGGGTGTCAATCCTTAAGAGACAATTGCAAGGAATTTAATATGCCTCTTAAGGACAAGCACTGAGTTTGAGGAAAGACATAACCTTATTTCTGTTTTGGTGTGATACTGTCTGACAACTTCAGTTTGAAAGTACTGTTTTGGAACTTCTTTAGGCCGATGCTGAGAGTAGGGTCCAATTGTCATAGGAGTTTATTTCAGAGTAAGTGTTTCTGGCTACGGTTGTAAGTGAAGCATAGTCTTGTGTTCTTGTTGCAAAATATATTGCAGGGAGGTGGTTCAGCTCATGTATATCTGATGAGAATCTGTAGTACTTTATTTTATTTTGCGATATTAAGAGAATTTCCTTAGTTGCATCCTTGCTGATGGTGTAACTACTCAAACAGCTGGTTTACAGGAGTATGTTGCAAATTGTCGTGTAAAATGTTAATGATGCCAAATCTTGCATTATGGTCTGAATTCCTTTCTTTTGTTTCTTGCTTGCCAAAGCAAATTCTTTTCTCTTTGCCATTTAGCACAGAAGAAAACAAAAATAAGCACTCTGAAATATCATGTAATGATGTGAAAAAGGGGAGAAAAATATTAACTCTGAATATATTTGAAAGAGTCTCCTTGATTTAGTACATGATGTGTTATATCTTTGTCCTCTGCAGCTTATGATTAGACCTCTTGCTGGGGTCAGCTTTCTTTGCAAACAGTCTACTGAAAAAACCTGAATCACTTGGGTAGAAAGGAGGAGGTGCCACAGTTACCTGCTGACAGGAGTTGTTTGGTTTACGATCTCTATACCTGCACTCAGGGTAAAAATATTCCAGTTAAGCAGCTATTTCCATGTGGTTTACTTTCATGCATTCTCCAGATATTTCCTACTTATTAGTCATGGTTTGGGGCTGGTAGTTTAACTCTCATGGTGTTGACTCTGTAACCCAGTCAGATGGCTGAAACACCCCAAAATGAGAGGCAGCATTTACAGTACCCATAGTACCTCTTCATCTCTGTATGCCCTGATGCACATGTGAACACGTGCGAAAGGAAGAAGTGTGATTTCCCAACACCTACCTGAATAAAACCCCATCTCTGTGGCTGTGAAAGGTATTCGGACTGACCTGCAAGCAACAGGGCCTAGTGAACGTGTTCCTGAAATGACAGACAGGTGCCCCAGCTGAGGAAAAAAAATTATTTAGGAAGTTCAAACAGGTGTACTCAGAAGAGTTTAAATTTCATATCGTGATTTTATGGGCACACATTCGGGTGTGTGTTATGTCTCCTTTTCGACATTTTTTAGGGCATCTTTTTGGCATGAGGGAATTGGGGACTTCTTTCAGTTGTGTGGCATGAGCATACCTCCCTCCTTGCTCCATCACCCTCTTTTAGAAAGTGTGTATTTGGAGTTGGTGCGAAGCTCTTGCCTCTCTTCACCTTGTACCTACCAATCTCATGCCTCTTTTGTCACTCACGTTTCTGTTTAGCGGGTTTACGGCATTCCCCACTTTTGACCATCTGGCCATACAGAAGGCCTTGAAGAAAGCGTTCCAGATACGGAGATGCCTGACAGGGCTTCTCTGGCTGGTAGTGTTCAGATTGTGTTTGGTGCCTGGTGTGAAGCAGGGGTCAGGTGTAAGGAGTAATTCATCAACCACACACTGATTTCAGGCTGCATTTCCAACCATCTGCAGCTTGGATCTCTGCCAGAGCTCAAAAGTCTAGCTGGAGCCCATGTGATCGTGCCAAAGTAAAGGCAAACACTTGCAAATAGAGAAGTGCATTTCTAGGAACGAAGTTTGTCTGCACTTAGCCCCTGTTTGATTCAGTATGTCACTGGGTGTTTTAAATGCCTCAGAGAGCTGCCCGAAAGGAATACAAATTCATTTAAATGCCGTTTAAAAATGTTTCAGCCTGGCTATGATTTTGATAGTAATATTAATATCTAGCTCTAGTGTTTTCCAATTGGCTTAAACAATAAGGAAGATAAAAGTTGTGTTCCTCTGAAAAATGCAGAAATATATGAACTCATTTGCTTTCCATCTGCCCTTGCATGCCTGGATAAAAATACTTTTGTTGTTTTAAGGGACATGATGATATGTATTAAAATGTTGTTAAATTTCTTGATTGATCTTCCTTTCGTACGTTGCCTCAATGCAAGTCTGTTTAAATTAAAAACCAACCAACCCACAAAAATACCCACAAAAGAAAGCACCAAATAAAAAAAACAAAAACAAAACAACAAACAAATAAAACCCCCCAGACCAAACGTGTGGAAAAGGAAAATTCAAATTTTTACTGCTTCAAACACTTACATATTATGATATTCTATGGCTATTTATTTTTCAAGCAGATATTTTATTTCTGTAAAAAAGGATGGAAGTTGCAAGCATTTGCCAGATTAGGCTACCAAGATCTTGCTGTGGTGAGTGCTGTGTGTTAATAGTTATAATTTAGAATGCCTTATACAAGGTGCCCTTTCAAAATAAAGTGCAGTGGTTCAGAAATGAACTGGTTTGGTTTTTATGCCTGAAGTCCTTTCAAAGAAAGCATGATGGTATGCTTGCACTTTAATTTAAGTGTCTTGGTAAAAATCATCAGACTGTCGGTTCTTAAATTTCCATGAATTAAAAAACAGATAAGAAAGGATGCATTTCAAATAGGATGTCTGAGTTCATTTCAGGTCTTGCTGTGAGTAGCCTGTGTAGTATTCCCTTTGCATATAATTGCAAGCAGCGTTTTCTAATTCAATTTAATTTTTAAATTTTTTTTTTTTTTTTTTTTTTAGGGGTGGGAAGTGAGTTTTCCACTATCTGTACTCCAGGTGGGGACTTTGAGTTTGCTTGCAAACAACCCCATTCTGGAATGTCCAGGAAGAGAAGCAGACTTTAAAAAAAAAAATAGTCTGGCTGTATTTTTTTTTTCTTGAAGAAAAGAATTCTAGTGCTAGAAATTTTATGTAGAGGAAAATAGTTAATATATCTCAAGAACTTGCTTCCAGTGCTGCATTAAAATTGTGTTTTGTAACAGTCTCATCAGCTACAGCTGTATGTGATTAAATAGTGTAATATCAAAAGCATGTGTGAATAAGAGCTTTTATGATATAGTTGTTCCATACCAAAGACTGCAGATGGGCAGAGAAGGGAGTCAGAGAGCAGTGATTTACTCAGATATTGTCAGAGCCTATACTCCAGGTATTCCTGTCGTGTTTTGCCATTGCTTTCCCACTCATATGGGCAAGATTGAGTAACAAAGGGAAGTTTAGAAGCAAACAGTTTTACAAAGAGAGCTACTCTAAACAAGCATGTATCAGCCCAAGAATGGTGTCTATTGATGCAGAATGATGTACCAATATTTTAAGTAGGGGATTAACAATAAGTTATAGTGAGAGGGGTCTGTTCTGCTTCCTTTGAAAAATCAGTGAAAAAGATTCAGTTGTCTTCAGCAAGACAGAATCAGGCCCACAAACCACATACTGATCACCATGGTAAAACCAGGACAGCTAAACAATATGCAGGTTTAAAAAAAAATACAGTCACAAAAGAAATAAAAACAGCCAATCAAACTGATTCTACATCATGCAAGGGGCTGAGGATACACCTCATCTTATACTTAACAGCATTTCGTGTTTGCTGTGACTATAATCTCTATTTAACATTACTTATCCTGATTTATATTTTTAAAAATGAGCAGCATAAACCAGATGCTTTGTCTTTCTGTCTGTTTCTCTCTCTTCCAGTTGAGATATGATTTATTCAGAGCGGAAGTCTAATTGCCATAGGAGATGTCTCACATGGAGCCCAGTGCCTATAATGAAGATTAACAATTTCTGTAAGAGACTAAGCTAAGCGTGGTTAATCCACAAAAAGTATCAGAGATCTGGCTTTGTTTTTAGTTTTACAATTCTTAAGATAAAAATACTGTGTAGCCTCTTTGAAATTTGAAACAAGTCAGTTTTCTGTGTAGGTCTTTCCTGAGGATACAATGTTTCTAAATGGAGAAGTGTTGCAGAGGTTGCTTGTCCTATCTGTAGCTGCAGATTGGAAGCTGCTGTTGAATTCTTCAGTCATACTGTCTTTTATATTTTGTTGGTTTACAGCAAAGTCTAATCTCTTCTCCTAGAAGTTTTTTATTAGCTGAAAGACTTCAGGTCTGACATTGTCAAATAAGTGAAAAAGATTATTTTTCCTGCTTTTTGGATGGAAAGACATTTTTATTTTCTTTCTTTCCTTCTTTCTTTCTTATTTATCTCATTTGGTTTTGGGCTTGCTTGTGACCATGGTGGAAATAAATTCCCTCTCTGCTTATTTGTTATAAAGTCAACTTCCGTATCAAATGTGGTAGTTTATTAAAAAGTAAATATTTACATTTTTAAGTGCTTCATTTGTGGTATATTTATGCAGATGAAATTGTTTGGACAGATTTTCTATGAGGGTTCCTCTGTTAATTGTGTTGACTTCATTCTGATGCAAATGAATGAAATAAACCACCTGACATGTATAGATCATAGTAGAAGCCAGAAGATGCATAAGATTGCATGTTTACAATGTAAAGCACTCTGATATTTTGTTCCTTGTTGGTGTCTTCCTGACACATGTTTTATGGTTAGTACCATGTGGTTGATGATGATTTATGGGCTGTCGTGTTGTGGAAGTGATGTCCCTCCTGTGTGATTCAAATTTATTCAAGAAGATAAGTTGTTGAATGGATTTGTATTCCCCCTCCCCAAGTATAAATCAACCAGCAGTTTGTTTTTATGCTGTGAGTGTGCCTTCATAGACTAAATCCTGAAGCTGTGCTTAAATATTCTGCTGCAGAATGTGGCAGAGTAGAGAGGGAAAGTCTTACTGGTGGACCAACACAATGTTGTTGTATTTAACTGATTGCTCGTTTGGCTTCTGTTCCACTCCCTTCCCCACCCACTTTCACAGCCCTTCCTCTGCCCAGCTATATTTAGAGACCAGCCAGGCCAAGCCATTCAGAGCTCAGTATCGACACTGCACAGGAGCCTGACCTTTCCGCCTCGTGCCAGTGGGAGATGGCAGGACTGTATCCACCATCAAGTCTCGTGTGTCTTGCCTGCGAGAAACTCTGGTTGTTTGGAACAACATGTGATGCAATCTAGTTGCCTTCCCGGTGGAGAAGCCGGCAACCTTCGTGCCAGGGTTATGGGAGGGTGAAAGGCAGACTGAAGATGCAGTGGATAGGGCAGAGGGCTGTTTTAGATGTGCAGCCCCAGAGTTGGCAAAACCTTGAGGTGGTGCACTGGCGATAAAGGGACACTAGAGAGCTTCAGATGGAGGCGTTTCACCAGAGGAGGAGATAAGGGAGCCTGGTGTACCACTACATCACAAAAGGTTTTTAAAGCTAGGTATCCATAGTTACAACAGGAGAGTTAAAATCTAGATTTCAGGGACTCATCTGGTGTAATGTCCTCCTTCCCTTTAAAGAAGAAAGTGTTTAGCAGTTCTTAAAGTTGGAATGATGTGCCTGTGTGAATTCCCTGGTGTTCAAAGAGCTGCCTGTTAAAAGTTTGCTCTATTTTTCCCTCCTGTTCTAATTTTTCCGGCTGTGGAAAAAAATGGCATTGCAATTCTTAGCCATATAAGGGACTTGTTAGTTTCTTTATGTGGTCAGGAATTGTTTCTCCTTTTGGTCTTCAAAGTCCGTTGCTGCTGAATATGCTTTAAAGGGAAGGAACTACTTGCTTAGACAAAGGCTGCAATCCTTATTTCTTCTCTTTCTCACTTCTCTCTGACCTTTTATTGAGGGACATGCATATAAATAAATTCTGCTTTTTTGGTGTCATGCAAGTTGATGGATACTCCTACAAAGAGAGAAGCATAATGGGAAATGCAGTCTTCTGTTCTCTCATTTTGTAGTGATGAATTTGGTTTAGTGCCAGTTAGTAAGTACATGACCTTTTCCCTACATCTTTTGGTTCATGACAGGGAGTGTCAGAGCCGTGTTAGTGATCTCTCGTTACAGCTTTTAACAAACTATGAAATATTAAAAATGAATTAGGTCACATGGAGCTCGGCTAATATGTCAGTGATGCCGGGTGGTGATTTCATATTAATGAAGCATAACACACGGCTTAAAATACAAAATTCAGATTTTTGTGAACACAGACAGCAGGAATGTATCGCTTTTAAGTCAGGATGTTTTTATCTTGAAAATGTTATCTTTTAAAGACGAACCAAACAAGATATTTTGCAAAGATGGTGTTATCGGCCACATTCATTTAGTGTTCATTCCAGAAAATTGTATCAGCCTCAGCCTAATTGGAGCTAAGTTTTTCAGTGTATTTACTTTAAGGTCAGAACTGCCAACAAGACTTCTTTTAGTATCAGCTGAGATGTGTCTACACAGCTGTCGATGCTCTGCTTAGCTGCTATACACACCCCGATAATCTACCACATGTAACTGAACGGTACAATATACACTCGTTTGGTGTGCAAATGATACTTCTGGAATTGTTTAGTGGGAGGGAGACTGGTGATAAAAATGTGCTGTGAACAGTGCAATGAATAAGGTAAAAAATAGGACTGATAGCTCTTAGACAAGCCTCTGCCTGGTTTTGCGTTCATGAAAACTACCTTTAATACCACTCTATACCTGCAAGACATCAGAAAAAAGTCAGAGGCACTGCAGTCCTTCAGATGTTTGACAAAGCATGCAGCAGGACTTGGTAAGCTGAAAGCTTTACCTAGGCTGTATTAAGACGACGTTTACTGTGTCAATGTAGAGCTGCACTAAGTGTACTGTTAAACAATCCTTTGTGAAAACAAGCATAAAGCAGACATATTGCTGTGGCCTTTAGCAAAGCAGCTGGGAACTTTCTGCCTGGGGGAGCATTGCACTCGTTAGATTTTATGTTTATGCTCTTTGTGTCTCTTTGGAGCTTTTGCATCCTAAAGAAATTCATGTGTTGGTCCAAATATTTTCATGTGCTTTTTGGTGTTGCTTTTACTGTGGGTGTCAGCTAGTGGTGCAAGATGGGATAATAATAAATCTGGCTGATGTATGGTGACTCCAAGATGGCAGTAATAGTACGTGCTGATCAATGGCGTGTCTGTCATTGCCTCACAGATACAGGTGTGCAAGGCACTGAGTTGTCTTGAATTTTGAGATTATATCCATAATTCCTGTCTCTAGGAACACCTGTGAGAAAGATGTAGACTCCTCGCCCACCAGGACATACTTGTTATCTGTGTGAGTTAGAAGCCTTGCCGGCCACTCAGTTTCTGCTTTATATCTCTGCCATTTTATGAAATCACTGTAATTGTATACAGTTGTCCCTGTGCAACATGCAATTTCCTGTAGTTTGAAAAGCTTTCAGCTTAAGATTGTCTAAACTTAATAGCATAAACATTAATTTACTGTGTTAGATGGGTTATTGGGTGTTTTTAGCATGCATAAGTCAGGCAGTAATTGTGCTGGACAGGAAAAATAAGTTTTGTTTCCTTCACTGTCTGCCCTGCTTTGACTTAAATGGATCCCTGGTGATGGTAATACTTAGCATGTAGCAGTCATTTCAATTTTCAGTGGGCTGTATAAACATTAACTAATCTTCAGAGCCCATTCTGAAAGGTGCCTTAAACACCTTATTTGCTCATGCAATGGCTGCTTGCAAATAATGACCTCAGCTTTCAGAAGCCTGTACTGTGTTATCAAGAGTCGGGGGATGGACTTGTATAGCATCCACACTCTTTGGGCAGAATCTGGAGGCGGGCAATGTTGTTGCTGCTTTATGAGCAAATGCGGTGCATGAGTGGTGTAAAAGTGGAGACAAAGCTGGAAAAAATAAAGGGAAAGCATTTTCAGAAGGTGGCATGTTCATCTCTGGTTATCCAGAAGTGTTGAGTGCCTACATCTTTAGCAGATAGAGTTCTCAAAGGCATTTGACACTAAACCTAATATGACTCCCAGATGTGCATCCAGAATTACAGAGCACTTTGCAAGACCACTTACCTGAAGAGAGTGCCTGAACTTGCCTGCTGGTTCAACATTACACCTTCCTCTTGAGCCTTTCTGCTGGGGAAGAGGACAAATGGAGCAGGGCAAGAGGATGCGCTTTCTGGAGGAGAGGAATTCCCTGTAGTGTCCCCAGTGTCAGGGAAGGAGGTTGACTGCAGTCCTGCTAAGGTGTCAGAAAAAGGTGTTTGTGGTGTTTGACCAGTGCTATGAGGGGCAGATCAGGGCCCAACTTGCAGTGTTTTAGAGGTTCGAACAGTGCTTGGCCCAAATGTTTCCAGAAGACAAAAACTTAGCAGACACCTGGACAAGGATGCAAAGGACTTCTTCATTCTTTCAAGTAAAAGAAGGAAAAACACTTTCCAGCAGTGCCTGTGCACAGCCCCCAGTCCCACTGGCCCTTGCCAGCTTTGTTAGGCACTGAAGGGAAAGTTATAGAAAAACAACTGTCACAATTTTACCAACATTTGCAAGGAAACTGGTCTGTGTTTGAGTCCTTCAGGTTAATTTTTCAAATCTACAGCACCCTGTTAATCTCCAAAGAAATAGCAAAGAAGTTATTTATGGGTGGGTGTCAGCTAAGTAGTAGTTGATAGATACAGAATTGTCACAGCCAGCTGGCTTGGGTTTTCTCATGCCCGGCATCGTGTGCCTTGCCAGGACTTACTTTAGATTTTCTGGTGTCATTAGTCTTTTTATTCTTCACACCTTGGCATGTAACAGTATCATATGTGCTTCCCTCTCTGTTGGTGTTGGAAATAGTTGCATTTTTAAAAATCACAGCTTGTTTGGCTCAAAGGTACTTCATGGATGGGAGAGAAATCATGATATTCTTGATGCTGATAACTTCTTGTGTCCCAAGGGTTTTGTTTTAAATATGTGAAAACATTACAAACAAGGGTTGATTATTGGTGTTTTAAAACTGAACAAGGAACTGTGCCAATGGCCACAAAGATGTAGATTGTGATTTTACAATGTGTGTTGAGGAATGAAGTAGGACTGCCATGCTCCAGCAACAGCCGATGAAGTAGGCGTTTATGCTTCATCTCTCCTGGTCTTTTAGCAAGGGAGTAAATTATTAGTTGTTTATTATTTCTTAACCTTCAGTGGGTGACTTCCTTTCTGCACTAGTCAGCTACTTTGAGGTAGAGATAGGTGGATTTTATTTCCTTCCTCCTCTTTCCCACATTCTGATTTGCTCTCAGGATGGATTGTCAGGTAAGTTCATGCCTTCTTTTTTACCAGCCTGAGGGTCAAAGAGGTGATCTGAAGCTTAGGTGACAAGGACAGACCTTGAAAAAGCTGACACATAAGGGCGTCATTACCATGAAATGAACGTAAGGAAAGCCAGAAGCCTTATTTCTATTCTACAATTTGTCCATCATTTGTGATTTAACAAATCTACCTCTTTACCAATGTCTTTGGGTTTTTTTCCCCTTGGTGTTTTTTTTTTTTTCCTTAGCCTTTCAAGAGCTTTGCTGGTTCTCATTTTTCTTTCACCTAATTCTTATGTGTATGCCATGGTATTTGTTCTACCATTTGACCATCACAACTATTTTGTTATATATAGATACTGCTGTTGTATTTTCTAAGCCAGGCATACTCTTCCCTTCTTTTTTTTTTTTTTTATGGTATTTTACTGTTTGCAGACTGCCTCTGTCTGTGCAGTTTGGTTGTGCTGAGCTGCATACAAAACCAGGGTAAGAGATAGTCCCTGCCTGCAAGAGTTTATGAGCAATGTAAATAAGGCAGCCTCACAAAGGTGGGTAGGAACAGCAACGGAGAGAAGTGAAGTGCCTGGTGAGAGGTTGCATTGCAAAGCAGTGCCAGGACCTGGATGGTAGATGGCAACTAGTGTTTACTGTTTACCCATACAGCGTATGCTGCTCCATCACCTTGGGAATGAGTCACTCTGCCTTCCCAGTTCATGCATTGCTGGTTTTTTTTCATTTTCTTTCCTAATATTTAGGGTTTCAGTTGCACACAGTCATTTCTACTTTTCTACAGCTACTTTTGTGCTTCCCTGGGCTTTAATTTCTCCATCTTTGCTGTTTGGTGGCCAGTCTCCCATGCATTGTCTGGCAGATTTTGGGTGTTGCAGAGTGAAGGAAGCCATGTAGTGGCTCTCTGGAGTTGCCTGTGTTGGTAAACTGGCACTGAACAAATATAGTCTTAGCTGACATTGCTGGCTGACTTCATGGAGAACGTAATGGAACTGGACAAAAGAGCAAAGCAGTTGAGGTCAGTGTGAGACAAGAGGTCTATTCCCAGCAGATGAGAGCTCTGGAAATATCCTGGTGTGCTATGGCTGGAGGCTCGTGCTCAGTGAGGATTAGAGCTGGTATTTTTTCATGCTTGCTCCCTGTTTCACCGGGGCTGTAATGTGGAGGAGAGCCATGCTGCCCACAACTGTTTGGTGCTTGTGAAAGGTAAATACTGTGGGGGAAAGGGATGCATGTGTCTTGCACTTCAGCAAGTTGGCTGCTGGTAAATGCTGAAATTTCAAAGGGATGGTGTCTGTACAGGAGCTTGGGGCCTCAGAGTCAGAAGTGCTGGTCACCTGCAGCTCCTATTAATTTCAACTAGAACCGTATGTACTTTGCACTTTTGAAGGCCAAGAGCTCCTTAGGGCTTAAACGTTACACTTTTTTTTTTTTTTTTTTTTTAAATAGCACTTGCAAGCTGACAGGGAAACCTTTCACTTTTACTGTATTTTTTGTAGGGGAAGAAAAAAGGCTTAGGAGACAAAGGGAAGAAGTTTGGGTCTTTTGGGGTGGTTTTGTTTGTGTTCTTCTTTTACAGCTATGAATAGAATGTATTTCCAAAAACAGGTACCTCTCTAAACAGGTAACTCTTCATTTTGTTAGTGGTGTGCTGTTAATGATTTAAGTAATTTTATTGTTTATTTGGCTTCTGCAACTTAGATTGGATAATGAAGAGGGATGTGATTTTTTTTTTTCCCTTATTTCATTTTAGATTTTAAAAAAATCTTGTAGCTTTTGTGATACATGGACTGTCAGGAAATGATTATTTGCTTAGATAGAAATAATGCAACAGAAGCTTCTCTAGCAGTTGTGTGAAGTTTATTTTTATTAAGCATGCATTTTGAAAAATACTTACTGCTTTGGTCTGTTACCAGCTCTTCCGGTTATATTAGGTGGCAGGAATTTATTTTTCCTAAAGGTACTTTAGTTCAAAAGGATCTAAATTTTCAAAATGTGTGTTTGTATATGTACCAATTCTAATCTCCCTCTAGACTGCAGGGAAAAGCTTGAATGTCTAACCCAGATATACCTAAAAGGCTTAAAAGTCACACAATAAAAGCAGAATGCAGTCTTCTAAAAAGCTTAGGATGTAACATCCAGCCTCACCAGGGCTCCTTATGTTTAGGTGTAGGTTGCTGTGCTGTGTATTTCTTGAGTTTTTAGACAGTAGTTTTGGGGTTAACACTCAGCTGATGATTGTTGACTTTGTTTTTAATTAGACACACGTTTTGGATTTCTGGGTTTGTGTTTCATATTGATGCCAAGTGCTGCTGTATCTGTTACTCAGCATTTACAGTGGGAATATCCAAAGCAGACAACTAGAGGAAAAAAAACCCCTGTACCTGATTTGTTTAATTGTATTAATTTTCTTCCCATTGAGGTTGGTGGAAGTGATTTATTGGGACAGATGGAGTGCTGGTGTTGGGAGACTGGTAGCCTGTGAGGTGTTCTCCCTTTGGGCCCCGTCCTGTGGTCCAGGTGTGCTCACAGCTGAACACTGCCTTGTAAGCAACTCTGCTGAAACTGCACCACTGCATACAGGATGAGAAATTATTCAGTGGGAAGAGGACTGTCAGAATTTGGCCTTTAGGATAGAAATTTCATTTTGTGAGTGTATTACAAACAAGAGAGAGTTAAAAGATGAAAAACTGCTTCTACATAGAAAAATAATACTGTTTCAATTTAAGCCTTGGTTTAGTAAGCTTTCTTGGAAAGAAACTTGTTCCTGAGGGCATTTTATCTATTTTTCTCTCTCTGTGGGTTTTATACTGCTGCCCATCACAGCAGTATCTGAATGCTTTCTATACAGAGATTGATAGCAACTTTGAAGTCCCCAGTGAACTGTGCAATCTTTGACACATCTTTCTTTAGGGGGTGAGAAAATACCAGGTGGGATTTTTTTAAAAAAATATTTGTATTATTTAATTTTACATTCTAATAGTGTTTTTTTAGATTGTTGTTTTGGAGGATGTTAAATAGGTTTTTAAAATTTTTTTCTTCTCCTTTTTATGATTTGACTGAGGTTATGGCACAAGAAGTGCCAGTGTTAAATCCAGAATACATGACTGACTTTTAAAAATGTGTTTTCCTAATGTCACATCAAGCAGATAAGGCATAAGTCATCAAATATCCCATGTTACAGGGGCTTTTTTGTTCAATGTTATCTAAGTTGTTTAAAAAACATTCAAATAATATTTGCACTTTTACAGGTGATGCATACCAGATCTATATCAGCTAATGTGAATTGTTAGATGCAATCTTTTACCTTTTTAAATTATTCTAGTAAGAGGAAATATTTAAATAAATATTAATAATTTAAACAATTAATTAGTACATACAAATAAATTCTTAAAGCTAGCAAGATTACAGTGACAAGATTTACTAACTGGTTTATATATTCAGTTCTGAGCCATTTCAACATTAGTCTTATGTGGCTAATATATCTATCCAGCTATGTAGTCTGTTTAAACAAGGTACTTGACTCTTCCCTAATAATTTCAAAGAGAAATAAAAATAACATCATTGTTTCCTTTCTTTCCAGTCTGTCAGAAAAACACCTTGATTAGTTTATATTTAGTTTATATGCGTGGGTGTCTTCCTTGGATGTGAACAGTAAGAAATTTTTGAAGAAACTCAAGTTGTAATAATGAGTCCTGTGGTTAATTCAGAAGATGACTGATCCTGTTGTCATCTCTTAGTTGTTTTTCTAGAGCAAGCCAGACCTGTCCTACTGCCAACATTTATGAGTACTTCCAGGGGTGGAACTTCTTCCTAGTGAAGATAGAAGTGTGTGGTAACTTTTGACTGAAAAATTACTGGTGGTCATTTCACAGCTAGAGAAAATTGAAGGTAAACCACTCATCATTAAGGCATGGATTTGAACTAGGCTGTGCATTTAGTAGGCAGTTTTTGAAGAAGGAGAAATTCTGGTAGAGTTCAGGAGAAATGGGGAGAGCAGGGAGGATAATCTTGCAGTGCAAAGTTTCATTTCCTCGATATACTGATAGTATTTTGTTAGAAGGTGTGCAGTATTAGAAGGCACCTCATCCAGACCATGCTCCCTTCCTCAGAAGTGAAATCAAGTGCATTTACAGTACCTCTACCAGACATTTCTCAGTGGCTTGTATTATAAGGAGGCACAGGGAATTCCTACCTCATGGTGAGAGATATGACTGAGGAAGCTGCTGAATCCCTCACCCTTGGTTAGAGAGGGTTCTGCTACCTACCTGTGTAGGTGTGTTAGTAATTGTATAGTGAAGTGGAAAAAAATAAAGGCAAATTTGTCTGGTTCTTTAATTTTTTCCTTCAAGAAGGGCCTGTTGTCCCTCCCCCTGTAAGACACTTAGTTTTGAGTATACGAAGCTGAAGGAGCATGGTCAACTCAGGTGTGACAGGTCCATCTGAAAAGTCTTAATTACTTTCTCTATTACCTTTATTTTTCCTAGAGCTGCTATTTTAACTTCCCATGCTCTTTAAAGGTGTTAAACATGCCTTATCACATGAGTTAAGTCACAGTTTTTACCTATGAGTTCAAGAAGTCAGCCTGTATATTCTTGTTTCAAAGACTGTGTAGTCTTATCTTATTTTTCACGGTTGAGTGCCCATTAGGTTTGGTGGGAGCTACTGGGTGCATAGTATTTTTGGAAATCAGGCCATTGAGATATAAGTTGGATATAAATATCTGTAAGCTAATTAGGCTTTAAAATGATAAAGATTCACAAACAAAACACATCTTTCTCCTCTTTCACTAGTAAAAAGCCCAGGTCAACTTGGATGAGTTCCTTGCTGGCGTGGATGGCGTACCCAAGTCTCAGTACGTTCTTTGAGCAAGTTTCCTTTTTGAGGACTGTGAGTCAGCAGGGTTTTGAAGTGGATGAGTCATAGACAAACTAGCTGAATGATGGTTACCAAGTGGGTGGGGGAAGCAAGGGTTTTATTCTGGGAAGGTGTAAATGCAGACAGAGGCCAAGTCTGGAGGTGAAGGAGGCCACAGGATGAAAGGCATTAGCCGATAGGAAGCACTGAACCGGTGTTTGATGCTGGCTGCTCTTTGTGGTTCGCTGCAGCCATGTGCTTCCTCCTGTCTCTGTTTGATGCTCCTGTGCAAAGTCTGTCCCCCTCCTGGGGAGCAGATGTTCCAAATGAACAGCATGTAATCCTGACACATCGTAAAGCAACATTAACTTTGCTGAGAGCCAGCTAATTTCTATCCAAGAGTTAGATTTCTGACCAGAAGAGAAATTGAGCTAGTCTGTGCTTCATCCCTTTCAGTTATACAGAGCATAAACCTTTAACATCTCTCTGACTGGGACAGGTAGCATCAACCGTGCCTGTGCAGAGCAGATTAGTGTGCCAACCTCTGAAATCAGAAACAACAGTGGCATATATTGTACTGTCTAATGAATCTTCTTGGAGGGCTTACAAACAAAAATGCAAACAATATGAAAACATCCTCTTCCAGACAGTCCCATTTACTGGCTGATAGAAGACCAGAATGCCACTCCAGAGCATCCCTTTATGTGTTCTCGTATGTTCCTGCAACTCCTTAAGTTGTAATGGAATTTATAATGAGATTTCCCTTAAGGTACGAGGATTTTTTGTTACACAGTATTTTGTAGTTCCACAGGAAACCAGAAAATATGACCGTATATCATTGCTGCTAGAGCTACTGCTGACCACATATCTCTGTATATTAGCAGATGGTGATAAAATCTGAATTTTTTTGTATGATGGAGTGTTCGCTTAGAGTGGAATGGCAGAATAGCTGTCAGTCAGAGAGCTTTGGAAGGAACTGAAGAGTAGTGGTTTAACAATCAAGCCTCTTGCAACCCTGGCTCTCTTTTCCCTTCTTCCCAGTATGTTCAGGTAGAGTAGAGAGAGTAAATACTTCAATTGATAGTATCCTGGAGTGCTCAGATACTGAAGGAAGAGACTGTGGTCACCAGATTCCAGCTGTCCTGTTTCCTCTCCCAAATGAAAAAGCTTTTATCAGGATAGCATATATAAATACTTTCCAGTGCAAGCTCAACTCATTCTACAACTATTTTGAGTATAAAGTTTGTACTCTTGAGTCCAAATGTAGAAAATGTGAGAGAATGAACTGAAGGGTGTGAGGCAGTTGAATATATTCTATAAGAAATATATAGAGAATTTAGTAGAACAAAGAAAGGGCTAATGGCTGAAAGTTGAAGCCAGTAAAATTCAGGAGATGACACGGTGCATGTTTTGAAGGGCAATGGTAATTTACCATTGGAACATAGTGCTGAGGGATGCAGCAGATTCCTCTATCACTTGAAGTCTTTAAACTGACATTGGGTCTTTCTCATTCATCCTTGCTATGTTCAGTCCAGGGGTTTCTGGGTGATATTTAATGGCTTCTGTTGTGCAGAAGGTCAAACTAGACCATCGTAATGTTCCTCCTGGCCCTAAATTGAGGGTCTATGAACTGTGGCTGCTTCTATTGTTTGAGTAACAAATTCAATTGCCAGTGGTAATGGAGGATATGCAGACCCAAATCTCAAATTAAATCCAAGCACTGGGAAGAGTGGATGTGCATGCGAGAGACACATGGCTTCCCTAACTTCTGTGTTACATCTATTTAGATTTCCTTTGAGTCATGCTCATTTACCTACACTCTGCCTTTCGCTTGGCCCATTGCATTTCAGGGATTCTTGATGGCATAAATCACAGGCTGAAACAGTAAAAGGAGGGAGGATTCAGGACAGATTAATGGAGAGAACAATATGTAGGAAAGCATGACTTTAAGTGCCCCCGACTTTGGGGCCTTACAGCGTTTCTGACTCTTTGATTATATAAATTACATCAGTTTAGATTCCCTCATGCACCAATAGAGTGGGTAGAACAAGTTCTAAGGGAATCTGAGGAGCATAAGTGGGTATAAATTACATTACCTTACAGATTGCCTCTGAATTTGGCCCAGGTTCTTTCCTTTATTTTCATTATGTCAGCTTTGTGCATTGGCATTATAGTCTTTTCAGCAACTGGCCTGACAGCTAATGAGTTCTTTCTACCAGCAGTAAATCAACCAAGACAGACAATGCTGCTCCGTGTAAATACTTCTCTTTATGTTCAGAGTATTCAGAATCCCATTAAATTTAGAACAGTGTGGTAGTAGAAATGCATGTGAAGAAGTACTGTAAAAAGTTCTAATTATTCATAAGCCACCTGGTTTCCTCTTTACTCCCCAGCTAACCATGTTCTGAGGCTAGGGGAAAATTAGAAGAGGACTAGACAGCACGATAATGCTGAAATATAAACTGCTGTGTTGAAAACAATTAAGTCCAAATGGTTTTAGAAAGCTTTCTTGATTTATGGTTGTTTGTACTCCCTGAAATTCCTGCAACAAACAAGGTTAAAAGAAAAAGTCAAGAAACGAACTAGTAACATTTCCACTCTTGGAGAGCTGAAACAAAGGAAACTTTAACTGTAGTTCATTAGAGAATAGAATGGATTTTTCCTTCTATTATTGAATAGAAGAAAAATTGTATTTTTATGTTAATTAAGTTACAGTAGAATTTGCTTTAGGAATAAGTTACATGCTATGCAACTTATTTCATCTCTCAGTTCAGAGTATATTGCTAAAAGGCTAAACTCTATTCCAGATTGCAGCATTGATAAATGTTTCTGTGCCACTTCATTATGTTTTAGAGAATTTTTTTCTTTTTCTGATGTCAGCACTTAAGCATTTAAGAAGCTGTGGGGTAGGTAGAGCAAGGAATTCCTGACTGGTTTCTTCTTTCGCCTTTTACCCTGCTGTATCAACTGAAAAAAAACCTCACTGTTCTGTCTTCCTTTTCTGGTTTGAGGTTGGCAAGAAGGCCTGTAGAATCTTATGAAAGATGTTCAGAGATACAGTTGATACCTTTTTTTTTTTAATATTCTCAGGTGGTGGGAGCTATATAAATGCAAACTACCCATATTATTTCCTATCACATAAGATTTTCAATCTTGCTTCTCCTCCAGAATCCCTGTGTTCTCTTGAATGATGAAATTGCAAATGTTCCATGAATGTCAGTGCAATTTATTATCATCTTTCATTCAGAGCATTACAAAATGATTTGCAGATGCAGGTGTTGCTAATGATTTTGAGCCACCCTCCTTAAAGATTGGAGAACATAATTGTCCCTGTTTCTATAACAAGGATGAAACTCCCTAACTAAAATGAAAAGGCCAGTTTGGAAGGTGAGTTTGTGTTGCCTACTACATCTTCTTGGGACTCTTTTATACTTTCTTCTACTTACTCTGTTATTTTTGCTTAGTGGAATCCATTGGCTGCATGGAAGGTAGAATTTTTTTTCTTTTTTAATGTACAGAAGGATGCTTTAGATGAAAAGGAGCGGGTAAGGAAGAAAAACAAATGCTGCTTGACAGGCCTAAAAAAGTATGTTTCAATATTTAACTATGGACATCATGGTTCTTTCTTCATTATCTAAAGACTCTTAAACATCTGTTTATTCCTAAAATGTACTTCTACAGCTTCACTTGCAGTATCGTACAGATTGTCTCCAATTTTAGTTCCAGAAAGTCCTTTGTTAATAGGAGGCATTATATATGGCTTTTGTCATGGAAGTTTTGAAGGGGATGTGTGGGGAAGCATTTCTGGCTGTATCTCATACAGTCCTTTGTTAAGCTTCCTGGTGAGGAAATCACACAGAAATCAAAGGTGTAAATGGAGGCATACTGAAGTCACTAAATGTTTGAGAATGCACAAGTCTACAGACTGGATCTCTTGTTGATGAGGACATTGGATCCAAGATCTTGGTCATAGGAATGACTCTATCAGTAGAAAAAGGACAAGATTCCTTTTCTCTGAAGGATAGAGCAGGTGTAGTTGGTCCTGGTTGCATAGAGATGCAGAGATTCAGCCTTCTTTCCCTGCAGCTTCAAATGGAGAAAGTACTGTAAAGCATTAGCTGCAAATTAAAGCTTTTTTTTCCGTAGGGAAGAACCCTTGGGGGAAGGTTGGTGCAGTCATGTCAGCTCTCTCTTGAGGCAGATCCTCTTAGGCATTTCTGTATAAAGGGATGCAATTTGAAGCCACATGCCAGTTGGGAATAAGTCGAGTGGGGATGGCTCACGTGGCTGATGTCAAAGGGATTTTAGCACAGATGAGGCTATGATATTTTTGTTGTTATTGTCTTTTTAAGTGAAGCTGTACATACTTTGCTTGTGGCAGTTCTCTGAAGGTTCAGTGGCTCACTTTTTATTTGATTTTGATTAAAATCGATGTTTCTGCCAGCCTTAGTGATCTCATGAGTGAGATACCTGAGTTTGATTCCTGGATTTGATTTCTCACTGTTGTAAGGTGAAGGGAATCCCTTCCTCCCTCTAGAAGGAAGGCAGAGCTTCAGATCTCTGTGCAGCAACCCCGTTAGGGGTGGGATGGCTTTAATGGACTCTGCAGGAGGGGTCTTTACCACTAATTAGCTGCAGATACACACCGTGTAGGCATTCCCAGCAACCTAATCTTCCCAAACACAGAACAGGCAGGGTTGGTGCAAGTCTCCCATCCCTCCCTGATAATCCTATTTAATGTTAATAGGGAAAGATCATGTCTTGTGGAGAATAGAGTACTCTGTCGTAGGTTTACATAGACCTTTGTGTTTCTGCAAGGGCTGAGAACAAAGGGTAGTCCTTTCTTGACTCAGCAGAGATGAAGATGGCAGGTTGTAAAGTTCTTGTTAAATTAGGCTGGGCTCTGTACTGCTCATTGTTGCTAAAGTGTGTTCTCTATTAAGAAAGCTGAGCCAGGCTTACTGGCTTAGATAAACTATCCAAGGGTTGGTGAAGTAATTAGTAAATGTGCATTGTCAGACATTAATTTGTTTAATTTTGAACAGGCAATGTTTATAGATATTTTAATCATCTTAAGAAGTGGCTGTCCAGAGTCGTGGCAGGATCATGATCTGTGCAGTGTTGCAGAGAAGCAGACTTGTTCCCTCCCTTTGCTGCAACACCACTGAGCTCTGTAGAGGACAAGCACAGCCCTACCACGCTGCTGTTTCATGGTTATGTAATTCAGTCCTAGTGGCAGGAGGTAATTCTGTCCTTGCTGGAAGCTGCTCCTTCCCCGGTGGAGACATTGGCTTTTGTGTGGCTACCAGGTGAATCAGGTTAGGGAGCAGATATGGCTGAAAGCTAAGGCATTCTGGTTTCTGTCACTTTTTTCTTTTCTTTCTTTTTTTTTTTCCCTTTGTCCTTGAGCTCTCTGAGCCAGCTCAGCACTTGGCCAAACAAGCGCCAGTACTGGTATCCAAGAGGGAGTACAAATACCCAGCCAAGGGAGGTAGCAAGGGCAGAGACAACTTGCACTTTGGGCAACTTAAACTGGTAACAAAACTGCAACCTGAGTCTACATGCCTGTTTGTGTAAATTGAATAGTTTACTGACTTCTGGCAGGAATTGTGTTTGGGTTCTCCAGGGTCCAGGGACAAAAATGTCAGAAGCTTCACTATAGTGGCTGAGTCTTTCAGCTTCCTGTGCGGTTCTTTGCCAAATTAAATAGAGCCAGAAATCTCAGCACCAGCAGCTGTAGGGAGTTAATCCCACCCAGATCCAGATTAGCCATGGCACATTCTTGTAACCATAGGCACGACAGTTTAGTGTAGACAGCTGTTCTGATAAACCTATCTGGGAATCCTGCCCTCATAGGAATGTTTGATGTGTACTGGTCACAGAAGTTGTTTCAAAGTTATGGCAAGACAAACTGGTAGCCTGGACAACAGTTGCATGTTTTTGTCAGCGTTGTGATGGCAATACTACATGGGTATCAAAAATGACATGAATGGTTTTACTTTAGACGTAGAATGAATTTATCTCTCTACCGGAATTATAAAGGTACAATTATATAGTACAATGGGTACTCATCTGTGTTGTGAGGGCGGTGCCTATTTGCTTATCCAATAGAGACTTGATACAGAGAGAAAACAGGTGTAGAGATGGACAGCCTGCTTCCCACCCTGAGCAATATTATTTTTTCAAAGAGGATTTTCTTCCCTGCTGGATTTGCTCTTGTGGCCTGTGTTGGCATCATTGTTGATGGTACTGGCTGAATATTTTGTGGAACAGAAGGACAGTAATGTGGTGATTGTAGACAAGGAAAACTTTTGACTGGGTAAATGGCAGTAAAACTTTTCAAATTGTTTGGAGCCATAAAAATGGGTCACCTTGGGTAGTTGCATGGCTTGAGCACCAGACTTTGAATCTCAGAGTTGGGGATTTGATCACAGTTTAAGGAGGAAAAAAAAAGCATGTTTTGCCATAGAGTATTGGGATGCTAAAACTTCACCTGGGTTCCAAATAAGAATTGATAGTTTCATTGCATAGAAATCACTGAGGAATCTCCCTCAAAAGATTGTGCATGAAGTGCCAAACATTCAAATTGTTAAAGGCTAGGAGCATGGCCAAGGGTAGTTATCTGTATGATTCCTCTGATCCTGTGCTCTCCTTTTGCCATCTACTTCTGGTAATTGTCAAAGACAAGATTTGGGGCTAGATGGAATAATGCTATGAACTGACATAGCTGTTTTTGCGACTTGAAGGGACAATATTTTTAGAAGTAGCAGAGTTCAGTAAGTAGAGTATTCTAACCATAGGCACAAGAGCTTAGTGCAGACAGCTGTTCTGATAAACCAGTCTGGGGATCCTGCCCTAATAGGGGTGTTTGTGTACCAGTCACAGAAACTCACAAGGTCATGATGAGCTGGTTTGATAGCTACCTTGATAGGGTCGGTAGTCTGGAAGGGAACCCATTATCTTCTTGGCTGTGCCATTAGAGTTCTGTTCAGGACAAGTTATTTCATCTGTTTGACTCGACTCTCCTCCTGACACACACCCTTTTTCTGTGTTGCCATTTCAGTTGCCATCTCTGTCAGCTGAGGACTTTCTTAGGCCATGTTTGCACAGTCACAAGTGAGGCGATGCATTTCAAGGACTTGGCTCTGCACTGCTGGAAGTTCTGCCTCTCAGCAGAATTTCATTGTGGCTGCATATTAAAGCAGGTTAAATTAAACTATCCTGAAGCATTGCCATTAAAATAGATTACCCTAACTTTGAAATTGTGATAGTTGAGGAGCACACATGTGTCAGGTAAGATGGGTTAGTGTCCCAAGGTGTCCTACCTCACCAGCTTCCCGTTGTGCCAGTGGAGTCTCCCATGTTCTGCTTGGTGCTTTGCTCAAAGGAGTTCTCAGTCTGTTTTTTTTGTTGCTACTCACTACTCTAGTAGTAATAATAATAATGATGATAAATCTGAAAATCTGAGCAGAATCATTTTGCTATTCAACCTCTGCTGCTCCTTTGATTAAGGAAAGATTTAATGCTTTAATTTGAGACATGTTTTGCTAAAGAATAGAGGGCTTTGATTCGCATGTTTATAAAGGGGTGTACTTCCTGAGAAGAATGGAAAACATTGGTAGTAAAGGATGTTGAAAGTACAGGCACTCCCTGCAGCTGATGGATTTGTTCTGGGCTCATATTTATCAGTACACGTTAACAGAAAAGAAAAATGTTGAGTTATTGTTCCACAAACAAGGTAAATTATATTCTTTTTCACATTTTTGCTGAGATTGATGCAAGACCTTAAGCTCCATCTGTTGGATTTCTTTCAGAAAGAAGCTGGATTTCTTTCTTGTTTGTTTGTTTGGGGTGGGGTTTTTTTGTTTGGTTTTGTTTTTATTTCAAATTTTTGTTACTTTATATTCATTCCTTTCCTTCATATATTTTCAAGTGACTGGATCTAATGTCAGCAATTATTTTAGAATGATGTTTGCAGATAATGTGCAACTTATATGAAATTAAATTTTACTGTATTAGATAATTTGAATTGCAAATATAAAACTCCCAAAACAAACACCAGCAAGCTCCCTTGATGATTTGACTTCCTGGTCTTTTTGAAATACTGGTGACTGATTGTGATAGCAAAGATAGATATTTTTCTCCCTTTTTTTTTTTTCTGAGGGAATAAAAGTTAAGTGCCTATTCTACAGTAGAGAAAGAACATTTATTATGTAAACTATTGGTCTTCTAGCTACAGTTTGGCATTATGATTTTATCAGTACTATACAGTGTCACTAATATGACCCAGAGCTTAAACTTGCTACTGTCACTGTAACATGTGTTTCTTCGAAAACTATTGTTGTCAGCCAGCTACTGCAAGTCAATACCTCATTCTAGCATCCTCTCTGAGAACAGCTAGGCTTAGCTTAGCTGCCATCCTCCTGGCACAGAAAGGGATGTGGTTTTGAGCTCTGTAGGGTGCAATCAGAGCTGAGAAGTGCTGTTCTCCAGGAGCAGCACATAATAAGTATTGAGTTTTAATCTGCTTTCTCTTCAAAACCTACATGAGCATCTCTGCCTTGGCCAGAACTCAAAGATAAGACTTTTCAGGGTTCTTAAAAGTAGGGGTGAGATTAGTACAATTTGAAAGACCTGAAGACCATTATGGCTTGAGCAGAAGGAAAACTTGCAGCTGTTCTCTAAAAGCCTGGCTGTTATTGCTCCTTTTGAGAAGATGCACCATGTCTGTCCTTTTCTCTTGTGCAAGACAAATCAATTGCTGCAGGCATAGCCCTCCTCAAGTGCTTTTGAGAGTCTAGCACTGGCCTCCACTCCCTAAATTGGAAGGCTGTGAATCCTGGCATGCCCTGCAGAAAATATATTGTGTATTGTAGGCTCTTTGTGATCTTTTCCCCTTTGCACACCTTCACAGAGCTAGGCACAATCCAGCCCATTATCTGTATGTGAGAGTTTTCACTATTACAGATGTGTAAAAGTTTCTATTAGCAATTCTGATTTGGAAAGGACAATTGGAGGCTGAAAGAATGGCAAATGCAACCTGGATATAACTTTTTGATCCCAGAACCCAATTAAATTTGTGGGTTTAAAGTGCATGTGACTCCTGAGTTCAGCTCTAATACTAGATTTATATTATTTCCTGGAATGAAAGTCACTGCAGACAATTTCCAGAAGAGCATAATAATGATCCAGTGAAAAATGAATCCAGCTTTTGACTTTTTTTTCCCCAGTAGAAATAAGATGGGGAACCAATTTAGTTTTATATTGGCTATTCTTTTAATGCTCAGTAACTTTCCTACCATCAGTGACTTTTTTTCCCAAGATATCTACTTCATTAGTGCTGCTGTTTCTACACAGTGTTAGTGTGCATTTGTCTTGACATGGCTAGTGCTATAGTACTACCACACATTTGGAAATAAAATCCACAGATTATCAGTTGAAATATATTATCTAATATCCTATTCATAAGCTCACTTATAACGAGTAATTAGCATTCTGTGGGCCATGTGTTCCTTTTACATCCTGTCAAGGTCCTTTGCCTAAAATGATGCTTCAGACTGATCAGTTTAGGTAAGTGGGAACTTTAGACAGCAGTAATCATGAATGCTCTGTACTTAGCTTCTGTCTGGCTCAAAACAGCCTTCGTACTTCTGAATTATTATTAGAGACACTTAAGTTTTGGACTAGCAGTACCCTGTCTGTCTCATTTTTAGTTATATCACAGGACAGCTTTTGTCTCACATGGAGACTGTTATCTTAATTCTGCTGTTTCTTGGAGTTTGTGGCCCCTTTTGCCCTTACAGATCTCTAGGAAAGAGACCTGAGTTATGTCAAGGATGAAAGCAAGTGTCTTTGCCCTCCTCTTCACTCCTCTTTCTGATCTCTTTGCTATGGAGCTTGGCAGGTTGTGCATGTAGTATGAGGTTTTCTGTTCTGAAAAGTGAGAGCTTTGGGGCAAACCATAAATTATTCTTAGGGAGAAAGCTACTACAAATTCTTTTCTGTGGAAGTAAATGAAGGTGTGTGAGAAGTCTTCTATGGAGTTGAGCTTTTTTTTTTTTTGTCCTACCTTTGCTGCCTGGCTGGTAATTTTGGGGCTACTAACTACATTTATCATAATGACATTTTTGTCCAGCAAGGCTGTGCTCTGAAAATAAGCAAGAATCAGAAGTGCAAGTGTGCTTTATTGTTGTTACCAATGGACTTGCACAGACATGACTGAAGCTGGTTTTTTTTCAGCTTCCTGAGGTTGGAACAGTGCAACCCATTTGAGGTTGGAACACTGCAACCCATTTGACATCCTCCTCTAACTTCAAGTGACCAGGGAACAAATTGAGTAAAGCTCTGTCTGGTATGTATCTAGCTAGATTCCAAAAATAGGTGCATCTTCATATTCTCTTTAGTTTGAGTATGAATGGCAGCCTTTGTTTTCACCCTTTGGTTGCTACTGTTTGAATGCTCTCCCAGATAAAGCCAGCATATTTGTGAAGTAGAAGCATATTCATTTTTACTTCTCAGAATTTTTCTTCTACCTGATCTGAGTTCTGTCCAGAGACAGAGCAGAGGGAAACATACATGGTAATTTAGTTCCTGGATTACCCTGGATTTGCTATAACCACAAACACAAGGGGATAAATGCTGTCAAGAACAAGATTCAGCTCAGATGAATGTTAACTGAAGATGAAAATCACTATGAAGAAATAGAACTGTTGCTGCTAAATCAAAACAATATATCCTTTTTGAACCCTCTGGGAAAGCCCTTCTTGCACGAAAGATCTTCTGTGAATAAAAAAGATATCCATTAATTCCTGTTATCTTTTCCCCGTTTCACATTAGAAGATACCTTGGCTATGATGATCATCATCTTTTATTCTTTCTCTGCTGTCTTGACTGAATACAGAATAAGACTCTGTGGTCAGTTTAATCCTCATTTCAGATGCTGAGAGGAGAGGTGCTTATTTATGTCCAAAATGAAAAAGCAAAAACATCCATCCAGCTGAACTTGGTGATTCACCAAGATCTTGGAGCAATGCTTTTTCTGTGAGCAGCTAACTTAAGTCAAACTGGTGCTGATTTGCTACTGAGTAAAGCTCTCTTGGATGATACAGAGCTTATTGTATCTCTCAGCATTGCCTAATAGAGGGAAAATTCAAAAAAATGAAGACTTGACCCCTATACTACCTTTATATTTTTTTTCTTTCTCTTTTCCCTTATTTTCACTCTAAGACAGTTTGGTAGTTGACCACTTTGCATCCTGAAAGACAAGTACTGTACCTTGAGCTGTCTCCATTTGGTGAAGTATGATTCATGAAACTGGGCTATGTCTCTTAATCTATTTTTTTTTTCAGACTCTTGAGAACAACATTGTGCTGTTGGTACTGGTTTTGAGCTGAAGTTCCTATCTGGATAATGTATCCCTGGATGTGGCATACTGAGCTTGCAGAGCTGGTCTGCAATGCAGTCTGGGACCAGATGAGGAAATGGATACTTGAATGAAATCATTATTACTCTCACAGATGCAGAAAAGTAGACATACAGGAATGGCTTAGACAAAATGTATTGTTTAAAGACCATGTTAAATGGATTGCTTCAGGAGGGCTTGTGTTTTTATGGAGAATGCTGTCCAAGCAAGAAAGATCTGTTCTTCCTTAGTCCAACAGAGTAATTGAAAATGATTTGGAAACTTCAGTCTGCTTCATATATTCCTCTCCAGGCCAAATACCTGCAAAAATAAACATTATATTACTTTTTCCATCATGATAGACATATTTAGAGGCCCTGTTTCTAATCAGACAATTTTTGAAGCCTAATATTATACTCTGAAATCAGAGCAGTAGTCTTCTCAACTAGTTCACATGTTTTTACAAAGTAAATGTAAGAGATTTTCTTCTTTCTGTTAAACTTCAAAATGTAGTCCTGTGGAACTTCTAGGGTTTCAAGGCAGGGAAATCACTTTGCCTGGAGTCACATAGACCAAATGGCCGCAGGGTTAGTGATATAGAAATTCACCCATTGTACTTCTTTGTCATCAGTCTGTTACCAGTTCTTTAAGTGCGTGTCCCCAGGTTCTTTTCTGCTCATTGGTGTGTATTGAGAGAAATCCGTATACAACTTGTCTCATTCTCTGTGTTTATATTCTAAGGAATGCATCTGAGAGGAAGAGATGGAAATTCTTTTTACGAAGGATCTTTGATCCCTAGGATCATGATTGATAGGAAGAAATGTGTCTGTATTTACTTTAAAATCCTCTTTCTTTGAACAAGATGATCCACAAGCACAACTTTGCTAGAAATAAACAGATCAGAGAGGAGAGAGTCAGAAAGTGACTTGGTTGCTGTTAGTGGAAGCATGCTCTGCAGTTCATATCTTTAGAATCGGTATTATAATAATTTTAGAAGTTGCTTATTAGCTTTTTCCCTAGCTTGTACTTGGGAACCAGTGTGTATTTCTGTGTATAGGAAATGACCAAGAAATAAAGTACCATGTCTAAATTTTTAGTAAGCAAGTAGTTAACATCCTCTAATGCTGGTTTCATACAAGGTGCTGAATATTTCACTCATTTGCATGTGCACAGACACAGTTAGGCATACACATATGCATTGCTTGTCAGGTTGTCCATTTGTAGAGATGAAAGCTGTGTTTGCACAGCTAAAATGTCTATGATGTGCCTTTAACCTCTTTACTACCAAGATGTAGTTATAAATAAAGTATCAGATTTCCTCTTTGCCATGTTATTTCTCAATATGTGAGCAAGTCTACACTCTAGTTCTGATTTGTAGGTTTTCTTACATGTAGAAGAGATTTTTGGCATGAGTGTTTCTCTGAAGGGGTCTAATAATGTAATAATACACTGTTTTGCGTTATTCAGAAGTGTTTATTTCCAATGTCTGCTTTTGCTGCTCAGAAAGTGGTAAGTATTTGGTGCACTATGTTTGCGTGAGAAGAGTGGGCTCAATGCACTGTTTAAAGGTTTAGTTGCATTTGAGACATTGAGTGATTCTGAAGAAGTGCACACCAGAAGTGCCTGGTGTAAACCTCAGTTTTCCTCTTGAGTGTGTGATGCTGTTGCGTAAGCAGAGTGGCACACAAGCACAACTGCCTCTTGCTATGCTAGAGTAGTGTTCTGATTTTAGCTTCGCCTTAACTGATCTGAAATCTTTATCCTGTCTGCAGTGCAAGGATACTATATCGATAGGCAGGGCTGAGCAGTGTGAGGAAGCTTGTGTTGCAGTCCCCAGCATGGCTGAATCTCATTATGATGGTTAAGAATTGTCATGAGAGTAAAAGCTTTGGGCTCAGAAGGCAATGTTTGTAGGCTTGCTAAAAAATGATGAGTCATCGCTGACCTGGCATCTTATTTACAAACATCTCATTGTGCTGGTGAGGAAAGCCTTCGTATCATTAGCCATCTCCTGAACAATGTTCTCTTCCTTCCCCTCGTCCACTGGCTGTGATCCTTATGAAATGATACAAGGCTGGACTCTGGGGGTTTTGTTTTCTTCTTTTCCCTATGGGATCCTAAAAGAGTATGGTATCCAACTCGTATTTGAGCCTCAGTGGAGATTGGCTGTCTGATTTTCATTCCAACATAATATATCATGAATATTAAAACTCCTAAAATATGCAGCTGTGTGTGCATTTCTGCAAGTACTACAACTCTTGCAAAAGAAAAGCAGAAATTCGCTGAGCTCTAAACAAAATGCTTTCTTCCTTAGGAGGTGTTTCACAGCACAGGTATCATGAACAGGTGGGGACAGGGGTTCACCAGCTTGATATTGCTGATGGTGATGCTGGTAGTGGGTTGCGATGCTGGCACTGAGAGCAGCATTCAGACTTGCACAAGAGGAGAGGTTTGGGCAGCAGTTCCATACTGCTCTGCAGAACGGGTGCAAGAGTTTGGAAAAGTCTTGATTCCTTTTTGAGCAAAGACGCGGTGGTTACAAATACCCAGGCATTTGCTAAGGGCCTATGTGCTCGGTTTGGGTGGTAAATTGCATTTGAGCCAAACATAGAAACCCAGCAGTTTCTGTAGAGCTGCCTGTGGAGTGGGATGCCACACAAGTAGCCTCAACAAGTTCTGGTCTTCGTTGCTAAGAATGGAACCAGGAACAAATGTTCAAGTTTTAGTTTTCTACATGCATCTTCTTCTATTAGTAAACACAAATGCAGTCATGGAAATCTGTATGTCTTCCATGTGAAATCTCTGCTTTTATAACCATCTCCTCGTAATGTAGAGCAAAGCTAACAAAAAAAGAAGTGGTTTTATGATGCAAACAATGTTTTTCCTATTTAGCTTTCTGAAAGCAAACCTGAAATAAATAGCTGTGCGGCCAGAGCACAATTTGAAAGCAGTATTTGAATAAAGATAATAAAAAAGAATTACAGTTCACTATAAGAACTCAGTTTAGTTGCATCAGTCTTAATGCAGTGTTACATATTCTGCATTTATCAAAGTAAAAGAAATAAAGTGATAGTGGCCTTAAAACCTCAATACTGCAATGTAGACAGCTGCCAGTAGAATCCAGTCTTCATTATGAAAACAACTTTTAGTATTGAAATAGATTATTTTTTTAATTAAGACTTCTCTGCATCTTTATCCTTCTCAGTCTCAAGGACTTGCTAAGTTAGTGGTTCTGAAATTCAGGGCATATGAATGATGTAGCTTTACAAATGAGGTATATGGGCAAGAAAAATCATTCCACAGTCAGTCTGTTAATTTATCCAAGTAGATGCTACTCTATCCATTTGTTTTGCATTCCTAGTGTTTTAGTTTGTAAACCTTTTGGAGCAGAAATGTCCGACTTTCGATTGTGCAGGGAGTAGGATTTTGGCTGGGACTTGTCAGTGCTATTAGGAAAAAACCCTTAAAAATATGTTTCTGGAGGTAGGGGGAATATCTAAAAGCGTGAGAAGTAATGCAAAGTAAAAGTGTAAACTTACAGATACCACATTTCAATTATGTTTGGGCAAACATCTCAAATGGTAGGTGGAAACTCTAGTGAATAACAGCTAAGAAGAACTTTATGTACTTTTCCTAAGTGCATTATAAAGGCATGAATACCTTGAATATAGTAAAATAAGGGAACATGATTTAATGTATATTTGTAAGAAGTAATTAAATGGGATTACTCCATGGCTGTTATTAAACAACTGTTAGTGTCATTCTTAGCTGCCTACCAGTGTGACTTGATCAAGAGTTTCTTAGTGAATGTGATCATTTGATTCATTAAAGGTCTATATAATATCAAAGTGCTTGTAATTTAGGCAGGGAGTTGTTATTTTTATTGGAAAAAAAAAGATAAAATCCTATTGATTTGCTAAAGTGTGATGTTCAGTAACATATGTTGTTTCCTATGTTTTAGGGTCAGATTTTCCTTTCCTGAGACTTCCTTGTAGAAATAAAATAATTAACAGAGGATGGCATCTCTTCTGTGCTTTCTCACAGCAGGAACAGAATTCTTGCATTACCCCGTTTCAGTCTTTACACTGCCCTCAAAGGAATTCAGATTAGACCCATAAATCTCAGCTCAAGTCCGTAGGCTATTTGAAGGCATTTCTATAGAGTCAGGTTTCTTCCATTCCTACTCTATTCACATGATTCACGGTATTTGACTGAGGAAAATGTTCAGCGATACCTTCTGGCAAAATCACTCATCAGGGGGTTGGGTTCTACTTCTCATAATTAGAGAGAACAGGGGAGGAAAAGTTGTGAGCGTCAGTGGTGGTACCCAGGCGAATCTGTTTACACCTCTTCTGTGACTGTGGGAGGTGGTGTTGATTCCAGACACCCTGTCCTGAAACAGGATCCTTCAGGCCTGTAAAAGGCAGGAATGTTTCTCTCCATCACTGCCGCATCCTTGAAGCTTTGTTTCTGCAAAAGCTCCCAGCTCCATATTAGGCATGACTAACCTCATCTGGTCAAAGGGCAGGATTGCCAAACATGTTAGTAGAGGTTCATTTTATACATTTTGGAAGTTCTTTCCTTAACAGGACCTTGTTTTTCCTTCATGTGTTTCCTTGGTAATAGGGAACTTGTGGTCTGATAATGAAGGAGTCTGGCTATTCATGCCTGGTACTTCGTTCTGTCTTTTGCTGATATATCCTTTTTCAAGGCAGTGAGAGAGAAAGATGACTCTGCCATCATATGCATGGTTTTGAAATGGTTCAATAAAAATCTTTCTCAATTCTAAAAGTATATTGCTGACTCCACGTAATACACTCTCTTTAATGAAGAGCTAGATTTTCAAAATCGGAGGTGCCTGACTGTGCTGTTCCTCACACTGGCCAGTACCTGATCACAAGTGATACCCTGAGCAACAGGTGTGTTGGTACAGCTGGGAGAGATACCAAGGAAGTTGGAGGTGTATAAAGGATTTGTGAAATATATTGGTTCACGGTCCAGTTGTCAGCATCTGGCTTTAATTCTCCTGCAGGAACTGTTCTGCTGTCCTTGTAAAGGGGAGCTATGATAATGGAGCTAGTATTTAAAAACTTACTTTAAGTGGGCTGCTGAGTGAAAGACATATCCATGTGTTTTTTAGAAAATTTAAGGGAAATATTATCAAAGATTTTAAAGATGACTTCTCATCTTCCTCCTCTCTAGCCCTATCAAACAGTAATTTGGAGAGATTCTGTTTGGAGTGAATGGGGGTTTTACTTAATGAGAATTGGTGGGATGGAGGTACTTTTGTCTCTTGTAATGCTTTTCCTCTTATTACCTTCAATTATTCTTTTTGTATCTCTCCAACAGCGGGAAAAGATTTTCTTTACATTAAAGTGGAGCTCTTTCTTTGACTCTTCACTTCCACTGATACTTCGTCACTGATACTTCTATTTCTAAGGATCAGTGATGATGTTGTGCAGTTCTTTGAGAGCCTTTTGTGAGGGCCACCTTAAAACACGGGTTAGTGCTGTTCAGAAATGCTGTGGACACATGTGGTTTGGGTTATATATCACATAACTGAAGTTATAATGAGGATTGACCATGGATTAATGAAGGCTTCTGTGGTCTCTTGTAATCTGTGAAGTTGTCTAATCGGTGTTGCAAATACCTTACTTGTGATGAGTCTACAGCACAGTTTAGTGAAATATTAATAGCTCTAGAAAAAACATTCATCATCTCTTCTTCCAAGTATCAGTCAGTTTGTATGTCTCCTGATTAGGGTATTTTTTTAGATTTTGTGTGGTGTTTTTTTTTTTTTTTTTTTTTAAAACCGCGAGACTATACGAGTGCAGGGAGCTCTGTTCTCAGCCTTACTGTAAAAGCAGTTTTATTGGATAGAGACATTAAATTCTCCACTATAGTCACTTTGGGGAAACGTTTCAAGATAATTTCTCATTCAACTTCTATAATCCTGCAAACAGGATTTGCACACTTACCATCCGCACACTAAGTCAGTATGGCATGTTGCTTTTTCATTTGTGAGTCTTGAAAAGTCAGACAGCACCAAAATCAGCATTCTTAAACTAATTCTGAAATTCTTTAGATTTGCAGTGAAATAGGCATTGAAAATGTACATGTGGTGACTCACTGGAAGTGGTAGGAGCCCTAGTCCTCCAAATTCAAATTCGTTTTGCAACTGTGGGTAATACAAAAGGTGGAGAGACTGAAAGCCTTTTTTCTTTTTTCTTTTTCTTTTTTTTTTGACACCTTTTGATTGGAAATCTGAAGTGCCACAATATCTGTTACTTTCCTATAATTGCTCCTTTTACACATTTAACAAGTATGTCCCATCAGATTTGATTTTTCTTTTACGTACTGTATCCTCTCTTGTAAAATTCCTTTGAATTTAGCTGTGTTACTGGGTGCACCAGGGTAAAGGGGAGAAGAACAAACCCAAAAGTGTCCCTGACTGGTATTTCTGAGTTGAAGTGGCTTTGCGTGTGGGGATTTCTCTCTTTCATGGCAAACTGTTCTATTCTTTGAGCTGCTATTCTTCTTAAAATCCCGCGATGATGAATATACTGAATGCTGAACTGAAGCTCCAGTTTCTCTTGGCGATGTTTCCCTTCCTGGATGGTGTGTTACCAAAGACTTAAGCAAAGTCTGTCTGCACGCAGGTTGCTTGTCTTGCATCGTCAAATGGCATCTGGATGGGAGCTGTCAGCACGAGAGCAACGATCCTGTTCAGCCCAGTGCCACACAAACAACTGGTGACTGACTTTTTCCCCACATCCAGCCCAGCTAGTTCTCCTTGTCTTTCTTGTGTCTCTTCTGGGACAGTGAGGGCTTTCTAACCCTTATGGAGTCTGAGCATATTACAACCCAGAGTAAATGGGATGGAGGTAGGTGGAGGTAGCTTTGCATCGCTTCATCTCAGGCCTCAGGCTAATTGCAAAAGAGTTGCTAAACCCCCCTGCTGTGTAGGATTAGCTAGGTCTTCCCTGCATGTGAGTGTGAGTTCAGCTTGGAATTCTACAATAACACAGGGATGCCCTTAAATAGTACCACAGTGCCTTGTAAATTTAGGATTTGTTTAGTCTTTCATTGTTCTAAGGAATCTTCAATTAAAGCATTGGTTTGTGCATGAATGTATGTTATTAAACCAGTTTTTAAAATGCTTGATGCTGAAAGAGCGGTGTTTCAAAAAGTTGAAACTTGGCATTATAAATTAATTCTTTTGCATTTGAGTGAAATATGAGGAAAGAGTGCAATTCTGTCAGAAATTAACTCCTTGTGGTCCTTGTTTTGGCTAAGGAATCGTGTGCCCTCCTTTCTCTCTGTGATAACTTGAAGTATTTTCTTGCTTTAAAGATTTTTGTTAAAATCCTCAGGATGTCCCTTCCAACCAATCAGTCCATCCCCAAGTCCCTGTACAGGTTCAAGTAAAAACTCCAAACAAATCCACTTTATGCTGAACTTTGCACACACCTCATAAATGCCAAGCCAGAGCCAATATGAAGTCCTTCATCTCTTGGCATTAATGAGTAGTCATCAAGACGAGGGGAAGGGGTGGGAAGAGAAAGAGAAGAAAAAAGCCCAAACTACTCTTTGTTCAAACTTATTTAGGACACCTGTGCCTTTTAAACAGTTCTTATTGTAAGCAAATTTTTCATTGAAATTTGAGGTAAATTTTCTAGCTAGTCACATTGGTTTTGGGGAAAAAAACCCAAAACCCTTAATCTAGTGGAAAGGAGTCTGATACTCTAAAATGATGATATGTAAGTACACATTGTGTTCTTTCATTTTGCTTTGAATTTTTGAGACATCGGGGTACATTTGGTTCCTGTTCCCAGGCTTTTATGTACAGCATGAGGGCTGAAAGTGTGCTTCGGGAAGTGAAAGCTGACATTCCTAGAGGATCATTTGTTTGGAGCAGCTAGGGTTTTAAATAAAACATCAAATATGAGAAAATCAGAAGAACTGTCAATGTTGTCATTACCTGAATGCAGTTCAGATCAGCAGTGCTGAAAAGCTGTCATCTGATGGTTACAAGATGGCCTGTGACACAGAGCAGTTTCCTCAGAGACAGGTGTGATTAGGTTGATGTAACAAAATTGCTACCTGCAGAAAGATAGGCAGAGCTGCACTTCAATTCCTCACATTAACTTCATCTGCAGTGAGGGCTGGGAGACCATGCTAATTGGGACGGCAAGAAATACTGTGCGATTACTCTGGGGAGAAAAGAGTCTGCATGAACTGAGAACAAACCAAGTTCATAGTTGTCCTGGATTCTAGCATTGTTATAAATTAAAAACACATTTAAGTGTGGTTTTGCTAGAGTTTCCTTCGTAGACTTCATTCCCCTCCGAGTCTGTTACATCAGTTCCATCAGAGAATGTAACTCCAGCTTTTTCTTTATTTTTTATTTTGTGTGTGTGTGCACCTTGATTGTAAAACAAAAATTTGACCTGCCAGTGTGAGTGCAAAGAAGTTTTGGTGTATGCTTAGGCAGAAGGATGTCTAGCACTTGCCTGAAAGTGATTTGACAGAAGAGCTTTTAATTCCTGTGTAAGTATATGGAGACCTGGCACCCGCTTCTGAGGGCAGCTGGGGTCAATGTTACCACACACATGCTCTCACAGATTGTTCCTTTCCTTGTAGGATTGCAATCTGTTCAAAACTGACTGATTTCTGGTTTTAGTTGTAGAATGTGTGCAAGGATGTATGTGCTCCTAAACCCCACTCCTTTTGAAGGTGAAGGCCTCATAGAAGTGTAAGTCATACAAATAATGCCCTTTGGAAATGGCAGGCAGAGTGGGTGAAACATCTCAGATCCCACAGTCAGCCTGGCAGAATCCTGAATTTGAACTCAAAACTCGTGAGATGCAGGCCAGACCCTCTGTCAGAGAATGGTTCTTTTTGTCTCTTGCAGTCATTAGTTTTCAAAGATGTTCTTGTTTAAATGTCTTGACTGTGTACACATGACCTGTAAGGAGCAGGCAATAATCAGAAAGCCTTGAGATGCTCAGTTATGCTTTATTTCAAAGCCCTGACCTCTGCAGGATACCTTCTGAATGTGTCTGACCATTTCCTCTGATTTCTGAACCCTCTGTGGCAGATATTTTTCATGTGTTCCCATGAGTGAGGGCAGAGAGACCATTGGCAAACCTAATGCCCTTTCAGTATCTGGTGAAAACATCTATAGCAAATCAGGGAAATAATGTTTACGTAGCATGGTCATGAAATCATTAGCAAGCTGGCTGGCAAATTAGAATTTTTTTAAAAGGAAAATTTAATTAAGTAATGACTTGGTTGTAGTGCAGTTTCATATCCTTCTCCTAGACAAGCATTTGTTATGAGCTTGAGTAAATATTAGATATTTATCACATAAGATGTTAAATATTTAAATTTTCCTGTAACAGATGTATATTCCTACCTGGTAGGCTGCTGCTCAATATTGAATTAGAAGGACAAGTTTCTCTTAGGTTGTTTTCTTGTTTGGGTGTCAGCTTGTAATGCACAAGCATTGAACTGGGTGAAAGTTTTTTCTGTAGTGATTTTGTGGTTAAGTGCCTACTCCAGGCATTAAGGCTTTTATTTCAAAAGAATGTCATCGCAGCCTGGTCCAGAAGAGTCTGGTCAGTGGCAACCAGCACCTGCAGCTGGTTAGGTAAGCTAGTTACTTTACCTGGTAGGATAAAGGCATGGAAAACATTCTGTTGCCTTTCATGGGACATCTCCCATACTGGCATTTGTCATAAGGGCTTTCCTTTCATTTTTTTTTTTGGAAGCAGGATGTAAATCAAGCATGCTGTGAGCTCTCTTTGGCCAAACCTGCCATGGTCTTTTCCATGAGTATTTGTGCATCCCAGCTGCCACAGCATTATATGGCAAGCTTATGTAATACATAAATACCTGAGTACTTGGGTGTCAGGTGCAGGATGAGCTCCAGTCTGGAAGCAAATTTTGCTTGGGTAAACCTTCTAAGGTTCCAGTGTGTTGTTTCTTCCTCTGTTTATGTTTCATTATTCCTCTCATCATTTCCTAGTCTCTAGGAAAGAAGCTGCAAGTAATTCCTATAGTTTAGCCATGAAGAAGTTGGTCCAGGGGAGCTGGAGTCATTGCATTGCTCCTTGATCAGCAGATCTTCATAGGAATTTAGATCTAGATCTGGGGTCTCGTGACTACAAGCATGCTTGGAACAGCAAAATACTGTGGAGCCAGAAGGAAATGTATTATTACACCTTGTGTCTGGTTTGTCTCTGTGCCACCAGCTGAAAGGGAGTTTGAGGTATGTAGCATAAGGAACAGCTTATGCTGAAACCAGACTGGCAAAGTGGAATCAGTTGTGTTGCATGTGGTGTCTTCAGCAAATGTATTCTCCTGTTATTGCCTTGTTATCTTTATTTTTTTTATTTCAGAAAAGATACATCAGCTATTTGCAGTTTTGAATGCATTAGGAAGCAATCAAAACAGTGACAGCTAGGTCAGAAAAACAGATGCATTCCTTCATCATAATTGCATATGATAATCCTATCCATTGTTGTTATTTTAAAGGAAATTATACTGATTTAAATTAGTCTTTGGTTTGAACTCTGTGTAAGAACCACAGCAGAGTTATCTTTGCTTTGGAATTGACAAAACTGCACCATTTGTCATTCAGTTGTTTAGTAGCAACCCAGCAAATGCAAAGCTGCATAACTATAAATCAGAAACTAATGTTTGCTACCACCTTTAAAAAAAGGTGCTGACATATTAGAGAGATGCTAAATGAACCTTATTGATGTTTCATTCTAATTAAATACAAGGTAAATGTTCAGTAATTGCACCTTTCATTAAAATGTGAATGTGTGATTTACAAGCTTCCCAGCACTGTCCTTTAAAAATCATCAGAAAAAATATTTTGGCCTGGTGGCATTAAGTCACTATAGCTTAGCAATGTGTTGGTAACTTAATAAGCTGTTGGCATTTGTTTTGGAGAAATTTTCCTTCATAGGCAAAGTTGCCAGGCTGCTTGACTATACCATCTTTCTTCATGTGAAATAATATGATAAGGTTCTTGGTATTGAATTGAATGCTTTACCGTGACCTGTGCTTGGGATCTTTGTGTGTGGACTGAAACTGCTTGACAGCAGTAGGATCATTTGGTAACAAACATGCTGATTTCATTACATCCATCCATCTCATTTACATGGTAGATCATCTACTGCTGCTGTGTGCTTAGGCCTGAACAGCTCCATGTTACAAAATGGAGCCGTCACCTTGGTTATTTTTTATGTTGTTGGAATTAATAAATGTTGAACTTCGCTATCAGTACTGCAGGTGAGTTTATGCCTCCTATGAAAGCCTGGTACATGTCATTCTGTGAAAGAAGATAGGGAAAATTTGCATTTTTGCCTGCTTTAAATTAGGATCTGTATTAACGATTTAGGCTATTGTGTTATGAGAGCATCGATTTCATCTTTTCCAATGATTCCTTTTAATGAAATTGTTCAAGGCTCAGTTCACCACAGAGGAGAGGCTGCTCTCTGCATTATTGGAGCCAAGTTTAGGTCACAGATCTTGGCTCTTCTATCATGAGAATCGTTCAATAGAAAACATGGACAGGCCAGAGAACAATTTTCAGCTAATTCCGTGATTGCTTTGAAAGCAGTGGTGAAAAGCACAGGAGTTAATGAGTCTCTGCATTACTTACCCGTTCCAACTAACTCAGAAAGCCAAATAGAAAAAGCCCCTGATTTTCAACTGAAACTATTTTTTTTTAACTGTCCCCAAAATAGACCTGTTTCAGCTGAGAAGGAGGCCTTTCTCTAGTAAAAGATCAAATGTTTGAAAGGCTGATTCTGCTTCTTTCTGTTCTCCTGTCTGTCAGTGGCCTTGGAAAAGTCACTTCATCTTATTTCTGTCTTCACAGTTGAAAAGATAGTATTTTCCCACTTCATTAGGATTGTGACTTTGCAGTGTTTGAGCTGCTTGAGAAAACACAAGTGCAATTAACTACAAAGTATCCCTGGGCACAATTAAAATACAGTATTTCCTTTTTCTTAGTGTGTGCTTGCTATGTGTTTAAGAATACCAACAAACTCCCATAAAATCCACCAAAAAAAAACCCAACCAAAAAAAGAGCCAGTCGAGATCTTCTCTGTTTCTTTATATAATGTATCTGGCATAGTGTCCTTTAAAAAGAAAGGTAGGCAGTCAGAGAAGAGTACACAAGTGCAAGAATTATATTGATAAACCAGCATCTAAATTCTTAAGGAAATAATTTTCATCACATTATGCATATGTGGGTATTGAATTGGAAATGTGTTGTTACATACAATATAATTACATATGTAACTTATACAAATATAAATACTTTTAAATGAAATGTAATTAGTATGTATAACAGCTGTAATAATATGTAATCATGTGTGCTTGAGTACTAATATATAGATAAAATTTAGTAGATAGACTAATAATTGGGTTGGTACAATAATATATTTTGTATTCAAGATGCCCTTGAGTGGCAGTTCCCACTTCAAAGGTGTTTTCATAGGTTCCTGCCCTGAAGTAACTTTATTGTGGCAAACTCTGAAAGCCTTTCTTCTAGGGCATCCTTTTTGCATTCCCTAGATAGCACTGATAGAAAGCTAATTTCCTTGTTTTCATGTAAACAAGGAAAGCTGCAATTCAGAATGTTTTGTCTGGCACAGAAGAGACAAATGATAGTAATAATACCTATCTCTTACATAGCGCATCTCAGACCATTTGGTCTAACTAGGAGTCAGGTGCTATCAGGGAATACCAATTCCTGATGTGTAATCTGTGGCCTGAGTCCTGAATGCTCCCTAGATCCTGGAGTACTGCTACATTATGTCCAGTGATGAAAACACAGACACCCAAAATCTAGGGCTTTCATAAGGTGGAAAAGACAAGAGAATAATCTAGGATTACAGGCTATGAGAAATGTGCTTTCAGCAGATGCAATTCATTTTGGAATGCACCTGAGTTGTGAAGATGCTACAGACGTGGGTAGAGTTTAAAACGTTTAGAGTTTAAAGATCCCTTTCTGCATAGCACAGCTGGACTGTTACCCAGATGTACATTTCCAGCCACAGTGCTGTCAGGAAAAGGGGCAGCAGTAGCTGCTTCAGCTCTTCAGGTCATAGCTGAGGCACAGGAGCTTGGGGGCTCATCCAGTTGTCCTGTCTTCCCTTCTCTGTGTGTTTTTGCAGTAGCTTAGTGCTTCCTTGTGATTTGTGTCTGTCTCTTGATCGATTCTGATGAAAAACATGTCTCTAAAAAAATTCCTTTGGGAAATATACCGAAATGTTGGGAAAGCCCCTAAAAGAAGAAATCTGTGTGCTTCACTTTCAGCAATGTGCAACTTTTACTGTTGAGTAGGAATGACCAGGGGAAGACATGCCAGGAAGGAGGGGGAGAACTGCTGGACTTGATTTTGTATTGTAACTGCAGCATCACTGATGTGAATGTGATTTTGAGTCTGTCTGGTCTTCGTAAGTGATGTATGACTTCTGCTGAAGCTGCTCTGCATTTTTTCTCCTGATGCTTCCAAACTCTGACTTGCAAAGAGGTCAGCTCTGCAAGGAGAAGCTGACATGATGAGATGCAATTCTTGAAAATCCTTTTTAGTGACAGTAGGTAGGGAAAAAAACCCCTTTAGTGAGGATCAAGGTAAAACACTAGGACTACAGTATATGGGGGTTCACAATTACTAAGTGCCTCTTAGAAATAACTTAAATTCAGTGTTGTAGGAAAAAAAGGCTTTGCTGGTCTGGATCACCATTCACCTCTCTAACTTAAATTTGGCTTATTGAAATAGAGCAAAAAAGACTACCTAAACTCCGTGGATAATCATACTGTGCCTGGTTATACAGTCTGCCTTTTGAGTCAGCCTGAAATGTTAGTGAATGAGCCAGGCAAATATAAAGAATAACATATTTTGCAGAATTCACAGGCAAGTCTTCAGTTCTTGATGCATGACCATACAGAGGAGTTAAATGCCATACACTTGTTTTAATCAGACCTGCTGAACTGTAAGAAGTGTTTTACTGCTCTTCAGTTTTTGGAGGAAGCTACTCTAGGTAATAATAGTTGTTTTCCTTATAACAGAGCTTGTCAACCAACACTATACACACATCAAAATATTCTCATGATAATAGTGGATATAGAATAGAGATAATAATAAAAGTCTGTGAGTGTGTGCATAGGAATTTCTGTGTTAAATACATAAGGAACAGTTTGCTTAATATTGCTGAAAATTAAGATAGATATGACCACAGGATTCATACTTACCCTCCCTCTTGGTAATTTAATAGTGGTAACGAGACTTGCTCCTAGCAGTGTATACCAAAACTAAATTGAATAACTTAGATATGTACTACAGAAATTGCTGCATTTATATTTGTGTGTGTGTATATATATATATATACATATATATAATTTTTAATTTGTGACTTGTATGGCATAAATCCACAAGTTTCATAATGCTAAGTTATATGAGGGGGGAAAAAAAAAATCATTAAGGACAAAGAACCTGGCCAGCGATGCTGGAAATAGGGAGGTGAGGGGAACCCCAAACAGTGGAGTTTAAGGAACAAGCAAAGTTTGCCTGATAATTGCAAAGTAATCTGTCTCAGTAAAAGTTTGCACTGTGGAAATAGAGTTGCCTTGTTAAAAGCCAGTCATTGTAACTCATTCAATTAAGCTCTTACCTGTACACAGATATATGGGTATGATGAGGAGCATGAAGTGCAGGAGTTTACAGAGTGAACCTGCACATATGCAGGCTCAGGACAGGACAAGCACGGCTGGGCAGAAACCAATTTCAGAAACTTTTTTTTGGGTGAGCTGAACTGTTTTTTAGGATCAGATTTCTCAGGTCCAATTTTAAGCTAAAAGCTACTTCCAGGTGTTAGTATGAGGCTACTTGGGCTTTGCACATGTTGGTTTTAATTTTGTTGGTTTGGGTTTTTTTTTTTAATATTTACATAAAAATTGAGGCATGCAGAGAGACTTGGAGAAAGGCTTTTGAGATGAAAATGCATTTCTAATAAAATTTTCTCCATTTTAATTTCTTTGCTTGAAAATACAAACTTTTGGAACTTTTCTTCTGTATCTGGTGCTGCTTGAGTGGGAAGGGAAACACCTTTATGTAACTATATAGATCTTTGTTATCATACATTGCCTTGCTGAGACCCAAATTTTAACTAGATATATTTTTTTAATATTATTACAGCTTTGTAAAATAGGCAAATATTTCAGTTTTCTTTCAGTAGGCAAATATTTAATTCTTCCTATGAGCATGAAGAGTTAATGTATGGGGGAATGAAAAGATATCGAGATGACTTACATCATCATCAAAGACAAACCTTTTTTTTTGTTCAAATCCTGGTTTATTTAAACAATCTTGCACTGAATAAACTGTTCAATGATACATACATTTAGTTCCCTTTTCCAATCTCTCATTTGTTGGCTTTCCTTTGCTAGCCTATGTTATGTTCTCAGCAGCCCTGCTTGCTTATTGTACTTTTTTGATATTCTTCCACCAGCTCTAAAAATCATATAGCTCATCCAAAACAGTAATTAGGAAAGAAAAGCCTCTGATCAGCATTACTTGAACATGAAATGTTAAAATTAGAAACAGCATGAAGGTCTTCTGATTCATCATAGCAGGTAGCCTTTTTCCCCCTGTTGTTGAGAGGGGAGAGGTGCCTAGCCTGGCTAACTCCAGCATTTGCATGTGAAGGACATTTCAAAGAAGAAAGCAATCCTGGCAATTACTGTAGGGGAAAAGAAGGCGGTAATAGAGGCTAGTGAAACCTTGATATGTCAGAATTAAAGTAGAAGAGATATATAAGCTGTTGCTGTAATTCATCGGCCATAAAAGAGAGATGCAATGGAAATTCATGGTGGGAAAAGTGGTTTGATGATATAAAAAGCAAGAGTTGTTTTCTTTGAGGAGAATCATCAGTTGAGCAAAACAGATTTACACAGAGATGCCTGATTTAAACCAGGACAGGACCTGTCCTTTGAGCTTGTATCTCTGATATCAAAGGAAGAATTATTTTCCATTACTGAAAAAAAACCCAAACCAGAAATCTAACTACATTATGGGGAAAGTGAAAAGACTTTAATATTTTGCTGGCAAATATTTTAGCAATGTTTGTAAACTATGTATAGATTCTTGAGTCATATTTCTTAAATAATTGCTAGGCACAGTTTCAGTCTACAAGAATTTATTAAAGATATTATGAAATTGGAGTAGGGATGAATTCCGCACACATCAAGTTGCCAAAATAATGCTTAGACCATTTTATGGTATGCATTTAAATGAAAGTTTACCTCAGAACCTTACCGTAAAGCACAACATACCATCCTTCATAAAACGTTTGTTTGATAATAAGCTTTTAAGAATACATCTTATAAATCTGTTGGATTACACCAGTAATGTTTATGTAGAAAATATGTTCCAATACAGCTCAGACTTTTAGAAGATAGAATTTGTCTGCGTTACTTTGCCTGGGTAATGCTTTGGCTTCATTATTAGCTGGCTGATGATACTGGTGTTCTCAAACTGCTAAATAGATTCAGTGCATTATAAAATTACTTCCTGTGGGATATTTATAAAACTTAGATCCAGCCTTGATAATTGTTTCCATTGTTTGCTCTATGAATGAAAATAGTTGTTGCAAATCTATGTTAAAGTTGTAAAAATCACTAGAATTTTACCTTATGTATAACTGTTTTCCCCCTTTTAGTTGCCCAATGCCATTCAGGCGCTGTCTTATTTTACATACCAGCATTGTCAAGCATCAGATATTGCTGTTTATATAAATCATCAGAAATTTGGTGACAAATATGAGCTGCCTCTTGCTTTACAAACCCCAAATGCTTGATATTTTCACAAGAGCACTGCGTTCTTCATGTCAGGCTGTCCTTTCCTCTCTGTGTTGTTTTCAGTTCTGAAGCAGCTGTAATGCATACAGAGCAACACAATGTACGACAGCAACTGGAAGCTGGTTTTTAAGCTCGAGGTGGGGCTTCTTGTGTGACTGCAAATGCCATGTTCGGTTTGGAAGACTTTTCCAGTGCCTTGAGACCCTCCAAGCTCACCTGCTCCCTGGCAGCACAGGCAGGCCAGGACACACCAGCACCTTGCTCCATCAGGAGTTGCTGTTGTGCTTTTCCAGTTGTTACTGATGGCCAAACAGCAGGAATTTCATTGAGGAATGCTGTGCCAGGGCAGGTATTGTATACTGAGGCTAGGATATTAAGACATTTGAGAAGCAGTGTTTTTATAACACAAGTTTCTTATGATCCAGCATAGAGCCTAAGCAATAGTGCTGTAGCTCTATTTTATGTCTTCCTGTAGCATGGATACATATTTTTCATTTTCATATAGCTAATTCATAATGGTTCTACTTGCTTTCTTTTTCTTTCTTCCTGGCACCTGCCATGCAGCAGCAGTTCTGTGGAACTGCATTCACCTCTTCCGCTGCCCATGCAGTTCTTGTAAACTTTGCTCTTATTACTGCCTATCCCCTTCTCCATATTCAAATGTCTCAGCCTTTTTAGTCTCTCATGGTAAGGGACAAGCTGCTTGGCCAAACTTCAGGCAAAAAGCCTGGCTTAAGGCTGTTTTGTTTAAAAATGGCTGTGTAAAATTAGGCATCCCAAGCTCTGGTTCTAAGGGGACTCAAATAAGTGGCCTGTTTTTCAAACTGCTACTACCCCATTAGTTCCTGTGCAATGATTAGAAACTGCTGAATCTTCAGCAATTTTGAAACTTAGGCCAAGGATTTAGTTGCCCGAGGGTGGTATTTTCAAAAGAGTGTGGGTTAGACCAACACAAAGTGCTTATAAGCACCTTGCTTCAGTGGCAGCTTTAAGCGTGTGACTTTACAAAAGCTAATACTTTTCTTCAAAGGATAGTTATTCAGCCTTGTAGAGGGCCAGATGGGATTTGTGGAAGTTGAAGCCAGGAAAGAAAACGCGAGGTATGCATACTTTCAGGTGCTATGCTGTTAGAAATGTTAGCTTTTGAGAAATATTCTGAGAAGACATGGAGAGTGGCCAGTCTGTGAGTTTAATAACATGTTTTTGATCTGTAAATGTTACTGTGCCATGGTTAAAAGGTAACTATATTTTTCTTGTCCAGTAATCACTACTGGTTTAACTGCAGTGTATTTCCTTTCAGAACTGTGTGGTTATAGCAGAAATGAGCTATTGACTGGAATCTTATCATTTATCTAGACTTCTTTTGGTTATTTGAAATGTGCCTGAGAGGTAATAGGTGGCAATTTGCATTCTTTTGTTCTGTGAATTTTACCTGACAGTCCTGTCTACAGGCTCTTTTGTAAGGTTTAAAGGAACACCAGGGATGGGAGGAAAAAAGCTGAGCAAAATCCCGACCTTGCTAGTACATATTTTTGTTGCATTAAAATTCTGCCAATTTAGAAAGGTTTCACTGAAGCAAATGCAGAAACAGGAAGGATCACAGCTCATCACAAAGGAAAAAGGAAAGGATTATTATCTTCCTTCTCTGCTACACTTCCATTTAAACTGATTTTCCCCCTGCTACTTTTATGAGAATTCGAATGAAGGACAAAAATTCCTGTGTTCCTGAGACAGGACTTCCAGGAGGCAGGGGTTTTTTTCTACGTGCATATGAAAATTCAGAGTGTGTTCTTTAAATTATTTAAAGAGATTGTCTATATGAAGACCTGCCTATAATGGAATATCCTAATGTAGTTTAGCAATTTAAACGAGTATTGGGTAAAAGGCGTATGGCAACAGGATCTCATTAACGAAACAGATTTGATTTGAAGCCCTGATGCAGCTGTTGACAGCATAATTAAAATGATTAATTTGGAGTAGAAGTAGTACTTTGAACTAATTTGAAAAAATGGTTATGATCTTGACCATACATCTGACCGGTGTTAGGTAGGTACATAGAAATGTTTAAAGGGAAAAAAAAAACTTGAAGTGTTTTAGCTGAAGGAGAGAAGGCTTTGTCTCAGATTCCCGTTTTTTCAGAAAACAAATATTTCCTAACAAAAAAATGAAGGTAAAAAAGTGAAACAAAACCTGACCTAAGCACATGAACAAAAGCAGTTACATATAATTTCTTTCCTAAATATCTAGGGATTTCTGCATGTGCCATTTTGTCACGGAGAATCATATTTAAAATCATAATTAAGAGTATAAATATTCTTAACGACTAATTCCGTCTATTTCCTCATCTGAAATACAATTGACTGCATATTGTTTGCATATATATGTACTTTTATATAAATATTTGTGTATGTATACATATATATTTTTAAAAAAAAGTTTCTTTTCCTCTTTCTCTGTCTGGATCATGGTGGGAATTTCAGTTAATGCCTGGGGCAAAGTGCCCTGCAAGGATGTTTGGAATTCCTTTGCTCCCTATAAAGGAGATCTTTGGAATCTGTAAGAGGGTTAGAAAATACATGGTTGTTCTGTAACAATTGGCTTAACTTCTGTAAGTTTCTTTTGTTTTCTTGATATAATAAATAAATACATTTGATAAGCTTCAGTTATGTCCTAAAAGAAGAGCTGGGCTGTGTTTTCTAGTTTTTAAACAGGCTGAATTAAAATGTCCCCCTCTTAATGTCAGCTATGTCACGTGCTGTGACATTTACATTTAAGCTTATATATGTAAGCATTCCTTTTGATTAGACATCTTACATCTCAGCATTTAATTACCCAAATCTCCAACACGGGTAACATGAATTGCTCCCCCCAACTGGAGTTTGCAGTTTATGCAGTATTAACCTGTTCAAGCATCTCTTTTCAGACTTCTTCACACATTTGTGTAGGTGGGGCTACAGGGCTGTGAGGTGCAGAGAGAAAATGAAAACTGGGCAGTATTTTCAGCTAGAGAAATTGTTCAGTTTCATAGTCTGCTAGTGTTTGTGTATTAAAAGTGCATGTAATGTTAAGAGTAGATGTTTAATGTTAATATGACAGTTTTGTCTGAATTGTGGTGCTTAAGGACTGTTTTATTTCTCTCCTCTGGGCTTCTAGCTTCATAATTGCTTGTCCTTACTTCTTATTATAGTAAAGATTAAACATTTTTATTGTAGGGGGACCAAATGGTTTGCTTTGTAAACACAAAGCCACACACACGCTCTTCCTGCAAAAGTATTTTTGTCACCGGTGCTCGCCCCATCTGCGTGGGTGTCAAGGCAGGACTGGATCATATGTGCAACATCCTTTTCTTTTAAAACATGCGAAAGAGTTGCCAAAGTGAGTGTGCAATGCTGTGGTGCATGCTCCCAGTTTTCCCAGTTCTTGTGCCTGAAACTGAGGCCTGATTTACCACACATGCAAACAGTTTTCTTTGCTAAAGATTCTGCATCCTAAATCTACAGTGTGATACCGCCTTAGCGATAGTAAAACATGGGTTTTCTGAAAGGCTAAATGCCTGCTTAAAACATGTAAGTTTTTTTCTTTACATGTTTAATAAACCCCCCCCTTCCCCAAAACCAAAACCTCAACAAAAATAAAAAAAATAACCCAACCAACAACCCCAAAACACCCAGATTTCTTGAATAAATGGTCTGCTTTTTTTTTAATCTTGGACTGACCTTTGCAGTTAAGCCTCTCTGTGGTGTATAAATAAGTGGTGACCAATTACTCTTGGGAAGAAGGAAGTTTGATGAATCACAGGAAATAGTAAATTATGTGGATTCCACATGATTCCCAAGGTTGAAACTACTTTTTTTTTCCTTCCCCCCTTGCACAGGGGCCTTAAAATGTCACTGATTTGATGGGATGGTAGGCTTGGGTTACTTCTGGAGGGCACGGTGTAGGGAGTGAGGAACGGAAAACAGAAGATTTCACAGTTGTTATCACACCGAGTAGGTTAAATTTGCTCTCTTTTGTTTCCTCCCTGGAGGGTGGAGGAAAACAATCGTGGTGTGCTAAAACTGCTCGAAAGCATACCAGCTATTCGGGGACAGCAAGTGATGAAAGTGGGGCTTTTAAAGAAAAAAAAAAGAAGTGTGTGAGGCATGGCTGTGGTGCTGATAACCTATTAAGTTTTACTCTGCTGATCTCCCATGATTTAAAGTTTCAACATATCCATGAAGTGGTAGTAATATAAATAGTTAGGGTGGGGAAGGCTGCAAGTACTAATAGCAAATGGACTCCAGGATGTGAGAGTAAATGGGGAAACAGAGCCTTTCCTGGTCTACTCTGTCTCTTGGCTGCTATTCTCTTGGCTTCCTTGTCAATTAAACTAATTGGTGTTGAAGATATTTCCCTAAAGGAGATCTCATACTAGGGCTTTTCAGGCAAAATCATTTGCAAGACTTTTAATCTAGTCAGGATATATTAAAAGTATACAGGAGTTTTTATGCGTGAAGGGAATGCTTTGAAATTGTTACATTGTTCGTGATCCATATAGCTAGACAAAACACTCCGTACTTACTGTCTCCACAAAATGAAAGTTAATTTATATAGTGTAGCAACATACTTTGTTGTGGAGCCACATTAATATAATATAGTTTGAGACACAGGAATTTTTACTATTTGATTTAGTCTTTTTCATAACAAAAGTAACTTTCCAATGCAAAAGGAAGAATTTCCTTCCCATTTCTTTCCCATCTTTTTAGATGTTTTCTCTCTTCACATTTACATCAGGATGTGAGACCTTTATTGTACTCGAATGCCTAATATCTGCATTGTGCCACTAAAGGTTTTCATTATCTCTACAATTCTCTTTCATTGATTCTGCAATAGAATTTATTTGTAGTGTGCATTAATAAAATGCATTGGGAAGAATGTACAAGAATGATACTGAAAAGTGGTGTATCTATCTGGAATTTAGCACAACTTTGGGAGAATAAATTAAAAATAAAGCAAGCAAAATTCTAACCTTTAAATTACAAACAGGTAATTTTTTTACATGAACTTTTGTGAGATCTGATTTGGTCACAGAACTTCATTGTTTGTGTATCCTCAAACGTATAAATTGGTATTTTCTAATAACAGTATTAGCTTGCAAATGACTGTGCTTGCCAGAGGTAAACTCTGTTCAGAAAGGCCCCTGTGCCTAGGACAGTGCCTTCCTGTGATCAGAAAGCTGTAGGATAAATACTATTTCTGCATTTTAAGTCCTTCTTGCTATTAGTGTGTATTCCTTAGTGCCAAGGATGTGTGTGATGCTTTGTAAAGCAGCAAGATGGAGTCCCTATTCTGTGGAGCATAGGGTGGCTGTGCTCATGCAAAGCTCTTGTGTGTTTGCTGTCAGGTTTACCCATGTGAAGAGCTTCAGTAAAGGCTTTCAGCACTGACCACGTGGTTGGAGCCTGGATAAGTGGGCTTTAGTCACTGTGTGAGTGGTGCTGTGGGAGTATTGCAGCTTTCCACAGGATGAATGCTGGGGACAAGTGTGGTGCTTACAGTAGCCTGAAAACTGTTCTCAGTTCAGGTATCTTTGGTGCACCTTCTGCAGGTCAGCTGCAAGGCTTTCATGCTGCCACAGCTCTGGGATGTGGCAGAAAGGAGCTGATGTGGAGATTGGTATCTTAGTCTAAAATGTGAAAAACATCACAGCTGTAACTTGATCACAGGACCTCGATTTCAGACTGTTTGCATGTGGCTCCTGGGGGAAGACTGCAATTCTCACCTGGATGACTTCCCAAGAACACTGAAGTGGTGGCCTGACAAAACTGTACTTTTCTTTTTAGGTGTGGTACTTAGGTTAGATTCCTTCTGGTTGGGGCACACTAAAACTGCTCTGTCGTGGGCACTCACCCATTGCAGGTTACCTGCCAGAAACTTGAGCAGCTAAATTCCAGGAAGTAAGAGAGATGTAGGATTACCATAATTACCCACTGGCTTTTCAGCAGCTCATTTGTACTTGAGTGCTACCACCATTTGGGGACATCCATCCCAAGCCACATAGGAAGTGACCCAAAGGAGAGCTGGAGGACCAGAGCAAGGTGTGTGATACATTACCTGTGGAACTGGATGTGTACAGGACTTTCTAGTCTGTCAATGGATTAGAAAGTTGGCTGAAAACTTGATTTGCGTTGAACCAAATAAATCTAAAACTTTCCATCTTAGTTAATGATACTTTGTCCTTTAAGGTAAGAGTGTTTAGATCAAAAAACCTCATCTTTTTCTGCTTGGAACATCCTGTGTGTTGCTCACTTCTGGGTTTGTTTGGGGTTTTAATATTTAAACAATGTCAGCTCCAAGTGATTTAGTGAAAAATGTGGGAAAAAACCTTACTATTTTTATAGATCAAATGTCTCAGTTAATACAGCAGCTGAAATCTTCCTTTCACTGAAACTATTATCTGAGTTTGAACCATGGGTAGGTTCTGTTCGTATTTCAAAACACAAAATAAAATTTGGAGTGTATTTAGTATTGATTTCCTTCCCTTTCCCTGATCTAGCTGAAAGTGTTATGTGCTTATTTTTATTTGAACTTGCAGGTACATGATTAGCTTTCTACAAACTGTGACTCAATCCAAGGTCAGATCAGTTTTCAGGCTTGCTGGGGCTCTCAGTGAACATTTTCACAATTTTCACTGTGACTGACCACTTGGAGAGACTTGCAGGCAAAGCTGGGCAGGAAGTTACAGAACACCTCTTCTTCCAGACTTATTTACCACTCAAGTACCTACCAACTTCACTAAGACTCTTTATGTAAATATTTTTGAGGTGCATGGTGAGTTTTCAGTTGAGAGAGAGGCAGAGTGTCCAGAGTAGTCACTAACACATTTTTTTGGGATACTCCCATGCAAAGGACATGATCACAGTGCAGTTTGCAGGTGCTTTCTAAGTTGGATGTGGGCCCTGGTTTCTGGGTTTCCCATACCCAAAACAACGTTTTCCTTCTCTTAGATTGGTTCAGTTTTGTAGAATTAAATATAAATTCATTCAAGAAGGGCTGGCTCTCCGACTGCACGGATCAGGCACTTCCTATGGCACACACATCATAACAACTTCGTCTGAATCCTTCTATCTGTTTGAGGTGTCTGGAAAAGAGCTTTATTCCAGGGTGGAATGTCTAGTTGGTGACTGAGAGAGAAAGGATCTGGTGGAGGAAAGGCATGAATTATATTTTCATACTAAACCCCCCCTAAGTACAGCTGTGTACTAGCAATGCCTCTTTTCTTAAATTGTGAATAGAAGAAATATCTGTAAAATGGTGGGGGAAGAGAGAAGAGCTGGAGAGAGAGAGGCCAACAGCTGAGCACAGATGCCTCCGAACTACTGCCCTGCAGTGGGTCAGTGACCAAGGTGCAGAGCTGGCAGTGCATGCAGAGAGCTCTGAACTGGGCTGGAATTTTTAATGTTGGGTACAAAAAGCTCACAAATACTCTCCATGCGGTGATCATCTGCTCCTTGTGAAGAACAGTTTTGCTGGCCACGAATGAGCAGCACCCATTGGTAATGTTGATCAACTTTCAGGCCAAGCAACAGAGTTTTACTGAAGTGTGTTCTTAATAGTCTGTGTTTTTTGAAATGCAAGATTTTTGCCCTGTAAAGAAACAAGATCAATTGTAGGAAGGGAAGTGCATGTATATATAAGTAAGGAAACTTTTCTTTTTGTTTCCCAGAAAAGCATTAGCTGAAAATACCTTCCTCTGTTTCTTCATCTCTAGAGGCTGTTGTCTCTTGAAATTTGAGGTTTCAGAAACCTCCTAGTAGAATGAGAGTTGGCAAAGAAATTCCCTTTTATTGTATCATCTTCTTGTAATGGGAAAAAGTGTGGTTGCCAGCAGACAATTTCTTGGTGTCATTTATTCTAATCAAAATGTTCTATCATTGGGCTGCTTTCACAAGTAGTCTCATTTGGCTCTCTTTCTCCTCTTGGAGTAATGACAGCATCCTTTCATTCCCAAATGACACCCAGAAGTCCCCTGCTATTGAGAGTCAGACAGCAGTGTGATGCCTGTGACTTTCACACAATCTGATAAGTATTCATAACTCTCAGGTTGTTTCTGCTTAGCTGGCACGTATGAAAAGTGGCCACTTACAGCAGTGAACTGACAAAATGTCTTTGTAACTAGAATCTCACAGTCAGTTTCTGGGAGGGGGGAGGAAATAGTGAATGTTCTTGTCAAATGGTTTAACATGATCTCTACTTCTGGGCATGCCTCGTAAAACAGAAGTCATGCGGTGAAGGGGAAGAGAGCACTTCTGATGTATGTATTATCTACTCTTCTGCCATGGGGTGAGAAACGCTTGAGCCAGCTTGTCTGTTTATCCAGCTAAAAAGCAAACCAAGGTTATCCATAATTAGAGACGGTTGAAGAGGTTGTTCAGATCTGAGTCTGGATTACAGGCAAGCTGCAGTTCGTGTTTGAGGCTGAATGATCTTGTCTGGCTTCAAGGGCACTAACACTGGAGATAGGCAATTTTCAGGAGTATCTTGGCCTCAAATGGCAGAAACACATGGTGTGTTGTTTATAACTTCCTTATGAGGAGAAGAGAAGATTTTGACTTAGAGGCCCTAGTAGAAACTTTAGAGTGTTTCATGCTCCTGCCCTCCCTGTGAAACTTGTATTTAATATTCAGTGCCACGATACGTGAATTCCAAGGAGGCAATGAAATGCCTTTACAAAAAGGAGCAGAGAGCTGTGGCACTAACCCTGATCTTCTGTTACCTGTGGGAAGATCTTGTGGAAAAAAAATTATGTGGCTTAATTGGAACTCTGTTTTGTGCCACTGGCTCTCTTCATTCTCTGCTACTGGAAGATTTATGGGAAGTGTGGGAATGTGTCCTCTCCATTCTCGCCTCCCCAAAGAACTAGGATTTCATCAGTAAGGAAAGCAGATATAATGATCTTTTTTATACATCTGTGTATCAGATCGCTACTAGAGTTCCAAAAATCTAATGCTGGGATCATTAGTTATGTTTGTGAGCTACCAACATCACAGTAATAGGACAGCATATTTGTCATGAACGTGCTGTTTAGGTCTCGAGAGAAAAGGAGAAGAACATGAAGACTTCCTGCCTCTCCCTACCTCCCTCCCCTGCCCCCCTGCTGCAGTTATTTGAATGATTACATCTTCACATCTAAATATGTGAGCATGGTCTTGGAATGCTAAAAGTGGATTCTTTTCAGGTTTATAGATTAATCTAACAAAGAGGGGTTAACAGTCAAATAGATTTGATGGTATCTATCTAATTGCCTTTTTACATAATTTATACTTTGCTAGCTATAAAAAGATGCTTTGGAAATGATTCTGAAAGTCCTTCAGGAATAGTCCCAATCTCTGCAGCCTTATTAAATGCATACAGGCATGTCTCCCAGTGAGAATCTCAAGCTGTGAAAGTCATTAGAATAATAAATTAAACTTCTATGTACACAGGCATTTTAAACTTCAGGTGAAAATCCCTTATATGCCGTGTTCTGATTTTCAACTCCAGGGCTAAAGAAACAGGACTTTGGAAATGATTGGTGATCTTCTACAATGTTTTACATGCATAACAAGTTACTGGGCTGTGCTGGCTCCTGAAACATGCTGCAGAACTTGAGATGTTAATGCTTTGGAGGGTTCTTTTCCTTTCTTCACTTCTAGGCTGCTAAAATATAATTAAGCTGGTTTAGACTATTTAATGGTGGAAACTACACTGCTAATAACAGAGTGCATGTTGCTATTGTGGATTAGTTCCTGTAAACACTTTCTATTAATATTTTAGTCAATATTATATTGTAAAATGGACTCATTTAATACATTGTGTAATCAGGATGACAAATGGACTTAATCAGGTTTTGCAACTGGAGCAACATGGCTTAGAAGAATAACTCCATGAATCCAAAAGTCAAAGGGCCAATGGAAACAATTCTTTCATGGAAAAGGATGTAAGAGTAGTGCCTGCACAAATCTGCAGAGTCAACTCTATAAGAAAGGCTAACAATGCCTTTTAGTATCAATTTTTTGTTTCCCAAAACCATCTTGCTTGCGTTAAATTGCTTCATTTGATGAGAGTGTTTGCTTGGATGTTTCAAGGTACTTACCAGCCAGTTAGTGAAGTGGGCCAGAACCAAAGGATGTACTTCGTATTCTGTCAAAAACTGTCTCTTGAACCAGTAGAATTACCTACTTGACCTGAAACATTTTACCTTTAGCTGTTTTGCACTACTTCATGCATGTCAGAGTACTCACCAATGCCATGCATGTGAGCAAAGGGGAGGAGCACAATATGTGTGAAGGGAAACAAATACATGAGGAAAATAGTAGAAGAGTTGGAGAGAGGTTTGCAAGGGGGCTGTAATCTTTATCTTCCAGTTAAGAATTTGGTGTATACCTTGATTAATTGATGAGGAATGCTCCCTCATAAATTTCACTAAAATTACTTTGACTTCACTAGAGAGAAAAACGTATTTGTATTTAGGCGAAGGTTGCAATTTCTTCCATTTCCAAAATTCTGAATTTTTTCAGAGTGGGAGAATTCAGTTAATGAAATTGATTGTTGTGAGTTGGAAGATGCTGCTTAAAAGCTAGGGAATGGAAACACTAGCGTTTCTTGCTTGATCGTGTGGGGCTTTTTTAAAATGTCTGGAGGTTATGATTATGGAGGATGCTGGATCCTCTAATTAGAATTTTAGTTCTTAGTCGATACCTTAGGCTGTGATTGCCTAATAAAATAGTTTAGTCAGAAAGTCTGACAAACAAAAATTAGGAAGGGATATATTTTTAACAGGAATTAAATTTTTCTTATTGGCTTCAACCATAGCCAGAATTACATTTTCACATTGTAAGTGTGGTCTCTCACTATACTTGAGTTGGGGAACTTAATCAAGAACAATTTCTTTTCTCTTATAGAAACTGCAGAAACCGTTAGAAACAAATCAATATGCAGGACAGTTTTAAGAGGAAAAAAAATTCCAATATTTTCCAAATAATAACATTGAATCCAACTCTTGCTCATGCTGCCTCAAAGTAGTCTGTGGCAACAGCTGGTGCTCAAACAGCTAAAAACACTGAAGCATCTATTTCAATACAAATAAAAATAGACCTAAAAATGCTTAGTCTGAACCTAGTTCAGAAACTAATCCAAAATAAGTGTATTTTGGGAATTGGCTGTATTCAACAGCTGGTCATTTTTAGCATTTCATCAAGCAGTAGCGTGAAAGAAATATCTACTATATAAGTACTGAAGAACCTAGTCAACCACAGGCCAGAAGTGGACAGAACAAATGGTAACAAGTGGTAGTGTTTCCATCTGCTTTGGTGGACTCTCAATTCATCATATGGTGACTGTTTGCCCAGATTCCTGGGCTCATTTTGGCCTTGGTGAGCAATAGCAATAATGTCCTTATCCTGCATTTCTTCTCCCTGGCATAGATCTTTCAGGATTTATATATGTAGCCTTTTTTCACATCTTCCTCAAATATGGATGAAAACCAGCCTCCATGGCACTCTATTTTTCTTCCACAAAGTCATAGGGAAACATCCCTCTTTTAAGATACTTTCCAAGAACTATAGAGACCACTTGTATATTGCCTGAATTCCAGGTGTGTACAAATCTAGCTTCTCAGGTTTTCAAGGTGTAAGGGAAAGTTACTCCTCCTTTTTTTCCCTGTTCCTGTGAAGAGGGCATGACATAATTTCTTAAAGAATGGGTATTGAATCTCCAATTAAGAATATACTCAAATGTTTCCCATAATGGAAGTAATGCCTGTAATTGTAAGAGAAGAGAAACATCATCTCATCTCACATTGCTGCCCCAATTGTATCATGGTGGCCTGACATAGAGGCAAAGGAAGTATTTTTCCCAGACATGTGTTTCTTGAAAGACCTACTTTCGTTATCCTCCTCTGAGTCAGCAGAACTGTGTGGATTGCTAGTCCTGAGACTGCCCATCCAGTTGGAAATTTCAAACTTGAATGGACAGTTGTGAAGCCAAGGAATGATGCCCACGTTGGTGCTTGGCCCAAACCAAGCCCTGGACAGGAGGAAGGTGTCAGAAGCACTACAGTGGCTTTAAGGGCTGCACTCAGATGCTGTGCTAAGTGCCACTCCTCTCTTCAGGTGAAAGTTTTCACTCCCTGCTTGTCAGCTGCTCTGTTTGCAAGAAAGACAAAGAAGATTTTGCTAAAGCTGTTTAACAGCATGAAATAATGTTTTCTCAAAATGACTGGAACCACTCCTTAAGCAAGAGAGAACCTGCAGGCGGAGGAAGTGCCTCCGCATTCTTTCTGTATTTCGACAAGAGGACAGAGACAGGCTTTTGACAGGTAGTAAGCAAAGTTTGATTAATTGACTTATCTATGGGAGATAGAAAGAACTGTAGCAGTCAGCACTCTGCTGGCTTACACCTCCCTAATACAGTTCTTTGCAGAACAGGGCAGTCAAATAATGACCACATTTCCCCCCCTACACACACACACTTTCTAATGAGTTTTTGCTGAGCTTGTAGTTCTGCTGGGGACATACTCCTGTTTGATAATTGATGCACAGAGCCTAACCTTCCCTGGGACAGATTTGCAAAAAGAAAAAAAAAAAAAAAAAAAAAGGGGTTTTTGAGCGGGTTTAGGTTTTTCCTTATACGTAGCCACCTT
>VZTH01004248.1:543398-555271 GCA_013397815.1 Aleadryas rufinucha | reverse complement strand
AAAAAAAAAAAAAGTGGTTTGAGCAGGCTTAGTGTTTTCATCATACGTAGCATCCTTTATGAATTGTAGACTCTTTATTGCTACTATTACGGTTGGGAGCTCTTCCTATATTTCTGTCTTTTGCTTGCCTTTATGTGAATTTTAGAGTCCAAGTTTTACATTTGAGTGGCCTGAAAACTTAACTGCTGTTTTATTGTGAGATAAACCTATCTCCTCTTTTCATGTGACTTACAGATGGATGCATCCACTATGTCATGTTAAAGGAATAATTAAAAGCTTAATTTACATGCAACGTGAAATGTCCAGAAATAACTGCACTCTGCTTCAAGATGTGCTGTGATTTGTACCATAACTTTGGATTGTTTTGGTTTTCTAAAAATAATAAATGACCCTCCAAATAGTGGTTGGCCGGAGGCGTGCAAGAAGCAATCCATAGTATATGGATTTGCTCAATGGCATTTAAAGGACCCTGATTAAAATTCAGCCCAGGCTAGAGTGATGAGAAGACTGTTTACTGAAGGCTGTTTGAAGTCATACATTGCACTGCAGACAGACCAGAGGGATGCACAGATTGAAACGTTTTACCTTGGCTGTCTGAATCCAGCTGTTAGGAGCCGATGGCACTCTGAGAGAGAGGTATCAACATTCTTGAGCAGTTTGACTGCTGCTGCTTATGAGGCTTAATTTTCATTGTTTTCAAGGCACCACAAGCTCAGCATCGGAGATCACGGCAATAACAACAATCTTGTTAGCTGGATCTGTGTTTTTTTCTTGACTACTACAGATGCTATGTTTAGATATTTGATTTTAATGTAGTATGCATTTGAAAGTTTGTGCTGTGAAAAAGACATCACTTCTATTCCTTTTTTCCCTTAGCCTCATCCAAGTACATCTTCATGTGACTCGGAAGAAAGATGAATATATTATACTCTTATTTCTCTGTCTCCTGCTCTGACTAGAGTATATAAGTACCATAGGGAAAAAACCCCCCCAGACACTGTGTCTAACCTCTCTATTGTTTTATATTGTAGGTTGTTTTGTTTTGTTTGGGCTTTATTTTTTTTGTTCTTTTCAAATAGAGAACTTGATTTTAAAAGGAAAAAAAGCCCAAAACAATAAAAAACCACAAAAAAAAGAGTTGAACATGCAATTAAAAGTATAGATTATTTCATTTTATTTTTTCTTGGGTCTGGCATTTGACTAGGTTTCAGGATAATAACTGTGAAAGGACATTTCTTACTCTGCTTCCATATGTATGCTTTGCCACAAGCTGGGTAACCTTGAGAAGGAGAGATGCAGGTGGTACAAAAGGGTTTAAGAAAAGTCAGTAAAAAAAGTTTGAAGAGTAGGGTTTTCCTTCTAGAATGAATCCAAAATAAAAGGAATGTAAACAGGGTACATTATTCACTCTTAACACATGGAACGTTTGCACAATCTTTAAATGACTCCCTGGAGTACCTACCCACTACTTTCTTTAAATCCATGGAAATAGCTGCTTGGTATATAGAACTGGTTAACAGAAATTATGAGAGTCAAACTATCATTAATTAATGAATAAAGTAGAATGCAAAGTGCCATGCTCTTCAGGATAAAAGGATAGAGGAAAAAAGTCTAGATAACAAAGGAAATATTTTTATAGGTTGTTGATCAGCACTTTGAAACACCTGATGTGTTTTATCACTCAGGGTAATTCTGCTGGTCCCTGGTGCTGAGAGCTCCGTGTCTTCTGCTCGCTCTTGCTGTGGTGTGAAATGACAGTCTCGCTGCTGTGGTCAGCTCAGATGCCTCTGCTGGAAGTTTTCTGAGTTTTCCTTTTTGCAGGCTGTCAGACATTTGGATGTTTTGTCAACATCCAGAGTGTGTTATCAAGCACTGGTTTGGCTAATCAGTTTCTGAGTGTGCTGGGACAGGTCCTGTTTCATTTGGGGTGTTTTGTGTTGTTTCCTGTCTCAGATAGGGGTGTGTACAGCTAATAGCTGAGTGTAGGAGCAGGGAAGCTGCACAAGCATGGTCATGGGAATGTGCGATAGTTAATTAACACGTGATCAATCATTATGAGATACTGATGTCTTCCAGTATCTCCTAGAATTATGTTGGCATACTAAGCTCAATTATAGAAAAGGGGTAGAAGTTGGTTTCAGAAAAGGTGAGGCTCTGAGAGCTTATTCAACCTGGTTTGTCTGTTGTACTTGGATACAAGCAGGGGTATTCTGAGCTAACGTGTTCTCATCCAAAGTTAATCACCATTCTTGGATCTACACTATAGAGAAAAATTAATCTGATGTATCAATACTTTCAACCTCCCTGTTACAGGCCAGAGATTTTCAATAAACATCCAGGTGTATGTTGTGAAAAATTGTGATTCAGTAAAGTATGTGGGAAATGGATCACACTGACATAATTATCTAGGGAATTGGGAAAAATAAGTAAAGCTTGGTCCCAGTTTTGAGAGAAGTGATTGGTATCAGTTTAAAACTCTTAATTGTTGCTTGTAAACAGTTATTGGTAGTTATTACCCATTTAGAAGAGTAGGGCTCTAACATCTGAAATGGAGCAAAAAGTGGCAAGTAATTGAGCCTTGAGGGACTCCCTGTCACTTAGGGGAAGCATAGTTGATATTCACTTTATGGGTGCATGCCTGTAATGAATGCACTTATGGTTAATTACTTTGTCTGACATTGGCTGAGCTATAATCAAAACTCATGCAGAAGTATAAATTATCACAAAATGCAAGGGAGGAGCTGAAAGCTCGGCTAGTGGTGAGCTGCTCAGCTAGTGGTGAGCATCTGAGTTGCATTCTTGTGAGCTCATGAGAAACCAGTTTGAGGTATTCCTTTACTGTGTAGTGCAGGAAGCTCATAGTTACAGGCTTATTTTTCAGTGACCTACTGGTGCAGCTAGTTTTGATAAATGTAATCTGAGAAATTGCACAAATGTGAGCAGAACAGGTTTAATGCTTTTAAAGAAGTTCAAGCATCAGTTTCTAACAATAGCTTAGAACTAAATAAAGTAACCAAAAAAGGTATGGGTATTACCCTGATGTCTGGAGGGAGGTAGAAACACAGGTTTTTGCTTTTTATTTTTCCTCCTCAAGGAAGCAAAATTCAATGTGAACCTAGTAGTTTCTTAAATGTCCTTGCTAATATTTGAAGTATGTGCTGATAAAAATTTTCCGTGTGTTGGTGGCAAGCTTTAAAATTTTAATGAATTCAGTGGAACATCTGCAAAATGACAGCGGAGAACTATTGGACAAACAGTTGAACAAATGGTTTGTCCAATGTAGATTAAGAGTTTAAAAAAAATCAACTTTATTTGTACTGGGTGTAAAGGGGGGGACGGACCACCAAGGGATGAGATGTGGAGGAAAATAAGGGTAGCTGGCAAACAAGAGCTGAATAAGTAGTTTGGGTGAAAACTAAAGCACCTTCATATCCCGTGGTAGTAACTGTGCATTTAGCTTTGCATGGGTTGTGTGACCTAATGTCCTGAGGAACCATTTCCCAAAATGCTGTTGCAGACAATAAGGAGAACTGTGTCACTTGACAGCTAATTAGGAAGCAGAAAAATCTTCTCCTCCCCCAATGCTCTATTAAATCCTCAGCTGTACAATAGAAACACTTCTGAATGGTACAGATTCACGATACCTTTGCATTGCAGTGTTCATGGTAGTGTCTGCTGCTTGATGCTAATAAAATAAACACAGATAGAATATTTCAGACTGTCTTACAAAATGTGAATTAGTTTTCTCTAAGGTCTTTGTTAGTTTTCAGGCAGGTGTGATTTGTAAGGTCTTTGCTCATGCTCTGTGTCATTGAAACCTTTTAAGAACTCCATGCTTTATTTTTAAACATGTGCTGTCTAAACTTTTTTCCTACGCAAGAAGAATAAAACAGAAATAAATTTCAAAAAATCTTCAAAGTCAGATTAGCATCTTTACATTCCTAATTTTGAGTGCCTCAAGTGTGAAAGCCAGTGAAGATTTACTCTTTTTTCCTTGCCCAGTGTTTCATACTCCTGACCCCGAACACAGTTTATTTTTGGCGGAAAATCTTCCCCTTTTTGTTCCCTTGGCTCTCCATCCCATTCTCTTACATGAGAATCAATTGCAATGTCTCTCTCTAGGTAGTGAATACAGCAGTGCCTTTGGATAGGTATCTTTCCCCTGTTGTTGTGATTAATCCTTGCTTAAGGTCATGATATAGTTTTGACTGATCCTGTGAGTAGATGTTGGGTGCACAGCAGTGCATAGTTCCCAACAAAGCTCCAGAGGGGAGACTTGTAGGGCAGCTGCTGCTTCCTGTGAGCTGGTACTGCCTTTCCTTGCTGTGGATCAGTCTACCCATCAATCATGTCAATGGGAATCAAACAACACCTAAAATCTGTTTGAAATGCAGCATAACACTGTTTCACAAGATAAAAAAGAAGAAAAAAAGATTTTCAGGGACAATCTGAGTAGAGGACATGTACAAGTATGCTCATTGCATTCCCCCAGAAGGCTGGTAGTTAATCATGCATGCAACATCTGGCCTGCTAGGACACAATCTGTGTGTTGGATGTGGGCTGTAATTTCACTTCTTAGTGTCTAATGCAATATGACTTACATCTCTGTGTGGGTGCTGCTAAGGTCTGGCTTAGTGTGTGGCTTTCACTGGTGTTTGGAAGTCATGTTCAGCCTGAAGCAAGCAAAAATTTTCATAGCCCTTTGCTAAACCAGTGTATGCTAATCCTTTAAAAATTGTCCTGTACTGGAGCAAGTAATTAATCGGCGCACAATATAAGAATTCTCTTAGAATGTACAATTTTGGGCACAGGAATACATTATCTTCAGCTCTAGTTTTCATACCTGTATAGATGTTTATTTTTGTCTCTGAGATCTTGTAAACTTTTTAGGCATCGTTGAAGTAGTTGTGTGAAGAATGATTTGGTATTGAAGCTGTGCTTGGCGAGTACATGATCTGTGATGCAAGAGAGCAGCTGGATGAAGCTGGTCAGTGCTGTTTGACCTAAGTGGTCATCTACAGTATGGCTGAGCTTTAACAAAGATACATTTAATTTTTTTTCCACAAGTGTTGTCTAAGAAACAGAAGAGGTAAATGATAAACCTTTGAATGTTCACCTCTTCTGTGTGTGATTTTGAAATGTAGTTTTTGAGTCTCAGATCATCCAAAGCAGGGTCCCATATGTTCCTAATGGCAAAGCTGATCTCCCTGGGAGAGCTCATTCAGGTCCTACAGGGTAACTACGTGGCAGAAGAGTTGTTCCTCTATCTGTGACCTTAGTGCCATGACGGTCATGTAAATTCATCTGGAGAGGAGGATTCCTCTTTCTCTGTGGGCAGATTTTAAAAATCAATGCAAGTTAGAACTTAAATCCTCTTTGGTTCAGCACTTCAAATGTGATGTAGAGTGTTGCGACAGAGACTAACAGAGGCAGAAATGGGTAACAGCTTTTACAAAATGTCATGTGGTCCTCAGTGAACCTTCTGCATCTAAGTTGTATTGAAAGTATGGGGGCAGAAAAAAACCAGCTCTGATTACCCTTTGGAAAAACCATCAGCTTTTCACAGCACTTGGATTTGCAGAAGAGAGAGTTTGTTCAGCCACAGTTTGATCTGGTGCAATTCGGGGCACGGGGCAAAGCTCACACCCTTCAGTTATCTTGTCTTGCCCAGAATTATTCACCTACCAGTTGCTGTTTGTTTTTATTGAGGAGAAGCAGTATTCCATTGCAAGTTACGATAGTGTTGCTGCTGTGAATGAGACTCTGGCTCCATGGTGGTCACTGGAAGGATGGTCTGTTAAGGGCTGCTCCTGCCCCAGCCTCACTAAGCTCTGAAACAGGTACCAAGCATTCCTTACTGCTCCCAAGGCTGCTTTGAGTGAGGCTTGTGCTCACATGTGTTGTCAGGAGTCTTCAGCTCAGTTAGCAAAAAAATAAAAGAATGGCTTTCTAGTTAGATCAAATTACCTTGTTCAGAGTAAATGAAGATTAAAAAAANNNAAAAAAAAAAAAAGAAGAAAAAATAGCTGTTTCCTCCTTGTTATGACAGGTCTGGCTGTCAAAGTTCATACTGTTGCAGTGCTGCCCTGCAAGGCAGTTGCAAAGTCACCCGAGCTGTTTGGCCGCTTTGCTAGCGAAATAAGTGTGGCGAGAGTGTTGCAACACTTGCTCAGGTAAGCAATGTTTCAAACAGGCCACCAGCCAGAGCAAGCTCAGCAGCTGAGCTGGGGGCTCTGAGCCCCCAGACACTGCGCTAAAAAGCCTCGCTCCCTTCATTCTGTTTTTCAGCTGTAGTACTGGAGGCGTGCAGGCAAGGGTGAGGGAATATAACTCTAGACAACAGCATATATAATGCATAGTAGCACTTGTTTCTATGTCTGGGGGCATTAGGAAGGCAACAGGCAGGGCAGGATTTGCTTCCCAGGTGAGGCCCCGAGTGTTTTGTCCATGAGAGCTGTGTTAGCGTTTCTGTGCTGGGCGGCAAGGGCTGAGGGATGGTGTGTGTGCTTGTGGAACGGGAGTGGGTCAGTAAGTGGAAGCACATGGCGTGGCTGGCATTGCTGCTCCCTGTGTTTGTAGTAGGATAGAGTTTCTAAAGGATTAGATAACACGCCTGAGCTCCATGGCGTGCAGTTTTTAAACTGTGTTTACAGTTCAGGAGGTACTGTGAGTAGAGATGATTATGTCCTTTAAGTGCTGTTTTTGTTGCAGCTTCTGTGATGAAAGGAGGCTCTGGTGAAGACATTTTTTGCTGGCAGATATGTATTCTCAGAGTGGTTGCTGTGCAAACTTTTGGGGGAAGGGAGCAACCTACAGAGATACCTCAGCACTTCCCTTTAATAAAGGCACATCATTAAGCCATTTCCTGCACATCTGAGAGGCTGTTGGAAGAACAAGATGGTATTGAAATGAAATTAAAAAACTGGTTGATTTATTTTTTCTTTTAGAGTATTATTTAATTTAATCTTTTTGGAGTATTATGGTTTCTGGGGAAAAAATAATGTAATGAAGATGGCAGAATTACATTGATTCTATGGTCTAAGTAACTAGAGGGAGAAATTTCAGTCTCTTCTTTGCTTTCCCCTTCTGAAAACATAAAATATGGGAGAGAATACAAATTGTAAAATTGTTTTACCGTGTCAGCCATTACTGTGACCGATGCAATCCCTGTTTGTAATATAAAAGAGGCCTTTTGCTGATGTATGTTCCCTACTATGTCTATATATAAATATATATGTTGTATACATTATGTAGGCACAAATATACATAATCTGTATAGTGTATACATTATATTCATATATAAAGCATCATAACATAACATAATGGAAATAAAACAGAGTAGAGGGAAACCTCCTTGAGTCCCAGGCTAGTGATGGGTGTTGGGTACTGGGCAGCAGCATATGGGCCAGGCAGGTGCTGGGTGGCTGTCAGGACCAGTCAGATGGGCAGGGTGGGTGTCCTTGCAAGGCTCTTTCTGTACGTCTGGCCACTGTCACCGACTGCGGTGGGGATAGATGGGTAAAGGTATTTCTGATCACCAGCACACTCCCTGGAGAAGAGCAGTATCCTCTTGTCTCAAGGCAAGAATGACACCTCTTGTCTCTCTACACTGTGGTAGGGATCATGAAAAGTGCTTCAGGCTATTATAAGCCAAACAGCTAATATGGTTTCGACGGTAAAAATGGAACAAATAATTTAGGTTTTTGGTGATGTTTGGAATTGGAAGATCTTAACCACTGACACAGAATTGCTGTCAGTATGTGAAGAGCCCAAAATTCGTGGTGGAAGGATGCATAAAAATTATAACTTGGAAGATGCAGACGTAGTAATACAGCTCAGAGTATTCAAGGCAGTCCTTGCATGACCTTTATTCAGCAAGGAGGTGGTCTTGCAGCACTTTACTGCAATAGCTCTTTGCAGCATATTGCTCAATATCATAATGGCTGCAGAAGAGCCAAAACATCATGCTCTGTCATCTTTAATATTTTTCCAGAGTTGTGAGCCAGCTGCAGCTAGCTGGATTTTTTTTTTTTTTTTTGGTAAAGAAGCTGACAACCCCACTGACTTCCGTAGCAATGAGTTGTCCTCAGTTTGTTTGTATATAAAAACTACACAGCAAAGGCAAGTCATGTCTTTGTAAGTCAATACTGAGACATGGATGAAATGATTATTTAGCATCCTAAGGACATGAGAGGGATTTTTTTATTGCCGGTCTTTGAATTGAAAGGTTGAAAATATCTTTTTATATGTGAATATGGACATGGTATGTGCTGGATTTTCATCTGTCACACTGCATTTTGATACTTTCCTCAGAGAAGATGAACCTTTGAACATGTTTCAGCTAAGAAAAGGTATTACTTTTTTCACATAAAAGCCTTACACTTTGAATAAATATTAATGCATCATGTTCAAAACTCTGTGTTAAGTCTATGCTGTGCTCTATTTACAATTTATATATGTTTAACCTTCAAAATGTGGATATTTTTAAGGCTAATTGGTAAAATGCATGGCTAAGGCGTATTTCTGGAAGTATAAAGTCAGAAGTAATGACTTTGGGCTCAATCCTCCAGTTCTTTGTCTCCCATATACTTGTTTGGATTACAAATCAGAGCAAACAGCTTTTAAAGTTATTGATCTCAAAGCAGATCTATGCTTTTGCTGGTATTGAGCCGAAAGGATGGGTCAGATTTAGCTTGACAGGAATGACAGCTTTCTATCAGAGGACTGGTTTTGTTCCAGGTGCCAGATGGAGAGACTAAAAGTTGCTGCAGTTTATACCTCACTGGTGTCAGCCTGCTGCTGATGCTCTGTGAGGCACCTATACTGTCCAGCTGCGGGGAATCATAACCAAGGGGATGGTAATGTGTCTTAGCAATAAATGCTGCTTGGGAAAAGTGAGGGTGAAACAATTTTTAAAAATAATAACCACCAGAAGACATTCAGCAGTGAGAGGGTTTGTCTTAACTTCCTATCTTACATTACCAATGTCTCAATGAAGTCTGTGTGAGAAAAATGGCCCAACGCATGATCATGTTAAATTAAATCTGCACCTACAGAGGGAAGACCATCACTACAGCAACACATCCCATGTGAAATGTAAAGAATTCAGTGAAACCAAATCCATGTTCTTTACTGGTGTACTGAATCATCTGAATTAATCTCTAGAATTTCAAGTAGTGCATATTTTAATTGAAAACAAATTCTGCTAGATACCTTCCGAAGGAGGTTTTCAGCATTCAGTGTTTTTTCCCATAGTATAATGATTTAGTGTGTGAGGACCACCATTCAGTAAAAGGGTAAAGTAAATTTTGAGAAGTTTCTCATATCTGTAATCTTTCTTGGTCAAAAAAAGAAGCTTTATTTTGTTGCTCTCCAGTTTAAATAATGTCAGCCAGATTTGATAAGTGGCACCAGTAAAACTCTGTGCTGAAAACCAAACATAAAAGATATTATGGAAATCTTGTTTATAGTTGTTCAATGGCTTGTAATTATTGCTGATTTTTCAATAGTTTTATTGATGGGCTGTCTTATAACTTCACCATGACAAGTTATGGGAAACTCTTTTTTGCTTTTACATTGCCTTCAGTCACATAAGTAATATTGCTGATGATGACATACATGGTGAAAAAAGCCTTGCTGCTTTTCTGTTTCCTGGAATGAAGGAAAACAATGTTTTCTTAACTTGGAGTGAAACATTAGTTTCACAGACTCCACAAATGCAAAATGAACAATCAGCTAATGAAGCAGGTTCCACTTTTCCCTATTCCTTTTTCCTGTTGGCCAAAAGAAGAGTGTGGGATATGTATAATTGTGGTTAACATGTTTTAAAAGCAGTTCCAGTATTTGAAATAAAAAATAATGGTTGAAAAGCTTAAAAGCATACCTGCCTATATGTGCAAGATTTACACATACAAGGGATGAGTTGGGAGGGGAATCTCAAGAAACAAAAGTTAAGTAAAAACAGAAAAAATGCTTGTTATTGGGAGGACTGGTCCAAAGATCCCTGTTTATGAGTTTTAGTGAAATTCCTAGTATATGTTTCCCAACTTTTGTGTATTTTATCTTTTATGTGCTATAACTAAAATAAATATAATGGAACATATTTTTGTGATGATACTTAACATTTATTATACTGTATCTCCTGCTATATTATCCCTTTAAAAAGTATTTTTAATAATAATTTTCTTTCTACTGGAATTAGATAGAAAAACAAAAAAGAAGACGACAAGAAAATGAAGATATACTCAGTGGTTTGGAAATGTCATAAGAAAGGACTGATCTTGTTCCTCCTGTCAGTTGCCATGCTGTTGATGAATGCTGATAAAACAAATGTGATGGGATCAAAAATGGATTTTAAGTCTTTTTAAAAGTAGTGAGTTTTTATTGCCTCTACCTCAAAGAAAACTCTAACACCTTGTGACGGTTTGTGCCAAATTCAGGGCAACTTCCAAAAGGAACGTCTCCTCAAAGGAAGGCAGGTTATAGCCATCCCTCCCCCACCAGGTTCAGGAAAGAAATATTCCTCGGAGGAATGTGAAAGAGAAAAAAAACTTATTTATTTAACAAAACACACAGGAAAAGAATAATAGCGCTAAATAATAAAATCTCTCGCTGTGGAGAGAAAACCTGAAAGTTTTAGAGTCCCTCTGTGAGTGTTGTCTCTCTCCTCCTCCTTGGAGCTGGGTTGGCGTGGGGGCCCCCCCCACCCAGGCTGGTGGAAGGTTCCCCAGTGGGATTCTGATGTTCTGGTGTTCTGAACAAGTCCAGGAAAGAAGGAAACAAAACCAAAGTCCCAGAAAAAACAAGGTGTAACTCTCCGTCTCTCTCGGAAGAAAAAGAGCTGAAAAAAACCTGGCTGAAAAGCAGGAAGAGTGCTTCCTCCGCTCTTCTCCCCACAGCAGAGAAACGCAGAGGAGTAGGGACCTTGAAGCACAGACTGCTTTGAAAAGTTTGTCTGGCCTTGTTTTCTTTCTCTCTTCTCTCTTGGGCTCAGTTTAAAGGCACAGAAAGGCACAGGAATCATGTCTGGGCATGGAGCGATAATAGGGGATACACCTGATAAAGTCACCCCAAGATACACCTGAATTCCCTTTCCTCCTTGCTAAAAGGACATTCTCTTCCTTTTTCCCCTTCTCCTTTTCTTTCCTTAGGGCTATGGTTACAGTAGCTAATTTTTAAAACAGGAAAATAGAGATTTAAATAGAATTAGAGAAAGATGCCTTTGTACTAGGTACTGTACAGTATAGTGTTTAAAAAGTCCAAAAATATGTTAGCAGAAAATGCCTAGCCTGTAATTTAGATAACAACCCAGACAATGAGCTAGCTTGTTAATTGTAAAGGCTGGTGGAGACCTGCCAGTAGAGAACTTGTCTTTTTGTATCCCACTGCTCCTCGCAGCTCTCCTAGATGGTGAATGACAGGACATGAACTCTTCTAGTTTAGGCTTTGCTTCTTTTAACATTATTATTTTTCCCCCTTAATTTCCAAAAAAAAAAAGCCAAAAAACCCAACAAACCCAACCCAACTTCCCCCCAAAACCCTCCCCCCGAAAAAAAACCAAAAAACAAACCCAAACTAAATCCAAAAAAGTCCTTGAATAAGAAGAACCATCAGTCGAAGTTTTACAAGAGTAAGTAATAATCAACACTGTGAGGAAGCAGGCAGATTGGGTGGTCTGAAAAGCAGGGTAAACAGAGATCTGTGGCCTGAACATTGGTGCTGTAAGTGCTCTTTAGACCAAGTATGCAGTTTGCAAACAGTGAATCTTGCCAAATTACTCATCTGAAAACTGTTTCTGAAATAGCAGCCATGAGGTATGCAAAATTACATGCTAACAGCCATCAGACACTTTTTTTTTTTTTTTTTTTTTTTTT